>OZ035958.1:20845216-20951252 GCA_964034955.1 Orchesella flavescens | reverse complement strand
GGTCCCATATGGAAGAGTAGAGCCGACCCCCTTTAAGATTATAAATTTAGAAATTCTGAAAGAAAAACCCTATCAGAAATCAAGAGAGAAATCGAATGGTACTAAAATGACTTAAATCGACTTAATATATTCTGGGAAACTCGAGAAATAGCAAGGTCAAGAAAAGGGGTCACATATGGAGTGGGTTCATGAATAATGTTCTGACAGTCGGGACGGGTTCTAATCACTTCTCCTCTGCCATATGACTGATGTCGTACCCTTTATACCCTTGCTGATAGACTTTATACCAAAGGACTCCAGCCAACTCAAAAGTGGTAGGAATTGGCTGACAAACATCCTTCCTAGGCATTTTTCGATTTGCACTTAAACTATATGGATTACCGCGTCAGGAGTGGTTCACGTCGACTCCTCTGTTGATTTCTGATAGGGTATTGCTCTTAGAATTAAAAATTTGTATTTATGGAGTGAGTTGGGTGGATCCTTCCATATGGGACCTATGAGGACCAAGATCCTTCCAAGGCATTTTTCGATTTGCACTAAAACTATGTGTCCTACTGAAGTCGTTTTGGTACAGGTCGACTCCTCTCTTGATTTCTGATAGGGTATTTCTTTTAGAATCTCAAATTTTCATTTCAGGACGGACTCCCGCCAACTCCTCCGTGTTGGACCTCTGAGGACCAAGATCCATCCAAGGCATTTTTCGATTTACACTTAAACTACAGGTGCTACTGCGACGAAAGTGGCACAGGTCGACTCCTCTGTTGATTTCTGATAGGGTATTTCTCTTAGAATTCCAAATTGGTATTCATAGACGGAGTCCGGCTGACTTCTCCATATGGGACCTATGAGGACCAAGACCCTTCCAAGGCATTTTTCGATTTACACTTAAACTACAGGTGCTACTGCGACGAAAGTGGCACAGGTCGACTCCTCTGTTGATTTCTGATAGGGTATTTCTCTTAGAATTCCAAATTGGTATTCATAGACGGAGTCCGGCTGACTTCTCCATATGGGACCTATGAGGACCAAGACCCTTCCAAGGCATTTTTCGATTTACACTTAAACTATAGGTGCTACTGCGACGAAAGTGGCACAGGTCGACTCCTCTCTCAATTTCTGATAGGGTATTTCTCTTAGAATTCCAAATTTTGTTTTCCTTGAGGCACTCCGACCAACTCTTCCAAAAGGTCTCATATCGGACTGGGCCGCCAATCTTCATTTGCGAATATCTCGAGAAGTATACCACATATTGAGGTTCTGGTTGGACCACAGTGATGCTTGAGTGATGCTTGATCATGTTTGAGTGAAAAAAATAGTTAACGGACAAAAAACCTGTAGACTCAAATATCTCAGGAATTAGTCAACCGATTTGGATGAAATTTTTTTAATGTGTTTATTTTGACGTCTGCTATAAGATGATGAACTAAAATGTTCAGTTTGGTAACAAATGGCGTTGGCGCCAAGTTTGAAAATTTTTAACGGTCAATTTTTTGTTTAGTATTTATTGATTATTTCTTTTCATGAGTAGTGATCACTTTTCTACTACTTTGTTTGAGTTGCAAATTTTTTTTGAATTTTTGAAATTTGAAATCTCCCGCTCAAAAATCGAATTTCAAAAATCCGAGAAAAATACCCTATGGGGAATTCAGTCAATATGTCCCATACCAAATTTCAGGTCAATCGGTCAATGCATATTGGAGTAAATCGATTTATGGTGTTTCAACTTCAGGTAGCCCCAGCTCCGTTGTCTCAACATACCCCGGCTAGAAAAAAAATACGCATCTAATATTTTCGCGAGGTCTTTCGATATAGCACAAAAAAATTGATTTTTGAGATGGTCGTGCAACGACTTTGTCTAAATGGGATGCTTGCACTCATCCATGCATTTACATTAACAATGCTCTAATGCATAAAAAGCAATGGTCGGAAGCCAGTATTAAAAGTATTGAAATTCATTACTTCCAAGCAACTTCTGAAATTGTTTTAAACAATTTTTTTATCCGTTCAATAAGCCTTAATTTGTTTTGCTTGCACAAGTTTGGTTCGAAAAATTTTCAATTTATATGTAATCAAATTTGAGATTGGTTTATAACAAAATAAATGGGTTGTGCGGATGTAGAAGGAAGGTTTCATTTTAGCTCTCAGTCAGTGTCCAGCGTGTAAATTGACAGTCCAGGGTGCGGATTTGCACTGAAATATAATTAGGGGAGTATTCCAGTTCCAAGAGAACTTACTTGGATCCCTCTACGCATAAAAATATTTAGTATTATTTACAAATATTTATTTTTCTTCCCAAATGGCATAGAATAAACCATTGGTAGAACTAGCCAATCCAAGCTTTTAAGTATCACAATCTGAAATGCATGAAAATATTGGTTCTACCGTGACATTTTTGAAAGCAATTAATTGCAATTCAAGGTTTTCAGTTCACAGGATTTTCAATTCATTTTCCTTTCATCATGAATTGAAAGCAATTCAACCAAGTGGAGCTCTACGTGATACTTTATCGATTAGCCACAAATTAGAATAAAAGTAAAGGAGAGGCAAGATACATTTAACTATAACTTCAATACAATTTGGTAGAAGGACTAATAACAACAATAATTTTGATGTAGGTGAAAGCGTGTAGTAATAACAAAGATAATCGAAGAATGTGAAATCATATACGAAGCTAGTAAAAAGATAAAAGCACTCGAGGATTCTGTTCCCCATGTAGACTCCTTTAGCAGTCAAAGTAGGCAAAAAGTACAATTTCGTGCCCTCGAGGTTGATTCATTGTCGACCATCATGATTACGTAGAGAAAGCAATTGCACCAGGTGCACTTTGGTGTGACTTATAAAACTAGCTGAGAAAGTAGCTACTTGTATAAGCTTCCACAAAAAAAATGTTTGGATTAAACACAATTTTAAAGAAATGTTTGCCAAGTTATCGAAAAGCACAGCTTTTAGCGATAGTATTTTATTCAAAACTGATTATTTGCAAAAATATTTTTACATTCTTATATTCAAAACACGACAACGATGAATAGTACCAGGATGAGATTTTTAAATATTGTATAGCTAATATAACCAATTTTTATTATCTAACTTCTAAAATTTAACCTACCAATATAATTCAAAATTTATTTATATAATGAATGAAAATTTAATACTACCAAGAAACGAATTGTGGAATAAAAATTGAGGTAGCGTGCCAATTGCCTTCTAGGAACGTAAAGTTCCGTAGTGAACACTGACTGTTTGTTGTGTTTTTTTTATTACGCGACGGTCTCATTAATATAGATCAAGCAGACTGAAAATGTAAAAAGCTTTCGTAGAAAGTGAAAGATATGACTGCATTTTGCACAAAAACAAAATCGAATGTTCTATAACGTTTAAATTTTTTCGAGTTTGGTTGAGGTTGAATTCATTTTCATTTGGTTATATCCACTTTTACCTTTTTGTGCTATTTTATGTCAGTTAAACATTCAAAAAAAATTCTCACTCATTACAAACCATGAAATCCCCACTGATTTTATTGGCCCACAAATTAAACAAATTCTTCAACAACCTCATTTTCCCCGCTTATTACATCAATTGGGATGAAAATGAGGAAAAATGGAAGCAAGTTAGCAAAATCGAAAGATATCGGCTGATGCCATATATCATGACAAGTTTCCTCATTCTTGGAATGATTGGAGTAGGATGCGCAATTTTCATCTCATTTGCAACCATTTATTCCCCGGGTATTCTGCCAACGAATCAGTTATTGCTATTTTTATTTTTTTGGCTGCCCATTCCAAATTCAATCGCTTTTGAAGCGCTAATTCTCCGTTTCGGACCTGAGTTGGCTAACATTGCCAATTGGTTTTTACATTCGGACGAATTCAACAGCGGAAATAAGGACATCTCTGTAAATTTCCAAACAGTGACAAAGGAATTACATGAAATATGGAGGAATGAAACAAACTGCCTCGGTCTCCTCCTTTCTGCTGCAGTGGTAAGCTTTTTCATATCCGGATTAATTATTCCTGTCGTAATCGTGGTACTGGACTGTGATCCCCTATATTTGTCATTCACTGCGGCACTCAAGCTTTTGAGCTTTCATGAAAACATGGCATCAAGTGGCTACATAATACTCACCCGCATAATTATAACATTTATTGGAAGCCAAACTGTATTTATTAATTTTCGAGTTGTGACATTGACATGTTTACAAGTAGGAATTTCCGAATTGGCACTTTTAAATAGAATGCAAAAGAAACTTGTCAGCCTAAACTATTCTGCCATGATGGAGATTAGAAAATTTGGAGTAGTAATAGCAACCCAGCATGATTTCGTGGCTTGTCTATTTGGTGGGGTTCTCGGTGGAGGTTTTGTATTCATTGTGATTGGAGTAAATGTAATCATTTTGGGAATGCAGATGAAGGTTGGTTTCTTCATTCCATGTGAGGCAATTTTCTTCACAAGTTTAATGTTGCTAGGGGTTTGTTTTGCATTTGAAATGGGTTGCATGTTGGGAGACAAATTGGATTCTATGAAGGACAAATGGATGAAAGATTTGGAGAAATGTCCTTATAATGGTACTCAGAGAAAACTTGGACGACGGATGTTGCTCAGCTTTCGTCCGTTAAAGCTGCCAGTTGGCAGAATTGGTATTATGGACAAAGATATCAAGATGAATTATTTTGATAGTACCTTGAATTACATTGTTTCCGTTTTGCTTCTATTAAATTAAATTAAATGGAGATCTGATTAAAAAACTAAATAAATGTCTATAAAAATGAAGTTATTGTTTATTTCGCATAACACCTTATCAAATTTGTCTTGGTTCAAATAGCAGAACTAAAACTAATTTTCAAACCATAATCATGGAGCAAAAAGAATCGCCCAGAAGGAGGAATCAAACCTCTACGACTCGCGTCATCTTACAGGTTTGAAGCCTGCACCTTGGACCACCCAGGCTCATCTGGGCAACAATGAAAGAATTTTCATTGTAGTTATGAATCAAATTGGGTACGAGAAGGTTCAGCCAAAATTAGTTGAGTTCAAATTGGATGACAAAAAGATTTCTTTAAAGTTTATACTCTAAATACTATTTTTTAATTTCAAACATACCTCACACAGTCCTATGAAAATTACATTATTCTGATGACGCTCAAAAAAACTACTACTTCATTATCACATAAACACAAAACACATAGCCATCAAAGCTCTCTAAGTCGCTTCATCAGCTCCTCCGTCGAAAGCTCATCGTTGTCTCGGCGATGCCCTCGGTGACGCTTGATGTTGTTGTCGGAGCGGTGGTGATGACTTTCCGCGGCTGACGACACCATTTCTCCGCTGCCAATTTCACGACTGAATATGATGTTGGATCGGGATCGGCTTCGGTTCAACGGCGTTCGATTATCAGTGGTCCTTTCCCTAGGTTGCCGCTTCCTCGTTTTTTGGAATGCCTGACCAGTTGCAAGAGCCTCCAACAGATTGTCCATGACTCCAGTATTTTCTCCAGAGTTCATGTCTAGCAGTGCTTTCTTGCGAGCTAGGCGTTCTTGCTTCTCAATCTCAGCTTTAGCTTTTGCTTCTTTTGCCTTCTCAATTTTTTCTTTTGTCTCGCGGAGCTTGACATTGTCCTTGTAAGCCTGCTTGAATTGGTCTTTGAAGATCTTAATATCACCCAGGAACTCTTCTACCGTGTACTTGTTCTTGTCAAATGTGAAGTAATCGGCCAGATTCGAATACAGGCTGTCGATTTTGTTAAACATCTGCTGCAAAATGTTGTACTGCTCTTGTGCTTCCAGAACAAAGGGCTTCATCACTTCAGCAAACTTGTCATTTGGTCCCTGGGGAAGTCTTGAATTTTTCAGATCTGTCTCCAAATTTTTAAGATCAGTATCCATCTGCCCGGAGTGACTATGAAATGGTGTCCACTGAAACTCGAGAAGCGTTGTCGAGATGAATCAACTCTTCATCGAAAGTCAGCACATCAGGGAACTTGGGATCCCTGAGTTTCTACCTAGGAGTGGAGATGCGTGTTTCTGTTTTCGATGTCCTTGGGGTGAAGAGCTTTGGCAAATACGAGATTTCAAATCCTACAGCCTGCCCATTCCTTGAACCGGAGTTCATCCCATTTCCAAGAAGAAGGACTAGCTCGAGTAATTTGGAAAACGTTTTGGAACCTTTGATTTCCTCGCAAGCTGCAGTCGCAGCTACAATGCCGGGCTTGATGTCCTGCACAGTATCGGAATATAAGCATTTGAACTTCATCGATCTAAGTCTTGGAAGGAGTCGTTTGATGGAAGCGATCGTCATAGCAAATTGCTCAGCGTCATTAAGCTCTTCGTTGTCATTAGCAAGTTCCTCCAGTCGCTTAAGTTGATCCGGGGGAGGAAGGTAGTTGATGAGTTGGTCGAGGAGAGCACCTGACAACACCTCTGAATTACACTGAAGAATTGCCACTTTAACCGACTCATAACTCATATGTCTCAAGGAACCACCGATAAGGATAGCCAGGCTTTGCGCAGTCTTGTGATCCAAAACACGCAAATCCCTCTTCTTCTTCACATTAATTGAATTTTCTTTGCCATTTTCATCTTTGCTGGTGCGACTGGGAAGTTTTGTAGAGAATCTCATGAGTCCTTCGATGATGTCCTGGGAGGCCAGCTTTTCTTCATCAACCTTGACCCAGAAAGAGGTCTTTGAAAGTTTCTGAGGCGCAATCGTTTTCCAGTTAGTTTTTTTCATTGGTAATTCTAATTGCTACATTCTTTTTAGGTCTCATTCCATAAGTTAGTGATTCTACTGGTAACTTTTAAAGTTGTGGCGGAGGCGGTGGATCACCTCGAACTTGTTTGTGCGGGCATTGGGGAAGGTGGTGGAGGTCCCATCCCAGGCCTAAGTGGTGGTTGAGGACCAACAGCCCCATTATTAAGAGCTAGTCCGACTTAATTCAAGTTGGTTTAAAAGTTCGACTGCGGGATTTCCCTACTCATTCGACTCGTCCATCCAGCGCTCTGGCAATCAGGATGAAGACTTCCTGTTCTTGAAGACCCTTTTTAACCCATACGTATTGTCCATGAAAGACTTGAGTCAGTGAAGACACTCCAACTGAATTTGAAACTCATTCATGACATTGAAACTGAGCTCAATGGACGTTCCCTTCTCGTGTGGAATTCTGTATGCGTCATTAAATACATTCATCAATGTTTTCAAACCCTCCAAACCAAAGGACTTAACCCAAGACACCGGCTGACTGGACAGGAGTATCCTGAGAGATTCTACGGCGACCTTTGTCAAGTTCATGGTTTCTCTGTGCTGTCGACCCAGCACTCCAAAGAAATCTTGAGGACTGTCCAATTTGCTTTTAGGAACTGTAGTGTAGCCCTTCTCCCGCATGGACAACAGCTGACGCTTCTTATTAATAGGTTGGTCCAGCAATGGGCCTCTCTTATCCTAGGACAAGTTCATGCCGTCAAGCATTTGTTGAAAGCGCTCCTCCACTTGTTTGCCGGTCAACTCCTGCTCCCTCATTTCCTCCAATTCTTGAAAATCGGGGTCGGAGCGAGGCCGAGGGAGGGTTGTTGACCCTTTCCGATTCTTAGATAGGCCCAGCATCTTATCCAGAAAGCTGGGGATGGGAGTAGATTTTGGCTTTGTCTGCTCGGCGTGTCATGATGACTACTGGCGTCCGAAGTCCTTGTTACAAGAAACGCACCGAATCCTGCTCATTATATCAACTCAATTCAGTAACATCACATTTGTTAAGGGATGTTTCCGTCCCCTTCTTAATTTTTGTTGTCAATTGTTGGTTCGGATTGGTCTGTTAATTAAATGAAAGACTTACGAGTCTGATCGTATCAACTCTGCTAAAGTGGTCGCTGAAAGATATACCTATCTCAATGCTAACATTGAGCAGTGATCATAGGCGGTAAACTAAATCTTGGAACAATGGACCGTCCAAAAATGATGGTAAATCGAAAATGACTTAACCATGGGTGGACAGTCCGACTTTAAAAAAATGATAGTTAGTATTTAAATAATATATTAACTCCGCCAAGAATCACCTATCTCTCGTTTTTGTTGAAAACTAAGCAAAGCACATAAAAATGAACAGCCCATGACGTCATTTTTTCGAAATTTATGTCAATTGTCTTTTGTTCACAACTCCGAGACGCATGAAAATAAATTCTCAGTTTCTTTTGAGTGGGTTCTTAACTGCTTGAAGGATTTTATTCAATCATAAAAATGATTTTATTTTCATGCGTCTTGCCGTTAAAGCCTGTTGAAGTTTACATTGATAACGGCCAAAAGTTTCGAAATTTCAAATTTTCAAATTTTTGACATGATTATCAATGGTATTCATAACGTTTTGGAATAGCCAAGTTGTCTAATACTTTTTAGTTTTCGTGTAAATAATTATTTTATGTTACATCATAAATTTGAAAAACTAAAATATTTAAGTGAAAACTGCAAATTTCAAAAAACTGAAAACGCAATGTTTTTCTCCTTTAAAAAGTGTATTTATCTGCATATGAATTTCCCAAATCAAAATTTTGTCAGCGACCGATTTAGCAGAGTTGAGACGATCAGACTCTTACGATGATGAAAACAATGGCAACACGAAAAAAAATTTCCAATTGAAGTTACAAGTCTTCTTAAATGATCATCTTGGCCTTCATTTATAATGCTAATGATCGCAACTAGGCCTGCCCTAGGTTAGATACTATCTTTATACTAGTACGCCCACGCACGGCTAATCTCGGCGTCGCCGTCACCAACTGCACACAGGAATGCTCTGAACCATATATATTATTTAAAGAATAAAGTTTATCTAATTTAAATCCCATGTGATCAGAACTAGTTTGTTCAAAATTTGTTCCTATCACAAGAATTTATCATGATTTATGGTTGCGATGAAGTCTGTACTATTGCCTATAGTAAAATAATTAGAGGCGTTAATTTTTTTACTGATTTTTTTTAAATTTTTGCCTCCTCCAGTGCCTTGCTCATAAAAACATAAAGATAGTAAACCAATAAAACTATAAATTCTTAACATCAACCTTCAATGCAAGCGATTCAAACGATTACGCGGATTACAATAGAGAGAGATTAGAGCAACGCAGAATACGAAACACAACTTAGAAATTATGTCTATTAACGTGTTTATTTTTTCCTCCTTTTCTGCCAAGCGTTCGAATATCGGTCTGAAGTCTTGCTGGCACTTCCCATACCCCTCGCGCCAACTATTGTACAGGTCTAACTTTGAGCTCCGCTTAAATAAGTTCAGAAAGTCCTTGCCAGGTAAGCCAGGTATGGTCAAAGTCACAGTAACAGTTACGCTGGACTCCGGTTTCTCACATGTTCCTAGCTTCTCTTGATCTCGTCGTAGCCCAATCGCGTCCTCAAATGCCTTCATCTGTTTGGCAACTGTTGAGAGAAACAAATTATAGTTATTTATGAGGTTTAATTTTACATGGAGAGATGACTAAGAACACATTTAGAAATAAAGACGGAGACCGGAACAGCAACATAACATACCCGAAACGTTCTTCCTCTCTCCACAAACAGCAACCAAATCCGAGGCAAGAATCCATAACATCAGAAGTACCAAGTACCGTCGGGTGATTACGCTGAACATCTTGATGTAGCTCCTTCGGTCTTATTACTTTGTAACTTTCGAGTCTCGATTAATTTTTCCAGTTGTTAGTAAAAGCGTTTTCGAACAACAAAATTTTCTTACGACGGAGGACGGAGTCAGCAGTGATTTGCCATTCAGATTGATGTTGTCATGACTGGGTAGCCTTGACCATCGTAAAATCAACAATCGTAGTCTCGAGCTCATTTAGCATAATGAGATGTAGGTCTTTTTGTAGAACATGAGCATCTGCGCTCAGGCGCTTGTTATATAAGCTTTTTGGAGGAGAGTTACACCAGCACCAAGCATTATTTGTGGTTCAGGTACCAAGTCTTCCTTTATTATTAGATGTATTGTGAATTGATACTTGTAGAATCCAGAGGCAGCAGGTTTAGGGATTATCCATAAGGGGCAGTGGAAATGCACTTTAAGCTGTGTGTATGAATATATCAGACAGGGGATTATAAAAAGTAGTCCATAGTAAATAGAGAATCCACACGTTAAAGTGTGATGCATATGAGGTACAAGCTCAGAGATTTTTCCTATTGTCTCCCGAGTCTATAAAAGGGCATCGACTGCATCTTTTCCCTTTTAGTATGCAGCAAACATTTAACCTCATCGGTTCACCATGAAGTAGTGCTGCAGCCACAAGTGTTTCTGATGAAACACAAATCCCACTTTCCACTCTCATAGGAAAATTGTAAGTTCAAATGGGAATGTTTTCCCTATACATAATTCTATTTCTGAGTCTCTGTTTCTGAAGTGGCATTAACGGTGTGGAATTGCGTGTGGTTTGGTTATAGGATTTTCCTCATTGGGTCCTCCATATTTTGGATTGAGGACTTTTTCCCTTTTCCTTTTTGGCACAATAGTGGTAAGGAAAAGTACAGAATCCTTTCATAATTTATTAGGTTGTGAATGGTGGTTAGTTTCACGATTCTCATCGTTCGTTCAATGTTGATTTTTATCAACAGCCCCCTTGGCTTGGATTAATTGCTCCGGTCATTTTGTCCTCATCCTTGGTCTGGATTATTATTCCCGGGTTGATTCCTATTCCCCGTTGTCTGGACCATTCTCGTGGATCTCATTTCCTCTTCCATTGGTCTGGACTATTGGTTCTGGTCTCATTCCTTTCTATTCCCTGGATGATTCTTCCCAGGTTGATTCCTCCCATTTCCGGTTCCCTTTCCTTGTGCTGATCTTCGGTTCATCCGCTGCGGCCATTTCGTCATAACTGGATCAGAATCTTCTTCTTGAGGTTTCGTAATTAAATATTAATTAAGCCATAGATGTATTGCTCTTGCTTTTCCATATTTGGGTGTGACAAAAGCATTAAAGGCTCTGGCTTATCTTATAGCATAAGATAGCTAACCCTTCGCGCGCGTGATCAGGAGTTGAGTAATTTAACCACTAACAGTGGAACTCTTCTCTTGGTGGCATAATAGATTTCCTGTCACACTCAAAAATTCATACGCGGTTAGGGATTCCTAAAATGAGTTGCGGGTCTTTGGATCTCACTCATCCTTGCTGATGTCCCTAATCTGATAGAGCATTGAGTAATTATCCAAAATTAATATTTAGTTACCTATTTAGAAGTAGTAGTTAGTATTAAGGTTTAACATATACTCACTAAGTTTTAAGTAGTAAGTTAGAATTGAGATTATATTTAAGTACCGTCTCACGATGTTCCATTTACTTTAAGAGGGGAGTTTATATTATATTTATGTGGAGACCGGATCTTGCTCTGGTTCCAAATCTATTTCTGTTCAGTTTGATTATTTATTAACTTGATTAAAAGTCAATCGTCTCCCTATAATCTTTTCTGTGTTTAATGATTATTTCTGGTAACACATAGCGCCAGCTACGCAATATTCAATTCCATTTATCCGATTTATCTCACTTCATGAGTTGGGTTAATATGTCCATATTTTGAACTTCAAAGTCATTTATTGAGAAAGTTTGTGCATTTTTCCCTTAGCCATTGCGCACACACATACACCAGTATTCCCTGATTTTAATGCAATGAATTTCCAGAGGAAAACAGATTACGATTTTCATAGAATTTAACTTTTATACCAACGGATAGTAGCCAGTTGGTCAAAATTCTGTAGCGGGCTTTCCCTCCCGTTACAATGTGATACTCACATATGACTGTTATTTTCATTTTTGGATTCTTATAAATGATCCAAATACACCGAATTTCCATCACTGTTTCCATGGCATTGTTTTCAAATTGTTCCTATACGCAAAAAGACAAAAACACTTTGCCTGGTTCGAATTGGGGTAATGCTGAGCCGAGCTCGAGCAGACTGCTCATTCGAATACGTGGTGGTGAGCAATGTATGAAATATCATTGCTGATTTTGTATCAGCATATTATGCTGAAAGGCCGTGAGCTATTCTTTTGTTTGAAAATGTTTCTGAAGGATGAAAATGCTGCCCTTAATCTAGTAGCGTACAATAGCGTTGCAGTACAATATTGCTCCCGCAAATTTGATGAAAACGGAAGGATATATACTGCTGCTAAGGCGCTTGTGCTGGTTGCTGAGGCTCGAAAGAGTCAAGAGACATTCCCTCTTCAACCATCAATCCCTTCAACGCCTCCAAATAATGGTTATATTGGAAAATAGTGGCAAAAAGCTCCTCCATCCCTAGTGGCTATGAAATGGCATCCTTAACTCAAGATCTGGACACTCAAGTGATTAGGACAAAAATCCAATAAGCTTACGAGTTTTGGAGAAATGGTGGAAGGGGTGTCGCGGGGGTCAGTAAGCGAGCTTTTTGTCAAAACCAAAACCTTGGTACATGCTATCAATCAAGGGGAGAGAGTCCTTCATCAACAAGATGCAACTGTGGCTCGCCGATCCTCAGAACATGAAGCGTCTTCAACATTTGAAAAACGAAAGGAGAAAAGCAAAAAAAAGAGAACGTGGCTTGATCTTCTAATTCCGATGCCTGTGGGTCAGGTACACAAATTCGCCGAATGACTCCTACAGCGATGTAGTGCAGCTGCTCCACCTAATAAAAAGCAAAGGGGTTTATTCTCGGGAGAACAAAGGGAAGCTTTAGTTATATATTACAACCAACCTGTCATTGAGTTTTTGATAACAACAACAACCATTATTATTTTCAATTGGTTTCATAATCATCGCATAAGGCTGAAAGGTCACCTTTCAAAGGTTAGCGTCAGGACTACTGTGGCTGTAAATGATTTGCAGGTGGGAAGGAAAGACCGATTTTTAAGGATGTCCTGCTGAAAACCTCATTGTAAAAATCGGTTCTAGGTAGAAACATCTACCAAAAAAACGTCTACCACACAAACTGCTACGAATAAACTTCTACCAAAATTAACGTCTACCAACAAAAACTGCTACCCACAAAAACTTCTACTATACAAAATTTGATTTGGTTTTATTTTTTCATTATATCAATGTCAAAGGTTATATAATTTGGTTTTTTTCTACTTAAATCTTAAGTCTAACGTTAAAACTACAACAATATTGAATATATCACAATTTAACAAACGGATTTTACGAAGCCTTTACTGTCTAGTCTTCACACTTGCTGGTGTTGGTTCTTCGTTTTCTTCGTTATCATTTTCCGTATTAGGCTCAGAATTTTTATTTTATTTTACAATGTGTCAATGTCAAAGGTTATATAATTTTGGTTTTTTTCTACTTAAATCTTAAGTCTAACGTTAAAACTACAACAATATTGAATATATCACAATTTAACAAACGGATTTTACGAAGCATTTACTCGTCTATTTTTCACACTTGGTGGTGTTGGTTCTTCGTTTTCCTCGTTATCATTGTCCGTATTAGGTTCAGAGTTCGCTAACAAGACGCGTTTGCTTTTATACTTGGTGATGACATAACTGTGCGTGTTGATTGCTATACCTTCAAGAAAATCTGACAGTTCTTTATTTCCTGATACATACATATTAACTAAAGATTTTATATTTTCATTTATCTTTCTATATTTCAACTTTGAAGGAGTTGAAGGCTGTCTCTTTTTTAATTCTAATTTTTGATCGGTACGCTCCTGCTCTTCGGCCATAATTCTTAAAAATCTAAAAAAAGAAGGATGAGAACAACCGGCCACATAATTGATTTTATGGTTCCAACCTTCTACCACGTTATTAGATCTCGGCAAGCTTTCCAAAACTCGATTATGAACGTTCCAAAATGTAATACGATATTTGGAATTGATGTATGTGTTTCCTATATAGGTACGTAATAAATAATCTTGAAATGCTTTTACATTGGAATTTAAAGAAAATGGTCCTGGAAATGTGTTACACAGATAGCTAAACGCATGCAAAACGTCTTTTTCTGGGAGAAATGCTAATGCAAAAAAACTGCGTATATACGTTGACAATTTAGCATTAGTGTTACATGCTTGTTGCAACTCACTACCTAGATTTTTCCATAAATTTTGACAAAAATGAAAGTAGCAACCTTGTGGCTTCGTGGAAGGAAAAGTATCTAGTAGACCAATAATAGCAGCGTTTTCAAAATCCATGATTACCATGTCTGGGTATAATGGCCAACCATAATTTGATGCAGCATCTTCAATAGCCTTAAACATTTCTTTGTATATAGCTGCTGATTTGCATGGTAATAATGCATAGCAGTAGGGAAGCACCCAGCCATCATCCGAGAGACCATGCACGGTGTAAAGCTGTGTATATAGTTGTGGGGCGATCTTGAACGTGCCATCGCACAACCATGTCCTACATAGGGAGAGTTCCTGCAATTCATTCATTTACACGAACATTAATGAAATTGCATATAATTTAGTTTTTCAACAAATGACATGCAAATCTAAGCAAATGTTTCACATACTTTCAGATTAGTTTTAGTTGAGAATAAAAGTATTCTGTTTTCGTCTCCGCTATCGTAAATAAAAAAATCCTCTCCCCTCAAGGTCTTGAAGTCGGTTACAATGATGTCTGCCCTGGTAGACGGCTCCTTCCTTCCTTCAGCCTTTGCACTCCATATACGTATCAAGCGCTTCAAGTAGTCATCCTCAGGAAGATATGCCCGTACTTCAAGGGGAGCTCTGCTTAGAACACTAGTTAAAAGCTCCTGTGGTCGAATAACAGTTTTAGATGATAAAGTTTCTTCTTTTAAAGTGGCCATAACTTCATCCGCTTGGCTTCTGCAATTGGAGAATTGGAGAGGAAGACAGAAGATATTAGCTTTGTCAATGAATAGAAAATTATAAAATTGGAAATTAAATGCAAGCCGTTAAAAAAACAATCTTACCTTATGATGTCGTATTCGCCTGCAAGATGTGGCTGGGAAATTTTTGGGGTCTCATTCGGTGTCACTACGAGTCTTCCAGGACATTTCCTATTCCTACATTTCCAATATTGCACACCTGTCTTCTTTGTTAAATTATGGATGTACTCACTCTCTTTAAAAACCAACACCTTGCCACCTTTTTGATTGGTTTTGTAGCTTATTTCACTGGATTTGGATGCACTTGCCATGGTTAAGAATGAATTTATGAATGTCTGTTCAGCTCAAACTTCTGTGACTTACTGTGAAGTCTGAAAGAAGTTTGAACTGTAAGAAAATTGAGATGAATAGGGAGTCATAATTTTGCTTATTATGGAAATTGCCATCTGAGACTACGCGTTTGCATAAAACCCAAAAATATTCATATTCAAATATGTGTTCATTTAAATTCCTTTATGGAAATTTAAAAAAATCATGAGTAGAAGTTTTTGTCGTAGAAGTTTTTTTTCGGTAGAAGTTTTTGACGGTAGCAGTTATTTTAGTAGCAGTTATTGTAGTAGCAGTTTTTTTGTAGCACTTTCTACCGGATGCCTAAAAATCATATTGGGTCTGGAAATTGGCTTAGGCTTCTAGCTTTTCTCAACAAAATTTGGCCTTTCAGAGTGGTGCGGTGTGGGTGGGTGAAGGTGTAAGAGTGTAAGTAATTGAAAGTGACAGTGACAAGTCTGACAAGTCTAAGCCGCGTAAAACACTTTCTCAATTGGGTAATTCACTCTAGGCTCGTAGATAGAATCCTATGACAGCGGAGTATGTAGTTAACGATAAAATCATGAAGCGATAAGGCAATATTGCACGACAGAATATTTGAGTGATTAACATACATAAAAGCAGCATATAAAATTGATTCGTTTCGTTGATTCATTTCATATACAAATTAACATTCCTTGTGGCATCTCTTCGCTTATGCTTCATGAATAAGTGTGAGAATTAATGTGGGTATGTGAACAAACTCTGATTTCTCATGCTTAAGTTGATAGTCTACTAGTTAATGGCTAAAGATAAAAGAAAATTGTGAGAGATAATCTTTCACAACATTATTCTCACAGTGCCCCGAGTAGGTTCATTTGGTTTTGTTGCCTAAGACATGCCAGTTACAAGATTAATTGAGAATTATGACAATAAATGAGATAAATGTCAACTTCAAAACAGACGAAAAGTTCGAAGAATATATGCCATACATAATTCATACGTGATGGTACTTTTTTTCAGGGTTAGTTGTTTTGATAAACTTTGATATCTTCTATTCTGTCAAACATATATTTTTTTAAGGAGAGCATGCAGAGATCCCTTAGCGGATCCTGTTTTATCTTTAGGACTTTCGTAATAATGGATAAAAAGATTTATTGATTAGTTAATAAATATAATGGTTCGTGTTTAATGAGTCATGGGCTATGTATGCATATGTAAGTATGTATGACTCATGAGCATGATTGCTAGATAAATTAATGAGTTATGTAGCTTTTATGATGCATAGAACAATAGATTTGACTTTGCACATTAATTGCGACACTTTATATATCTTGTTCATTATAATAATGGATACAATTGATCTTGTTCATTTTTCTTCATCAAGCTTACGTGACGACAAGCTAATTCACCTTCCTGAGCTTCAAACTCCTTCAACCAAACCCTAACCATAAGGATATTTGATTTTATATTTCCTAACATTTTGGTGAATATTTTCAGATTCCAAGAAATATGAAGGTCTTCTCGCTCCTCCTTACACTGGCCCTCATCCCTGTCATCTTGGAATGGAACATAGTTCAAGGTAAATGCTGGTTTCAAAGAATTGTTGAATGTTTCTCCATCGTAATTGATGCAGTCAAGTAATATTGGCCTTCTTACTATTTTTACCTCAGGAATACGTTGTGCCCATTGTGAATACAACAAAACCGGGATTCACAACGGTCAACCTGCTAAGCACACCCTGAGCCATTCCACGATGCTTCCTGGGGAAGACACCCTTGCCATACATCCCTCTTGTGCTCCTGGAGGAAGTCCAGACCAATATGTTGTTAAGGATTGCTCACAAGTAGCCGAATCTATTTCACAAGACGTGGATAAAAGGTTCTCAAAGTCGCCCATGAGATCGATTTTGAATAACGAATATTTAGTTCGACCCGATCCAAGCTCGGAATTCTCTTGCGTTACAATATTCTTTCAACATCCAAATCTCAATGGGGATACACGCATGGAGTATACTTTGCGCTCATGCATCGAAAAGTCTACCAATTTCACTGAATGGCTCAATCACATTGCGGAGTCGTATGGCGAAGACGAAAGCATAAAATTGACTGGATATAAGTGCGATACGGATGAATGCAACATATATGACAGTGAAGGTTTTTCGAAATCGGGTTCGGGCCAGGTGGACTTTATGAGTAAAATCTTGATTGCATCTGGATTTTTCTTTTCGTCTAAATTATTTAACCACTTATTGTAAGAAAATTTAATTTTAAGCAATTTTAATAAACTGTGATCTGCCCTGTGGCCGTAATCCTGATGCTACCTTGATTGATCTCATTCATTCGTTTGCATAAAAAACGCTGTTATTTAACACCACACTGCAATTCATCAGTCTCCATCTTTGTATCCGAAAATTGAATTCATAGAAACAGTTTGCAGTTGGATTTAGGGCTGGAGACTTTTCATTATGATGAGGACGGAAGTATTCAGGCCTAACAAGGGATCGTTTTTAACTGAAGTCTGAGTTAAGACAAACTAAATATCGATTCTAGGGTAATTTTATGCGCTGAAAACGATTCTGAAATCAGTTTGCTGTAAAACTAAACTTTTTAATTTATAAAAGCGGTAGTTGGTATGGTAACTGCCATGGTAAATGAAGTTGAAATTTAAGTTTCGGTCAAAACTACTTCAAACTTAATTTTTATACTTAAAATAGTGTTAGAATAAAATATTTTACAAAAATAGTAGACGAAATCCCAAAAGATACCATCTGGGGATCAGCAACGTAGTCCAAAGCGTTTTAGTATTGCCCCATTTAAATAACATGTCAATTCAAAAGTTCAGTTTTACAGCAAACTGATTTCAGAATCGTTTTCAGCGCATAAAATTACCCTAGAATCTTTAGTTGGTTTGTCTTGACTTAGACTTCAGTTGAAAACGTTCCCTTGTAAGTCGCCTACTTTTGAAAAAGGGAGATGACTCCGAAGAAATTAAGACTGTAAGAGGAAAGGTTGCAGTTGGAGGCAGACAGAAGACTATACCACGTCATCTCATGACCCTGAAACATGCCACCAGAAAGGTTTCGTCATAGTGTGATATATTAAGGAAAATTGCACAATAACAAAAATTTACGAGTTTTAACATTAGTCATTTTAGTCCTCTTGTGAAACATACATAGGTAATCGTACAAGCCACCGTGTGTGTTATTAGTCATCTCATAATTTGATTTCTCAATTTCATAATTTTTATAGATTGGATCTTTGGGAGTGATTACGAAACTATTTATTACTGCCGGCGATTGGTAAGTCTAGAATCGAATGAAGGAGCACAGTCATCATCCTGACGTGGGCAGAAACGGTTAATTGAAGCTCCATCATCATATACAAACATTACATCTTTCTTACTTTAAATTATTGAGGTGCTTGAAGCTCGTGGAACAATTCCTTCTCCAAAACCAAAACAGTCAGCATGCTGTTAGTACTAATTTTTGTTGTACTAGGTGGAGATATAGCCGAAGGTAAGAATTCGCAAATTTCCTTGTAATCTTCCCTGCCACTACATATTATTATGATATATTTATATTAATGCCATGGGCTCAAATCACGTCAAAGTGACATGTCCATATTTTCAACTTTTGAATTTGCATCTTTTGTATGTATCATTAAAATCGGCTTCTTGAGAAATGGTAAAATCTCGTTTTTTTCTGGAATCGACCTTTTATCAAAGGTTTTATACCATATGTAAACTTAATTGAAGTAAAATAATTAGCGATTTTCTGCCATAACTATGCAATATAGGTTGTAGAACCCTCATCCAAACTGAATGTGCACATATAGCAGAAGCGATCCAAACAAATTATTTTTCGAAATTTTTAATTTTTTTAATTTTTACGTGTTAAATATAACTATAATTAAATTGCTTGGGGACAATTTAGCGAAAATTTCAAGATACACATTGTGTTCTACGCGGTTTAAAGATACATATTGCGTTGGAACGAGATTCGCTAAAGTGTCCCCAAGCGTGCTACGGCACTTAATTGCTGGACTATTTAAATGGGCAATTAACCCCTGTCAACCCTCTTGGGTTCGTTCACACACTACACACAGCATTGTAGTTTCACATTTTCATCCAAAAAACAGGATATCGTGAAATAGCATACTAAGTAACCAAATTAACAAATTGTATCAAAATAAAATATATCACCTCTCACTAATTGATAAGTAAATTACTTTTTACAAATATGTCAGTATTTTGTGAACCCCCCTTTTTCCTTTATTGCATTGCCACCTTCAAAAAAGGGGCACTGTGAGCTTACAGTAGGGTGTATGATGCCAAAAATATGCAAACGAGATTTTCGTCACTTTGACGTGATTTGAGCCCATGTTTATCCCTTTTATGTTCCTTGGCAGTGGCCGGTCTGCATTGCGCCCACTGTGGTTTTAAGGACCTGTGTACCAAAAAGGTATGGGGAACTCATAAAGGGAGAAATGCATTACATTCACGCCGTCATTGTGTACTACAACCCGGCAGTGTTTTAGAGCCAAAACCAAAATCCAAGATTGTGTAACTTGATTTATACAGCAAGTTTCGTTGTGATATTTACTTTCAGTAAAACAGTGATAATTTGAATTATAAGGTGAATTTTGAGAAACTATTTCTGTAATAAGTTTTAAAATCGCTTTTTCTATTGATATTATCAAAAATTAGCTTTTGAAACACTATTTTTGTGGTAGTTGATCCCTTTAAAGATCCTAGATATCACTCATCTTTAAACTGATCAACTAGCACAAAAACACTGTTTCAAAAGCTAATTTTTGATAATATCAATAGAAAAAGCGATTTTAAAACTTATTACAGAAATAGTTTCTCAAAATTCACCTTAAACGAAACCAATTAAACAAACTAATTACTAAAAAATCTTATAGCTTGATATAAAAATACGAACTAATAGAACATAAAATTATAAATCCTACAAATGGAAACAAATAGAAACATAAACATACACTACAAATGTTTCATCGTCATCGGCCTTTTACATGAAAGTTGAATTTCTCTTCATCATCAAGATTTGACCTGGTATGCAAAATGAATAAAAATATGTTTTAGTTGATATCTTAGCTTAGGTTCAACACCCAACTTCAACTTTTTTGTTAAACCTAAAAATTGAACTGCGCTCTCTTACCTAGTGTGTACATTCAACGCTACTGGGGTAACCTACTTTTTTGTAATTCGAGGCTTCGGTTTCTCATCTTCTAATTCCAGTTGCTCCTGCTCACTCTGAGGGTTGTTGGCGTTGGGTTCCTCCCTAGCTGCAGCATTTTCAGTTGGTCCAGTCTTCTTGCTGCATAAACCATTTTCAATTGGTAATAGTTTCATAATCAATCTTTATATTATCTAAAAAGTTAAAAAAAATTGCTTACTTTTTCTGAACATTCAATGCCTTTTTGGACTTTATGGGGATGAACTTAGCCTTCTTCTTTGTATTTTGCTCACTGGCCGCACTAGCTTCCGTTTCTACTCCTCCCGGCACCTTGCGACTTAGTTTGTGGTTCACCTTGTCAGACGATCTTTTTCTCTTATTTCCCATAATCCTTGATTCGGCTCGTTCCTGCAGTAGTTTTTTTATTTTCTCTTCTTTAGCTTTTAAATCTCTCTTTATCAGACATTTCTCAATTTCTAGTGCCTCTTTTTCGCGTTCCAGATTCAAGTTCCGCGACTTAAAAAGTTTATTTTCAGTTTCAAGCACAAAAATACGCCGATCTTTTTGGTGATTTTGAAACACCAGTGCCTGATTTTTCTCTTTCTCCTCTAACAAATCATTTTCGGCTTCATCAAGAAGTATGCGTAGAGGCACAGCTTCATCATGTTTGTTTGATGAGGTAGATATGTCGTTTAACTTTTTTTCTAGCTCATTTTTAATTTCCTCAGTTGAACTCGAAGAATCTCCTTTTGATTTTGAAATAAAAATGGGTGTTCTAGGCACCATCGCTAGTGTAAAGGAAGTATTCTGTCGACTTGATCCGGGTTTCGGATCTTTAGGGACTTTTTCCAAAGTGCTTGGAATTTCACTTTCTTCATCATCACTACTGAGCGTGATAGTGACTGTCCCTATTTCATCTTCCATCGCTGGAGGAATAATAACTCCACCTATTCCAGCTTGATTGTCCACTTTAATTAGTGGCTGATTGACTGCTCGTGTACGAGGAGGATTGCTAACATTCTCTTTGTCTTCCAAGCAATCCACTTCTGCTTTTTTACCCATATCTAAAGTAGTTTAAATTTCACCTTGGATTTTAGTTCAACCAAGCCGCAAAAAAATATAGCCGCAACCGCAACACTAATATTTTACAGCTCACAAACTGAAACAATTTAACAAGTAGGTTCTTGTCTGCTCGCATTCTGGATTGCAAATGACAAATCCTAATTTTGACGCTTTGTAAACCAAAGTTAAATGTGAGTACACAAATACGTTTGATATCTAGGTGTAGTTGTATAGTATACAGAAGGGCATATATTATTATGTACCTTTAGGTATATATTGAAAAGACTCGGGGTGTCGTCTGTCCGTCTGTCCACACGATAACTCAAAAACGGTTTCACTTTTTTTAATTCTGTTTTCACTAATCGAAATCTTAGGTCAAAAGTAAGGCCGAGTTCGAAGATGGGTCAAATTGGTTCAGGGGAACTGCTGGGTCAGAGGTCAGATCAATGTTTTTGAATAGTAAGGTATATGTTGTGAGACATCAAAATGAAGGTTCTGGTGAGACTAGATCAGTGATACTAGTTTTGAAAGTTTTTGAAAACCCCAACGTGACCTATGACCACGATAAGGTCAAATATTTTTTACATAGCAAGGTATAGGTTGTGACACATCAAAATGAAGGTACTGGTGAGACTAGATCAGTCCCGACAAGAACAGAGAGTGGGTGACATGTATATTTGGCATGGGCAACGCGGGTTTGGTGTGGGGCAGAATTTCATACGTGGTACCAATGCATAATCCGCACGGGAAATTAAAATTATCCCCACAGTCCCACACTTGGGAAAAGGCAAGTATTACACCACAGTTTACGCATAGGAAACGCATGGGCATGCCCATGTAAGTTGTCAACCGCGAGTACGGCATTTTCTTAATGCATTATACGCGCATAAAACCCACAGCTTCACCATTGTGTGTGTTTGCTCTGAAAGACGCGTGCAATTGATTATGGAAGGATATATCTTGTGTAAATAGATTGTGAAGATTTGTAAATTTCAGTTTCTTAGAAATCATTTCGAAAAGTTAGTAAAGTATACAGTAAAATGTATAGGATTGTTGTGTTTGGATCTGTATCAGACGAAACTGTTCAATTGGTTCCAACTAAGTGGTTAAATAGTGAGATAAAAGAATGTAAGTGGCCAGCTGCTGGACCGGTGACTACATGCATAAAAACGGATGGAAGACCTACCCCGTTCGAGTGATTTCAAAAATACCAATCGGTGAGTAAAATAATTGCAATTAGTGATTGGTTGTTTGTTTTGGTTTATTATTTTTTTGGTTTCACATAGAAAACTATTTCAAGCATATTTTTGTTTTGTTTTTATGAAGGATATTGTGTGAATGGACGTAAACTTGAAGCAAGGGCAACGATAAGTTCGTCAATCGAGCCAACTGATTGTGAATTTCAGACCCCGAAGTCAGGGCATGCGGTTGGAAAATTGCAAACGAAGAAAAGACTGAAGATCTCTGGACGAGCAGCCCTCAGATAACTCAACCGCCAGTGGATCTTCTGACGATGACCTCTACATGATTCAATTTTGTTCTTTATTTGTTGATGCTATAATTATGTAATCAAGTGCCTGATTGTTAAATAAACTTACCCAAAAACTTTGAATAATTGTTTTCTGTATTAAATTCAGTTATTATTACTTATCTAAACATCTGACCGTTATGGATTAGGTATACTGAACGTGGATGCAAATCACAGAGAAATGTATGGGTTATGCGCGTAATATATGCATTTTGTGCGTGTGCGTTCCTACGCGGAATATGCATCTAACGAACGTGGTGTGTTACCGTCAAATGGTGTGGGAAACTCTGCCAAACCCCACAAAATTCCTTCTATTCCCACCAGTGTGGGTTATGCATGGGATACTCACTTATGTTCTCGTCGGGGTGATACTAGTTTCGAAAGTTTTTGATAACCCCAGTGTGACCTTTGACCTCATTAAAATAAAATCAATTCTAGATGTGGGGATCACTCAGAAGGGGAGGGGGAATTGGGAAATTTTAAAGGTACATCATTACATCTCGATCTGTCGGGTTTATTTTTAGAAGGAAAGGGTGAAGTACTTAAATTAACTTTAGAAATGTAAGGAAGAGTACAACATATGTATGATACAGTAACAACGTATAATAAAAGCAGCCACCCATATATAAGTTTATGATAATATTGGAATTCCCAAAATGCTTGCTTCATATTTTGAGGATTAAAAAAGGAAACCGTCGTTTCAGTTCATGCATTCATTGCAAGCCATATATTGAAATGTAAATGCATTTAAAATACATAAAAACAAGCTTAGAATCCATCAGGGTAAATACACTCCACGATTTTTTCACCCTTTCCATATCATGCCTCTTAGACCAAGTTGTAGTGAAAGAGTTTGACAATTTGTTAACTACTCCGAGTGCATACTAATGTAAAAGATGGTTGATAATAGAAAAACAAGAAATGCAGGGCAGATAGGGATAACAAAAGTTGGCAATTGAAAGCATGAAATGATGACTGCACCACCGTCACAATCATGTGCAAATTCTTTTGGGAAAATGATGCTGCACATTTTTGAACATTAATAAAACCACTGATATCCCATAGAACTCTTAAATATCTTTGAATAAAACGGAAAGCATAAGCTTTATCTCTACTCATGACCGTTGGCTTAATCATAGTAATACGAGAAACAAAGAAGCTAGATTTTGTTTCTCACTTGTTTCGCACAGCAATGTATTGAGTGCTATGGCTGATGATGGTTTTTATCTTGACCAACATATATAACAGCACAAGCAAATACACTCACACCAAATCCAGGTTCCACGCGTATGAGAGGGGGCTATATGAGGGTTATTTCCTAAATTTTATTGGGATGGAAATTTCTTGTTCATACATACATTTAAGAAATGTGTGGTGCTTGAAATCATCAAGTATTCTCTAGTGCTAACTAAAAGTTTTCTTACTGAATTTTTCGTTTTTCTTATGCCATGTCTTTCACTAAATCTAAGCTATCTTAGAATCCTGAAAAGTACCTTTAAACCAAACACAATGAAAAGTTTTTGTTTTTTTACCTAACTACCCCAATGCTACTATAAAGATGAATTCATGCTTTGCATCTGTACATAAAAACAGAAACAACACCTCACCACCCTAAAAACACGTACGGCTAATGTATATATAGAAATGCTGTTGGGATTAAAGTACTGCGCATAAATGTTCATTCCTGTTGTAACCAGAAATATCTCAAAAGCCTCAATGGAAATATTGTACGAAACAATTGAGCACGTCAATTGAGCATTAAGGGTGAAAATGTAACATGGGTAACCGTACGCATAGCATGAACATAGAATAAAAGAGATATCTGTTTCTTTATACATTGTACTTTTCTCGTTGCACAGGACAATCCTATACTTGTATCATTCGTATTCTTAATCTTTTGAAGTAGGAAGAAATGGGTGATCTACTTCATAAAAAACTCAGCAAACTGTATCAGTGTGTGAATGACAAGAAATATCTCGTATGTGCTTGCACAGCATTTCGCTAAAAATCGAAAAAATTAATGTACTGGCATGATAGAGCTCATTGCATTGTTGAATAAAATAATATTGATGCATGATACGTACATAAGCCATGGGCGTAGCGAAATCTTCAATTTCAAATTACAACCCAGTCACTTAACAGATCCCAACTAAATGAAGAATTGAATTGAGCATAATATTGCTGAATCTCTGAAAACCTTTGTTGTACAACGCTAGCATTTCTTATTATAACATTGGCAACTACATGCCAATGGCAACATTAGCAATTACTGCAAGAATTCAAGTAAAAGGTAATGTTTTACATTGCTGAAGATTCGTCAACCGTTACTCATAAATAAACTTTAGACTGTGTTGGTGGCATCTTCTCGCTTGTGATATAGGATGGCTGTGGTTTCTCGAAGATAACAAAGCAAAATCAGTACACTTCGTTTTTCACATTACTTCATATTATTGCCTCAATTCTATAATTTTTTACCCCATTGATGAATTTCCCATCGTAAACTGCATTTTCATAAGATGCAAAATACTTAGTTTCTGTCTTTATATTTGTGCTTGACTCGTAACAGAATTTTTAACAGCGCTCTTGTATCCTTTAATTTTCTGTCAGTCACAAACGAAGTAGATATGATTATAGTTTTGTGTGGTATAAAAGAAATCTCACATATTGTGATCGCCGGATGGTTTTGGTAGTATACGATAGTCAAACCCTCCTTGTTGTAATAAAACACATAAAATATGCAACCAAGCCATCACTGACATTATTTTCATAATCACCGTCATGTAGTATTTGCCTTCTAAGCATTTTTCTAAAATTGATATTTATGAAGTAGTATGTTGATCCACCATAATATAATTACATTAAACAAGATGAAAATTACTTTTCTTCTTCTACATAATGCCAACTAAAGAGACACTGCGGAAGTTACTTTCTCGATCCTTCTTCGTTCATGACCATCCACTAACATCCATCCAAGTTGTTAAGCATAGATACCTTTACCTTTTCATAGCTGTCAGTGACACTGCTGTCTAGCGCCTACTCCATCGTGTCCAGGCCGTGCTAATAAAGTCAATACAATACAATACATGCCTTCTACCACTAGTCATGAGTAAAACAAGGTAAAACCAGTCAACAAAGAACACTAGTTATCTAATTAAATTCGAACTGGAAATGGCAAATGAATTATTGTCGGACAAACTTAGTAAAGTTATGACTACGCTGACTGAGATTCAGCTGCGTAATAGTGAATTAAAAACTCACGATCAGAGAAAAGGCTTACGCACTTACAAGTTTTGCATAGATTTATTCAAGAATTGATTTCTGCGTAAAGGAATTTAATTCAATTGCTAGTCAAATTAATAACAATAACTTATGCTTAAAAACAGTGTCAGCGCCAGTCACAAATACTGCCATTGCCACCGCAGCCGCAGACATTATCTGAATGCCAAGGCGGAATCTCCACCAATTCCTTACAGCCAACTCGTCCCCCTACAAAAAAATATTTAAAATATTTTCAAACCTAGCTTTTAAATTCAAATTTTTTACAACTGTTCAGTCCCAAATCGCGAGTAGAACAACTTACGAGTTTGACACCCCCACAAAAATTTTTGAACACCCATAATTCAAGTCCACCCTTTATCAAGCTGCCACAAGCGATCACGAATCCGTTTAAGATATTGAACAGGGATTCTTCTGTGAAATGAAAATGTAAAAAAAACATTAAGAAATTTTAAAAATGACGATTACTTAACTTATTTCTAAAATAAGAACTATGAATATGGTTAAATGAGGAATTCGTACCATCGAAAAGGGAAATATCATACTTAGAGGCATCGCTGAATCCTTTGTAGATGATGATGGCTCCTCCAATTGTTGTCGCAATGTTTAATAGGATGGCCACAATCTAATAAAAAAAGATAACTCATTAAAATGGAAAAATAGGCAAGAAAAAATACATGTTTCATAATTTGTATTAAATGTCTTACCAAATCCAACCAAGCAAGCGCTCTCATAAGAATTGCCAAGGTCCCTCCAGGTAAAAACTGATAGAAAATATTCGCCATCGTTTATCTTGTTCAGTATATTTTACAAAACTGTAGTAAGATGAAGGTGTTGAGTAGTACTGAAAGAAATTGATGAAAAATGGGTAGCTGCAGCTAAAAGTTGAATAGATGGAGGGCGGTTGAACTCAATTCTTGGAATTAAACAATAGCCTGGCACATATCCAACAGTCTAATGGTGAATGGAATGGGTTGAAAACCTCTCGCTAGTGTCAACGAAGGTTAATATTTTTCTTGTGGAATAAATCCATTTTTTATAGCCATGAATTATGCATATATTTTCATTTTTAAAATCTGAATTAATTCTACCGCTACATTTAAATCAAATGACATGATGAATTCCCAAATTTTTACACATTATGATTAGCATTGCAGAACGTTTAAGTTATGATTTAATCTGTGTATTTGCACTGCACGAAATATTACCTTGGTCTACCTAAACTTTAGAATTTGTCAGGTGTAATAACCTAATAAACTGCTAGTAAGCAGGCCAGAGACGTAGCTGAAGAAGGCGTTGAGTGATCACCTCCAAACCCCCTTACCCTATGTCCACCAAATCTCCTCCACCACCTCCCCCTCTCTAAACCCACCTTCGCGATCCTCTCCCAGTAGACGCATTACTTGTAGAATACCAATTCGGATTCTGGCTTTATGTTTATACACAAGCACATGCTTCAGGAGTTATGCACAAGCACATCCACACGGGTGCTGTGCTGTGCTTACGTATACGTTTCAGCCAAATCGATGATTTTCTGAACTTTCGAGCCTATAACTTTCGAACCGTTTGACCGATTTGTCTGAAAAGTATTCCCAGAGGTCCTCTTGAGTAGTACTACCTGTGTACCATATTTGGTCCAAATCGGTCAATGTATGTGACCAGGAGAGTGCGCACTGCCAGACGGACGGACAGAAGTTTGATTAAAACCATTACTTCGCTGAATGCTCTCGCTTCAGTTTCGTAATAATGCCTATCTCCGAACTCCAACCTCGAGCAGGGTTCCGATGTTAAAGAAAGACTCTGATGACAGTTGACCTTAAAGGTCACATTCAAGATAAGCACATATACTGTGACTTTTGTGACTGACATCCTCTAATGATATTGCTGACGAATGACAATGCTACATGGTGTGTACATAAAAAAGTTTTACCTTTAACCCAGAAGGTTCCTTCCGATTTGGTCCATAATTGAACTTGATTCATAGTATGATCTAACCTATCCATTGACGAAAACAGAATTCAAAAAAGTCAAACCGTTCTCAAGTTATCTATTATTTGTGTTTGCGATTTTAGTATGTTATATGACGTTATGATGGCCACTGAAGACCTACTCCAGTATAGGTAATGTATCATGCTAATGTATCTGCTCTCTGTAAGTTATCGATTGGTTCATGGTTCATCTTACATAGTTATAAGCACACGTCTGAATCCGAACATTTAATTTACAATAGATATTTGTAATAAAAATCACAATGGAACAAAAAGGCTATAAAAAAGATTTTAGCTGGTACCTAATTGCCATTGTTTAATTAAGCGGAACCTGACACCAATGCGAGTCAATCACCTGCACAGTCAGCATCAGAAATTGTGCACTGCCATGAAAGAACAAGCAGCAGTTCTGCTTCATATTTGTCTCAAGTGCAAGCCAAGTCTCCAGACTCTATTCTCAAACCTTTTTATTCCTATTCTACATATGTAGTATACTTTTAGTTCATTTTTCGAAGATCCAGTCACATTGTAGTAACTGTGCAAAACGTTGATAGTGTGTCGGGAAATATTCCGTAACGCTTTCGTTGGGATTGAATACTGGCCGTTGTTAACATCTTCATCATCGACCGTCAAATACTGAGCTGTGGAAAAAATGGCTGACAACGTAAGTCCTTGCTTTCATATTATTTTGACGTTGCATAGCCTGTTAGAACTGCATGAGCGACAGAAATATTTAAACTTTTGTCTTCACTGATATTACTATGTTTCAAAATACAAAAAATGGGTAGTCATTTCCTCAGTCATGCATAACATTTTAACATTTTTGCATCAATCAAGAAGGTCATTAAACTTCTTCCCAGAAAAATGCCCATTTTTGTTAGGCACGCACAAAGTTCGCTACAGCAATAATTATTGAGTCGTGAAATAACACACATATGTATCGCGACCAAAACAGGCATTAACTACATGCAGTTTTTTTATGCATGCCATAAAAAGCCCTGAAATGGGCATAAGCATAACACGTAAAAAGAAATGGGTAACATGTATTTATATGTATCTAACTTAGAGCAAAAGCAATACTCGGAAGATACAAAGGCCTTAATCATCAAAATTCGAGAACCTTCCAAAAAAGTCAGGATGATGATGCATGCCACTCATTGAGTCCATGACCAGCTTTTAGATGTTCGGCATTCGACGTTGCATACAAATGTTTCTTCCAAACGCTTTTCGCAAATGATATCCAATATCCATAGTACATTCTGAATTCTGAAGCCACATAATTCATCGTCATGATCGTTGGCGTCAATCGTAATACTTAGGCACAATCTGCAGAAGGGGGTGATCAGATTGAAAACGAGAAACTTAAAAAATGAAAAGTTATCTATGCACTAAACATCCTTTACTTGTGGTGACAACTGACAATACAAGTAAATTGGTGCTAACTGATAATTTTAATGTTGGGAAGTAATAGATGAGCAAAAGACACTGATGGATTTCAGATATGGAAGCGATTTATCATCCAGGAAAGAATATTTCGTCTTCGTTTGTGCTTACGTTGCATGGAATTTATCCTGTATCACATTGTAGACTTCATCTGAAAATCTACATACTGCCATTCAATAAGATACGCTTCGTGCGTATAAGGGGGTGGGATTTAGAGAGCATCATGGAAGGTATTTGATGGACATGAGGGGGTTTGGAGATGGTCACTAGTCACTAGGGGTTTTCGTATTATTGCATTTAAACGCCTGAAGCTGCGTTTTTAGATTGCTTACTAGCACTTTATTAAGTTGTTGATTTGGTATGGGTGGTGGTATGTATACTGTTACATTGACGAGCAAAGCAAGTGCCTGGAAAAAACGAATAAAAACCAAGATACTTCATGAAAAACATTAATAATGTTGGACTAAAATGACTAAATAATGCAGAAATGTAGAATAATGGGGAGTTTTATTCTCCGTTTTGTAATAACAAAATCACATAAAGCATATACTTATCACCAACAAACTCATACGGCCAACACTACTACTAACTTCTAACCTTCATTTTAAGATATGCACTACTCTGTTATTAAACTATTTAGAAAATATGACGATTCCGTTTGAAAACATATTTTAACATTTTTATAGTAATGTTGAATAATCAAACAAGTCGATAAATATTGTAAGCTGCACCAATCTCACTGTCCGGTGGACATGCTTCGAATAGGTAAGCAAGAACCATAAGGACCTCTTTAGTATCGCAATTCGTGATAACCTGCCACAATACAGACAATAGGTTCATAATTATAGCATATGTCCAGATTGGTCCAGTTGTTGCAAACTGTTATATGGTGATGGACAAATCTTCACATACCTGAAGCACAGTGAAGTTTTCAAATACTTCGTTCATCGTAGCCAAATCCAAAGTCTTGAGCTTCTCAATGAAGTTGACCAAGTAATCACAGAGAGGTAACCGGGTATTCTCATGAATATATTGATTTTCATCAAGTTGGGTTGTTGTGAACTGGTCCGTTTTCTCCCCAATTGAGTTTCCAAACGAACAAACACGAGTTGTGCAAGATAGTCGTAAGTTTTCAACACTTTCCAATCTGAAATATCCATGAAATAACCAAAAATAATGAGACCAGACCAGGTTATACATGATTGTTAGGAAAACGGAAGCAATGAAAAGATTAAAATAGTAAAACTAACCTTGAAGTGACATGGTATGTCGGAGTAGCGTAGGCGATGCTCTGTACACCGTTGTTAATACCAAAGTCCATATCTGCCCAGCACTTTATGAGAAAGAATGAATTCTTACAGGACAACTCGTTGTAAAGATTCTGTAATCCCATTTGGTCATCCGGAAACTTGTCGCTGATTAATGGTATCTCGACATCCTACGAATTATGTAAAGTCAAAAGTAGGTTAGGTCACCTTTAACATTATGTACGGGCATGCCATGGTGTAGATACTTTGGTTAAACTTGCAAAATTAGCATGAACTTACCTCTAAAGAAGACGCGGACTTTGGCGTTGCTGCTATATTCTCCACGTGCAAAATCACGTGTGGGTCATTCTGTAAAAGGGCATGCAGCAGTATTGTCATGTTAGATTAAACCATGCATGTGTAATTTGTTACACGTCAATTTAAATACGTCATGTTTCGAAGAGAAAATACGCAAATATAAAACGTCAGTATACTCACCCAATGATTAGCCCCTTGAATTGATGTAGATTGAATAGAATTTTCAAAGAAAATCGTAAACTGCAACACTCTCACTTGATCCATTGACCGAGTTTCCTTTTGGGTGGAACTACTTGCGCTTGTCTTCGATTCCTTTTCATGGAATGGGATGTTCTCCTGCTTCAAGCTCAAGACGTTGTCCAGTTGTTTAGCAAGAGCGAACATTTCTTGGTTCTCCATTTTAAGTAGTTTTAGAATTTTATTGTGGTTACTACAAATTGTGCCAGGGATAGCTAAAAACTATTCTTTGAGAATTAATAATTTTTCCGTTGCAAAAGCGCTCTGAAATATAAAACTCTTGGTCGTATGATGCACAATTGATTTCTGGAACCTTGATGTGTCTGAAGCAAAGTAGGTATATTACAAGTCAAAATGATTTTAGGCAATTTAAAGTAAATATGGGACGTCCTGGACACATGTGCAACTATGCTGTATATTACCACTTAAATGGCATGAAGCCACGAGCCATTATTGAATATTACACTGTTGTGTAATATTGTCATGAAATTTTAATGGTATGGAAAAATTAAAATGATGCCAATGCATTCCTCTTTGTAACATCCATACGGCATGGCGTGCACCCTCGGCTTCTCTAAGCTCTCTAGATTTTGCATAAAATACGGAACTGATTTGCATAGGCATTATTGTGCAGCAAATTCCTTCAACATTTTCATGGTATTTCACCGCATACCTATCTAAGAAATACTTTACTATGTATTACAGATTGAACATGCGATAGAAATTATTAAACTTGGTGGGAAACGTTTTTCTAGCCCTCACACAAAGTCTTTGACAACAATGCTTCAGTGTATATTTCGTACATGCTAAATACTTGACTAGTAACATTCCAATCTCAATCCATGATAGGTGAGACAAGGCAAAGATAATGTTAACGACTAGAAGAATACAAAACAAATATTGCAGGATATTATGCATATGAACAATGTGTGTAAGCGTAAGGAAGCTGAGGTAATCGAACCTGACAATAGAACACATCAATACAAAATAAATGCATTTCATCCTGATTTATTTTGTGGAAAACAGCTCAAACTTATAGGCAGCTAAGTGTTTTCGTACGAATTTGCAAAAACAGCCGTGTACATAAATTTTCGATTGCAGTAAATAATTTTCTATTTGATTTTAGAGCTATACATAAACTCACTGCACTTAATATCGCATCAATCATATTAAAACAAGACAAAATGAAGGTATAACCAACCATCTGCAATGTGTAAATGTCAAATATAGGTACACCATAAATAACAGGCCCCATTTTACAGGTATGGATGCATCTACAAATAGAATTAAAATCGCGTTTTCGCTAAAAAAAATAGGGGCGTCTTAAATTTAAGCATATGAATAAACCTGACAATAGGCAGATATATAGGAACCTGCGATCTAGCATTTATGCTGAATAAAGTTAGCATAAGCTGTGTCTGAGTAGTTCATTGGTTTAAAAAAGATTTGAAAATTTTCATAATTGTGGCTGCTATTGAGATTTTTTTCAAAAATTGACCTTTAATCACTTATAGGTCACGCTGGGGTCATTTCTGAACTTTGATATTAGCATAGTTGAGTTTTTCTTGAAAAATAGCATCATTTTGATGTATCATAAGCCATGTTTTGCTATTAAAATTTTTTGACCTTGACCTTTGACCCAGTTACCGTTGACCGATTTTGCTCATCTTAGAACTTAGCCAAGAGCTTGACCTAAGGTATCGTTTAGCAAAAAGAATTTTTGAAAATCTTCAACGGTGTAAAAGTTATCGTGCGAACAGACGGACAGACGGACGGACAGACAGACAGACTATGATCCATTCTAAAAAACCTGCTTTTGATTGATCTTCGATCGCAGGTTAATAAGGAAATTTACATTGCTTGAGTTTCTCAAGTGGACAGCAGCGGAGCCGGAGCCTACTTCACCGGCGTCTGGCCGTCTCCTTCCTCCATCGCAAAGTCGTAGCTGAACATCGCGTCTGCATCCGTTGTGAAAGTTATCACAGCCTCATCTTTCGATCTGATTATAGCAGCAATGGCAGACTCGCTTAATTGAATGGTTAGCTCATTTTCACTTCCACTGGTGTTTTCGGAGCCTGTTGAGATGGTGGGAGGAAGCATTATGCAAATTCTACTTGACATATCACTCATTTCACAGTCTCTCATACTATTTACATTAGAGGCAACAGGAGCAGTAGTATTTACAGGAACTGCTGCTGCTAAAGTTTCTTGGGCGTCATTTGCTAATGTAGTCATAAATATACTAACTCTTTCATCAGGTTTTATTCCATGCTGTTGGAATAAACTTTCACTTGGCAAATCAACTGCAATACAGGTCGGGTTTGAGGTGGAGGAGGGATTAGTGAAGGAGTTTTCTGATGATGCTTCTATTATTGAGGTTGATAAAACTGGTGTTTCTGAGTTGGAAATTAGGGCGCTAGGCGGTGATGACGATAGTGATGATGGTGGCGAAGTGGATGCGACTTGAACGTTGACTCCGGTTGTTTTCTGTGGTGATGCTGACGGTCCCCCAGATATTGGTTGAAGGATTTTACGTCTTGAGGTAACGGGGCGAAACGTGGATAAGGTTGACGAAGCAAGTCCTTTCCTGGAAGAGTATAAGTTAATATTTGTAAATAACTTTAGTATCTTATGATTACCAGAATCTGACATGCCATCATCTATTCTCCAAAAATAGAATAACTTCAGCAAAGTCGAAAATTATCTTACTAACCGAATAATGTTAACTTTGGTTGTGCTAGGGACGAGTTCAGGAAGCAAGCACTCTTGAACAACAGGCTCTTTTTTATTTTTCTTGACCCGTTTCCTCGGCCGAGAGTGCTCTGAACCTGGTTCTTTGGGTTTCCTAGCGTACATGTGGTCCAAAACGTGGGCTCTGTCCAAAAGGAAATAATAATGAAACACGTGAAAATGGTTATTTCAACAACAAAAAGATAACGCAGGAATAAACAATGTACAATGTACGCGACTTACGGTATAATGCTAGGTTCTTCCGGAGGTGGCTCAGGCTCACTGGTTAAAATGGTAACAGTATTCTCATCTGGGTGTCTTTCATAAACTGGATAGAGTGAGCCATCTGGACCATAAACATAATTGACAATGACTGCTGGGTTTGTGTCAATGAGCTGGAGAAACGAGCCATCAGCAAAATGTGTAGCAGTTGCAACCTCATCAATAAACTCTATCTCCCCTCCAAAGTCACTGATAAGCTGGGTGGCAGGGGCAACTGTGGGCGTTTGCTGCACATAATAATTCTGTTCGCTGCTAAATGGGATGCAGCCATCGTCTATCTCATACACTTCCATATTTCATCAACTCAATGAAATCCAAAAAGAATTGTCAAAAGCTAAACAACGAATTCAATCTAATACATTATTATCAAAGTAAGATAATGTTGATTGCACATCAAAACCGCCTATTCAATACAAAAAAAATTCTGAATGTAATTAAATCTTCAATGTTTAAAAAAGGGTTAACAACTAACTAACAGTTGGCGTATTAAATTATTACTAAAGCTGGATATAAAATATTGTTTTTCGACTTTCCAAGCAAATTATGTAAACAAGTCTTTATCTAGTCTTATGTGAATTGAGCGGCAAAACCCTCTACTCTATTCCTGAGCCATGTCCAATGCAAAAGTCCCAAACATACGCTATGCGAACAAAGGCCAGAGAATCTCATTAACAAGCATAATATTAGGAAACCATCTTCATCTCTCCTGCTAAGTTTATAGAATAAAACATTTAATTTTGATTTTATTCTATAACAATAAATTTCTATAGCTAATAATCTCTATCTCCGAACTCCAACCTCGAGCAGGGTTCCGAGTACCCAGTTTTACGACTCGGATGACAGTTGACCTTACAGGTCAGATTCAAGATAAGCACATATATTGTGACTTTTGTGACTGACATCCTCTAATGATATTGCTGACGAATGACAATGCTACATGGTATGTACATATGTATGACACTTGGAAAATAAAAAAGTTTGACCTTTAACCCAGAAGGTTCCTTCCGATTTGGTCCATAATTGAACTTGATTCATAGTATGATCTAAGCTATCCATTGACGAAAACAGAATTAAAAAATGTCAAACTGTTCTCGAGTCATCTATTATTTGAATTTGTGATTTTAGTATGTTGTATGACGCTATGATGGCCATTGAAGACCTACTCCAGTATAGGTTATGTATCATGCTAAGTATGGTTACTCTGCAAGTTATCCATTGGTTCATGGATAACTCAGTTCAGTTCATCTTACATAGTCCGAAATACACTTAGTAGCCTAAATCCAAACACTTAATTTGCAATAGATATTTGTAATAAAAATCACAATGGAACAAAAAGGCTATAAAAAAGATTTTAGCTGGCATCATGCCAAGCTTGGGACATAATTGCCATTGTTTAATTAAGCGGAACCTGACACCAATGCAAGTCACCCACCTGCAGTCACCATCAGAAATTGTGCACTGCCATGAAAGAACAAGCAGCAGTCCTGCTTCAAATTCGTCTCAAAAGCAAGCCAACTCTCCAGACTCTATTCTCAAACCTTTTTTATTTCTATTCTACATATATGTAGTATACTTTTAGTTCATTTTTCGACGATCCAGTCACATTTTAGTAACTGTGCAAAAAGTTGATAGTGTGTCGGGAAATATTCCGTAACGCTTTCGTTGGGATTGAATACTGGCCGTTGTTAACATCTTCATCATCGACCGTCAAATACTGAGCTGTGAATAGAATGGCTGACAACGTAAGTGTAATTTCTTGCTTTCATATCATTTTGACGTTGCATAGCATGTTAGAACTGCATAAGCGAAGGAATATTTAAAATTTTGTCTTCACTGATATTACTATGTTTCAAAATACAAAAAATGGGTAGTCATTTTATCAGTCATGCATAACATTTTTGCATCGATCAAAAAGGTCATTAAACCCCCTTCGCTTCCTAGAAAAATACACATTTTTGTTAGGCACGCACAAAGTTCGCTACAGCAATAATTATTGAGTCGTGAAATTACACACATATGTATCGCGACCAAAACAGGCATTAACTACATGCAGTTTTTTATGCATGCCATAAGAAGCCGTGAAATGGGCATAAGCATAACACGTAAAAAGAAATCGGTACCATGTATTGCTATGTATCTAGCTTAAAGCAAAAGCAATACTCGGAAGATACAAAGGCCTTAATCATCATAGTACAAAATTCGAGAACCTTCAAAAAAGTCAGGATGATGATGCATGCCATTCATTGAGTTCATGACCAGCTTTTAGATGTTCGGCATTCGACGTTGCATACAAATGTTTCTTCCAAACGCTTTTCGCAAATGATATCCAATATCCATAGTACATTCTGAAGACATATAATTCGTCGTCATGATCGTTGTCGTCAATCGTAATGCTCAGGCACAATCTGCAGAAGAGGGTGATGATCGGGGATCAGATTGAAAACGAAAAACTTGAAAAATGAAAAGTTATCTTTGCACTAAACATCCTTTACTTATGGCGACAACTGACAATACAGGTAAATTGACACTAGTTGGTAAGTTTAATGTTGGGAAATAATAGATGAGCAAAAGACACTGATGTATTTCAGATAGGGAAGTGATTTATCATCCAGGAAAGAATATTTCGTCTTCGTTTGTACTTACGTTGCATAGAATTCATCCTGTATCACATTTTAGACTTCATCTGCAAATCTAGTATCATGGAGGGGATTTGATGGACATGAGAGGGTTTGGAGATGATCACTCAGGGGATTTTGTATTATTGCATTTAAACGCCTGAAGCTGCGTTTCTAGATTCCTTACTAGCACTTTATTAAGTTGTTGATTTGGTATGGATGATGGTATGTATAGGACACTTGAAAAATAAAAGGTTTGATTTTTAATCACGAAGGATCCTTTCGATTTTGTCCATAATTGAACTGGATTCATATTATGATCTAAGCTATCCATTTACGAAAACCGAACTCAAAAAAAGTGAAACCGTTCTCGAGTTATCTATTATTTGTATTTGTGATGCATGTATATTGTATGACGTAATGATGTCCACTGAATACTACTCCAGTATACATTATAATGTTAAGTGTGATTACTCTGCTCTCTGTAAGTTATCCATTGGTTTGTAAGGTGTTCTTATGTATCATACAATATGCCTTGACAAATATTATTAGAGTAAACTCAGGTAGTAGGTTCAGTTTGACTGTGTACTTTATTTATTCGTAGATCATATATGTATATTATCATCATCATCATTACATGTTCCCTTTACTTATATATTTCCTATCCCAGACTACAAACTAGTTCACGCACATGAATCCCTCATGACGCGGACACAGAATCCTCCGTGTCTTTATGCTACTAGCATGTATGTTGAAGCGGAGAACAGGAACACTGGATCACCCGTGTTCACTGTTTGACAAAATCAGAATCAGACTTAATACTACGGGCCGAAAGGTTTATATACCCTCGGTCGAACTTACTTTAACATTACAACTATATTTGCACACACATACATAATTTCATTCACACATTTCATACAAATCATGATATTTACATTTAAGACTCAAGAATACCCTTACAGGTTCATTTTACATCGTTCGAAGTACACTTAGTAGCCTAAATCCAAACACTTATCTTGCAATAGATATGTATTTTGTAATAAAAATCACAATGGAACAAAAAGGCCATAAACAAGATTTTAGCTGGCATCATGCCAAGCTTGGGACATAATTGCCATTGTTTAATTAAGCGGAACCTGACACCAATGCGAGTCAATCACCTGCACAGTCACCATCAGAAGCTGTGCACTGCCATGAAGGAACAAGCAGCAGTTCTGCTTCATATTTGTCTCCAGACTCCAGTCTCAAACCTTTTTATTCCTGTTCTACATATGTAGCATACTTTTAGTTCATTTTTCGAAGATCCAGTCACATTGTTGTAGCTGTGCAAAACGTTGATAGTGTGTCGGAAAATATTCCGTAACGCTTTCGTTCCACTCGGATTGAATACTGATCGTTATTAACATCTTTATCGACCGTCAAATATTGAGCTGTCAAAAGAATGGCTGACAACGTAAGTGTAATTCCTTGGTTTCATAATTTTGACGTTGCATAACCTGTTAGAAATGCATGAGCGAAAGAAGTATTTCATTGGTCATGCATAAAATTTTAGCATCGAACCAAAAGGTCATTGAACCCCCCTTCGCTTCCCAGAAAAATGCACATTTTTGTTTAAAGTTCGCTAAAGCAATTATTGAGTCGTGAAATTACCCACATAAGCATCGCGACCAAAACAGCGATTAACTACATGCAGCTTTTTATGCATGCCATAAGAAGCCCTGAAATGGGCATAAGCATAACACGTAAAAAGAAATGGGTACCATGTATTTATATGTATCTAACTTAGAGCAAAAGCAATACTCGTATAATATTCGGATTGGATTTGGATGTACTTAAAACTAAAACTTTTATGATCTGTTTGCATAGAAATAACGCGAGGCTATGAGTCGCTAGGTGTACTGGCATGGGAATTAGGTGAACACTTGTAGTGCACAAAACTCATGTATAATGTAAAACACGTAGAATAAAAATTATCGTCTCAAATCATGGCTAATATCAGTTATATATATATACACATTTTGTTGCTAACGTGAGAAAACGTCGACGCACAGGTATGATGTAGTAATATATGAATGATGTACAAGCCCCCCCACATAGATAAACACAGACCTAGCTGGTCTGATAAATTTTATTTTAAACCTACACAAAATCAAGGAGTTTCTAAGGCAATAGTAGAATACAGGCACATACCAGGAAAGGCATTTACTTCGAATATCCAGATAACTGGAGACGGTGTCATATATTCGGAACCCGACATCCGAAATATTTTTGAACTCGTCATCTTTAATTAACTAGTATCTAGTGCAAGCTATCCGAAAACTTGCTATTACTACGGACAACGTACATGTATCGGACAACTGGGATAATTAATTCGGGTTATTTGCACACGGCAGTTTCGAAAATTATTCGGATGACGGGTTCTACATAGATACCACCGTCTCCAGTGATCTGATAAATGCCTCACCTGGTATGCGATCCATTTTCTATCATGAATACAGCTTTTGCCTTAGATACTCCTTGCACAAAATCATCTACGGACAATAGTTATCTAACTACTATCCTTTTGGTATAGTTAAAAAATTGTTCTTTGGTCCAATGAATATTTTATGAATGTTAGGATACACGTGCTGTTATACTCTGATTACTACAGATTATAAAGTACGCGTACGGTGCTACAGTAACAAGGTTCATCATCGTCAACATACTTATATGATTAAATATATGCCCATTTAGTGGTAGAAAATATGCACAAACAGGGATTAGTTCACCAAACACGACCAGGACTTATGTATACCATGTCAATTCTATTGATTGCATTTATCCCAATATTTGCCTTATTATAATCAAAACATTGGGTTACGTTTATAAAAATGTTTTTCTTAAGCACCCTTATTGTTATTGTGCTTCTTTTTAAAATAATAATAGGAAGTTTAAATACGGAAATCAATTTGATCCAATGAATGTTTTTTTTATTTAAAGGATTGGGGCCTTCCGGTTGACCGTCTTGTTGGAAGGGTGGTTTATGATACAGCTAGAAGCAGAAAGAAGTGGAGAGTTGGAGATCTTCTAGGAGACGGCACTTTTGGTCTCGTATTTGAAGGTATTTCTAACTAAAATAAATGTTATAAACATTTGTTTAAAAAAAATACAAAGCTTGTAACTTTGATTTTCTTTATTTCAGTGGAACCACTCACTGCTAAAGTACCACCTGGCTCAAAATATGTCATCAAAATGGTAAGAACTATACAGAGTTTATTTTCACTTCTTATGTACACACAAGTTATTTTTGCAACAAAATAAAATAATTATTTGACTAGGAAAAGTGGGAGAATTTAACCATGAAAAATGAAATCAAATTTTACAAGAGCTTTGCCAAAGCAGAAATGCGTAAGTGTGTTTAAATCCTAATTCCTAACAGAAAATATCGTTAGTTATCTGTTTGTACCAAAAAAAATGTTGAGGAATAATGTTAAATTTTGTAACACTTCTTTAGTTGAAGCATGGAGGAAAGCCCGTAAATTGAAATCACTTGGTATCCCCCCTTACGTAGCGTCGGGTAGGCATTTTTGTCATGGCGTGCACATGAGATTTCTAATCCTTCCACGTTACGATTGGAATCTTGAGAAACATATACAACGAAAAGGAATTGGAGGCACAGGACGTAATGATAATACGAAATTGGGTGCCAAATGCGTAATGGGAATTTCGCTCAATATTGTAAGATTTCAATCTAGCAATAGATATAAAAAAAGTGTAAATTGATTGAAGTAAAGAAGATTTTTAAAATATTACCATTTTATATACTCATTAAGCTGAACGCTCTGGAGTACATTCATGAAAAAGGATTCGTTCATGCCGACATAAAACATGAAAATATACTGGTTAAATCACTAGGGGATGGAAGACCTGGCAAAGTGGATTTTTACATTTTAGACTTTGGCGTATCCCAAAAATTGCCGACTAATCATGATGCAAATGGCGAAGGAGAAGTTTGTGGCTCTCCTCTGTTCATGCCTAGGTGATCTGTTTTTTTAATTGAAAAAGTTTGTGTGTTACCTAAATGTGATAAATAAGAAATTATACTTTTGCAGAGATGCCTACCACGGAAAACATGGAATACGTGGGGATTTAGAATCGTTGGCATTCAATATGTTACTATGGCTATGTGGATCACTTCCCTGGAGCAAGACACAGACAAAGTTCTTGAGACGGGAGAAGAGTAGATTTTTCAATAAGATTGTTCAAAATAGATACGTGAATTCGACACCAGGTACATTATACAAATTTGAACTCATAATAATCAGAGGAAAGGCAATTTTTTTAAAAAAAATTAGTAAACTTACGATTAGGTGTGGAAGTGGTAAAAAAGTTGCTGCAATACGTTCAAACGCTTAGGCTGGATGAGAAGCCTGTGTATTCACGGGTAAGGGACATTTTAAAGTGGAATGATGTACCAGTAGCAGGAAGCACTCGTGGAGATGGGAGCAGTTGAGGAAACTGTCTTCGCGAGCTTGAACACCGGTGGTGCCACCAAGAAGCGAGTTGTTTGACGTGAAAATTTTTTGATAATATTTCAGTTTCCGACTTCGATTCACAATATACTACAGCATGTAAATTATTGTTTCAAAAGCATGTGCTTGTATGTGCAGTTTAATTTGTATTGAATATGAGTCTTCACAATGTCGGTTTCAATAAAATTCTTTAATCTATCACAATGACGACCACCTAAAATAATATTACAAACTAATTAAACATTTGAAGACTGGCAGATGGATAAGAAATATAATATTTGGAATGTCTAGTTTGACGCTATTTACGGCTGTATAGCCTCCTGTGCTTATCATCAGCACTTTCAAGATAGTAAGTTCCTTCCAGCATGTCATCAGTTGATGCCACAGGAACATAAGGAGCTAAGTTAATACCAACCATAAATTATTAAGATTTTTTTAGCACTGTATCATTAGCATTGTACACCAAGCTGTGGAAAAATTTTAAAAAAAACACTACCTTTATGATGTGTTTCCTCTCGAACTCTCATCATTTTGGCATAATCGGAGGGATCAACTTTCACTCGATTATTGAGACGTTCTTTCACCCCATTGAGACCTTCTACGAGTTTAGAGAGCTTATCCAAAGGTCCCCAAATTTTGAAAGAAAACATGGAAGCTTGGAGCCCAGATCCGTATGAAAATATACAAATCCTATCACCCAGCAGCTCATCTTCTGGTTTAGAAATGAGGTATGATACTAATCCACCGTAGACAGAGGCAGTGTACATGTTTCCCACTTGGTTAGCAACCATCAAGGACACCTTAGTTTTTAGTTCAAAGAGGGGCTTAGAAGCATCAAGTAACTTTAGTTCCAGCTCACGATCAAAGTATGAATCCTCTAGTTTGGTGTCTCTGAAATGAAAGGTAAGCATATATATTTGGTACATAAAACCATTGGTAGAATTCATGATAAACAATCAAATCATCAATTACTTCAAAGATGCTAAGGCTAGATATCGTTTAGAGAGCTCATCACTTGAGCAACTAATCACGTCATTGAGAAGCAATCGTGCGAATGATTTTTGCACCAATTTGCAATAAGGGGAATGGAACAGAATCCCGTTGAAGGATTCCAGGGTGATTCTCTCATCATTATTTCTCATAGCTTTTGTGACAAATCCTTGGTAACATTTGTCAAGAGCACTCATGTAGCATTGGGTAGAGAGTTTTCCATCAACTCGTGGATATTCTGACGCCAGATCGGGTTTGTAAAAGTCGTAGACGTGAGCTGAATGAGATGAACGTAACCCTTAAAAAACATTAAAATATAAATAAACCTTCTGCTCATCATGAATGAATTGAGTTTTAACAGAGCAGATTAACACAAAGCCAAAGCTTTTTCGAACCTCTTTCAATTATTAAGGGGGCGTCCGGTCCGAGCAGAATGGCTACAGCCCCAGCTCCACCGGTAGGACGAGCAGGACCTTTGGCATAAACTGCAATGTCACCAGCAACAACAATTGCGAATCGGCCTTGAAAAAATAAAACCAATCTAGTTGATGATGATGAAGGTAATAATGAGAACACTTGTGAATCTCGCATTTGAAATTATATTTATTTTTACCATCCCAAGCACTGGATTCTAACCAAGCGATTGAGTTGAAAAGTGCAGCTGTGCCTCCATAACATGCATTAATTGAGTCAACACCTTCAACATCACTGTTCCCAGATTGCTCAAAAAGCTGCATCAAAACTGTTTTCACGCTTTTGGACTTATCCAAAATGGTCTCTGTTCCAACCTCTAGTCTTCCTATCCGGTTGTAGTCTAAAGAAATCAATTAAAACTTCATCATAAATATATACTTTTCAGATTGGATCCTCAAAATATCATATCTGGTAGCTCAAAGCTTACCTATTTTATTACTTTCCATAAGATTATGTAAGACAGTCAAACAAATGGAATTAATGTCCTCCCTGTCACTAACAAATCCCATTTTGGCCTGCCCAAGGCCAATAGTATATTTTCCAGGAGATACCCCATCAAAAACTTCCAATTCACTTTGTTCCACATATTGATGTGGGACGTAGACCTCGATGGCAAGAATCCCAACATTGTCTGGCCTGGAAGAGTTTGTGATAAAGCTCATGGTTTGCGATTAAGATTATCCGTCAGTGTGTGACCTGTAAATAAAATAATTTTTGTTATATTTACAACTTATGACTTACATTTATGAGAATCAAATTTCTTTCATTTTGGATTGTCTTCCCAAACTTAAACATACGACTAAATTGTTACCCAAATTCAGATTACAAGACAAAAAACTTAGAAAAATACAATATAAACTGGATCACTGGAAACTGGACACCTTGCTGCTGCTCTTCCAAGTAAGTACTGAATTATTCCAAGTGTTACATCATCTGTTAGCCTTCCAGGCTTTGAGCGCTGATGATGCTTTGGTTTCCCCCCATTTCTTACACACTGCAGGTTCCCCACTCAAATCAGATTGTGAAAAAATATGAAGCACAAATCAGATTGTATTTCTGTGCTACTGAAGGAAAATACGATAATTGATCATGAGAAACGCATATTCATTAGGGGAATATGTAATCAATTAACTATTTACATGACATCAACGCATGAAAAATAGGATAAAGCTGGAGAAATTGTACAAATTGAAAAAGTAAATTTATTTTAACGAACTGTACATGAACATGAAACTAAGATTGAATATGAATAATATATATTTATTAAATTTGAATATTAATGTTGAAACCTAATATTGTTGAATATAAAGAATGTAGAAAAATGTTGGTTAATTATTACACTCCAGGGAATCATCTATATGTATTGAATTTAGATGTGAGTATGAGAAACTGCAGTCTCAATGTTCCTACAGATAAATAAAAATATTATTATACAGTTCCACAGTAATCATAATTGTGTTAAACATTATTCACACATTTAATTGAAACTTACTCTTTGATATACGAAGAAATCTGTTTGGCAGCTAGCTGCATCCCATGTTTTTGAGCTAGTTGGAAAAGATTCAGCATATTCAAAGGATTGCACACCGTCATCAACTTCATCTCACAAAGTTTGAGAAGATCCTCCAGCTCATAATTTCCACAAGCAATGATGACCTCCTCCAGTACAGCTCCTGCAACCACATCATTATCATCAAGCTTGCCAGTGTACATCCATTTCAGAATGATCATGAGTGGTTTTGCAAAAACATCAGCGACTTTGATTGTTCCAGAAAAGTCATTGCGCTTGGTTTCCTCTTCAATCAGTGCCCTGAACTTGGAGCTTCGGGCAGCGACAACAAATTTGTGAGCGTTGTTTAGCATCCCATCTCGACTTTCCAGCTTCATGTCGGAGTAGTTATCTTGTTGTCCGTACATTCTTTCAAAATCTGTGGAAATTGGGAGATCAAGTTTGTTTGGCTTGGGTGATAATGATGATGATGATGATTGCTCAGTGCAACTGAAGAGTTGGACGTTTATCCCATAACGTAAATGTATCGGCTTCTTGTAGTGCTTTGGAGTGGAATAATCTTGTGTATAACTCATGTAATCGCTCCCTAATGGGGTAGGACATTGTGTAATGGTTTCACATAAAAGTATGAACTCCTCCATCACCAATTTGTCGTTTCCAGAAAGAGTTCGACCACTTTCGAAGCTCAGCATTTTTCCTGGCCCTGTAATAGACCTGTACCCTGGAAGGACGATGTGAGGCTTCTTGGTTGATAACGTCCTAAAGGTTGATGGTGAGGCTTCATTAAGGGAGCCTTGGTTGAGTTGTTCAAAAATTATTCTTATGCCAACCCCCACATCACAAATGATCTCTCTTGTTAACCAACGGATTTGTCAACAGCTCTCGAACGAAAAGGGACACATAATTAGTTTCTGTGTCATAACCGTCTACGTTCGCAAACGCAGATTTTGTCTGTTCCTTTAAATAAAAGCGGAAGGAAATATCATCGCTCACTCGCACCTCACAGTTGGCATTGTTTAACAGAAAGTTAAAATTGCTAGAGTCATTCCAATTTTTTATTTCCCAAACGGCCGTTCCTTCTCCGATAGGTTTGACCTGTAGAAATAAAATAATGATATAAAAATCAGAATGTCAAGTTAAAAGTCAAAATTCAATTCGAGAAGGGTTGATGAAGAAGTAACAATCAACAACATATATGCGAAAAATCACAGTTTTGCATTAATTACCTCTGATGTAATCACATTAGCTTGTTGAAACATTTTCTTCAGATTTACACTCATATTTGTGTTCAAAACAAGGTAGTTCTAACTACAACTGAATATTAAAGTAGTTCATAAGGAGGATCTAATCAACTCGTAATCTTGTGCAATTTATTTAGTCACGCTCGTGAAATCCGTTGAAAGATCACTATAGTGGTAATGTACAAAATGTATGGTGCTGTGTTGCATTTGCGTCTCATTAACTACTTCCTACAATCCTACTCAATAACTGAGCTGGAGCCAAAGAATATATATATTTTCTTTGAGCTGGAGCAGTGTGTTTATCTATTATCTGTATTTTGTCAGTTGGACTTTTATCTGTACTGCATCAGGCAGGACAGTCACTACTTTGCTATACTTATAAGTACACTCTATATTGTATTGTATTTATAACCCTCGCTACTATAAACTTCTTGAGATATGCTCACTGTTATACATTACTTGGCTATGTATCTATAAATCTCCCTACTATGCATTTCTTGGCTATGCTATATATCCATAAATCTCCCTACTATACATTTCTTGGCTATATCTATAACTCTCGTTATATAAATTTCTTGACTTTCCCTAACCTTATTCCTATCCACCACCATCACCCAGTTTGCTTTTTGTTCATTGTTCTTCACTGACTCAAGACTTGCACTCGTAAATTGGTTCTGGGGAACTTTTGTGTTCCTCCACTTTGCCTACCTTACTCATGTTAAATATCGAAAATTCGTTGTATTGAACATTATGCTTTTTAAGTGTAAATGAAGTACAATACATCCGTGCATGTCAACTTGACACACAAGAAAAAATGAATAGTGTCTACCCTAGAATTTATTGAAGCTTACGAGGCATCTGTTCATCGGCAGCAGAAAAAAGTGGTACATCTCATGCTCGTAAGCAGGTTTCCCTTTGCTAGTGCACATTATGCACAGCACACTCTCTTCTTCATGATGAAAAGTAAATGTAGTGCTGGTTCATATGAACCCAAGAAGTTCATTAACCCAAGCCTGCTGAAGTCACCGATGTGCTCTCCAAACGAGCTCTGTTGTATACTTCCGTTGTTTTGGGAGGGTTGGGGCTCTGAACAAATTTTAGCTTGAGGTACTATATGGATTACGCCTATTTAGATAATCAGGTCAGCAGAAAGGATGCAAAGTTCAGGTAAATCGGTTAATGTCCGTAAAAATAATTCGCAATGCGTGGTTCTAATATCAGTTAGCCCCAATTCAGGAATGAACTTACTTCATGTAGAAAAACACCCAAATGTATAATATACTGTAATATTTTTCGACACATTGTAATAAAGCCTATTAAATGTTAGGGGGAAATTGATAGAGCGCAAGCAATGCCAAGTACTTGCGGACTCAATTCCAATCGGTGAAAGTAAACCATTCAATCAGCTTTCTTTTTTGTTCGTTTCCCCTCTCGTGGCTTTGAATAGGAAAAATATGTGTATGACAATTTAGGCTTCCTTAAATTTTCGTTGGTTGTTGTATTTATTGGCTGTTACAAGCTCCTTGTATAATTAAATCAAGTTGCAATAGAAGCTAAAAATTGGACAAGCTTTAAGAAACTCATGGAAGTTCCATATTGATTTTGAAAACAGATCTACATTTTATTCATATTCCTAATCTCGGACTAACATAACAGAGAATGGTTGCATTATAATGTAAAACAACGGTGCATGAAATAAGTGCGACTTTTTCAACAAAAATTTCACTTAAATAATAATTTAAATCCAATTATGAATTTAAAAAATCTCACTGACGATATTTTTCTACCAATTTGTTATGATTTTTAAATGAATTTTCGCTTTCTTGTGTGCATTAAATAAAATTTGTTTAAGTATGTAATTCTGGGATAACTAAAAACCAGCAACTGCTTCCCTACTACGAAAGTCGCTGTTAAAAATGTTGTATTCATTCAACCTCGTGTTATTTCAAGAAGTATTACTGATACACAAACTACGACCATCCATGAATACAGCTTGCACGCTAGAAGAACCGATTCTAGCTTTACAGATTTATCCTCATTATGTCCCCTTTTTACAAACGTCAACTCCAAACTGCGGGACTGGTGCACGGCTGTATATAAAATTTGATGAAGCCATTTTTGTGAGAAATAAGTTGCTTGTTTTCGGTCTTTAGTAGACGTATTAATTTACGTTTGCTATACTCATCTCTTAACCTTTTCAATATTCCTGAATGGTCAAAACCAGCAAGGGTATTATTAATAATATTGTCGAAAATATTTGAGACTGTAGCAAAGTAGCCCTCAGCTGACACATCTAACTCTGTCTGCACCTTTTCGTATCGCCGTCGGTCTCCGAAAATGGAAATGAGCGTGTCAAATCCATTTTCTTTGTTGTAAGTTAACCCAAAGTTTTCTAAAGATTTTCCTTGGTTTTGCAATTTCAGTAATCAATCCATAATAAAAGCATACGACTTTTGAAGATTCAGTTAGAGCCATCAAAAACTGGCTAAATCCAGAGTTTCCCTGAAAATTGCAATAATATAATGGTCGCTCTCTTCTCCACAAAATATAAGATCGTCATTTGTAGGAATAGAACTCGGAATACATTTTTCATTTAGAATGTACTCGAGTTTTGACCATCGATTACAAAAAATATCTAAATTTCTATAATTTTCAAGGGCGTCGGGTCGGACAAAGATTCTGGAAGGTCGGGCAATTTTTTCACAGTCATGTGGGAGAAATTAGTAGACCTGTATAAATTCCGTATCAGAATACAAGCAAATAGCCACATACATATTATTACACATCCCATAGCTTTAATGCTATGAATCTCAATCTCCATGCCCTGCTTTAATACTGCTTGAAATAAAGAAAATACCGCATTTTTTTTAGACTTTCAATCGTTTCAATAAAATAGCTAAAGTAGAAGCTGTAAGAAATATCGCTAACCATCCCGGAAAAGTAATTGGTTTTACAAACGATACCATATCCATGTCATGCCTACTGTCAAACATAAAATAATATGCAAATCTAAAGCCTAAAAAAATAAAACCAAATTTTTGGTAGCGGTATCTTTGATAACTTTCTATGTTAGAAAGTTTACCGAAAATCAGAAGAAAGTCGAATAGCTTAACACATTTGGCAGACGAGCAGTTATGCTGTTGTAAAATAATGTCTCTAATACAGATATTGACATCATTGGTTGAAGACAGGTTACGTAAATTATCACATCCTGGTTGTGATGATTTTATTCTCCAGTCTTTCTTAATATTTTTAAGATCCAGGTTCCAATATTTGTTGAGTCTGTCTCTCTCGTTTAAAATGTCAAGTGGTTCCAGTTTGGTGCTGATTTCAATCAATTTTGCTGTGGAATTGTAAATAGATAAAGTTTTCATGTCAAAGGATTTTTTTAACGGAAATATTTAACATATTGAAATGAAAATTGAAAAACACGAAGCATGCATTTATTAACAATGGCACCTCTGCAACGAGCTCAAGAGTTTTATTCTTCTTGTTAGCTGTAAACGGTGTAAAAAGGAAGACAGGTTAAGGCGGGTTCTTGAAGAGAGGAAACAAATTTTTATCACCTGAAGAGCTGGTGCTTGAAATTGGTGGCTTGATATTAAATTTATTTGCATTTAGTTCGATATGTTTTACGTCAGCAATATTTGGGGAATGTTGCTGGTTTCAAAATGAGTGTTCTTTGAGACAATAAATTTATTTGAGAATGTGCAAAGAAATACACATGTAGAATGATCTGTACAAGAATCTAAAAATTCAGTAAAAAATACCAATGACTTGGTGTGAAAAGTGTCGTTGGCTAAATTTTTATGAGGAAATATTGTACAGCTGTTTAAAATTGGAACGGAAATCTTCCTTCCGTCACAAATGTAAGAAAATGTGTCATTATAAAAATACCTATTATTTCTCACTGTAAATGGAACATTTCGTTTATAAACCCAATTTTAACAGATTTTAGTTTATTTGATTTGGTTAGCAACCACAAAATACAGTATTTTTCTAACCCTTTTTTTGACATAGCAGTTACTTGTTTGATAACGTGTTGAAAGAACCACAGATTCTAATAACACTTTAGCTGGCCATAATTTCCATAGTTTTTATATTGCAACCATGCTTTGATAAGGCATCTTATCCTGGCCATGAATATGTAACTGGACGTGCAAAAAATCATGCTGGTGAGTTTTATAAAGATCTAGTGTGATATAAATTCCAAAATGTAGGTGGCTGTGTGTGGTTATGCTGATGATGCTTTTGTATTTTAAATTATTTTGATTTTTACAGAACGCCAGCAAGAATTGGAGAGAAAGTTCGACCCTCGTATGAGTCGGAATGATGGCATGAATTTGTGCGTAAAGAATTTGGATGCTTGTATTGATGACGAAAAGTTGCGCAAGGTATTCTCTCCGTTTGGGACCATCACTTCAGCAAAAGTGCAGTTTACTAAAAGTGGACGCAGTAAAAGTATTGGCTTCGTTTGCTATTCTTCTCCTAATGAAGCAGCTAAAGCTGTTAATGAAATGCACGGCAGGATCATTGTTACCAACACCAAACCATTAGACGTAGCATTGGCTCAGCGTAAGGAAGACCGTAAAGCGCACTTAACATCACAATACATGGTGAATATGACTAACATGAGAATGCCACAAATTGGACAAGTTTACAACCCAGGAGGTAAGCATTTCTCAATGCAGCAAGTTCTCGATTTTTCAAAATATGACGTAAAATGGTTCTAATAAAAATACTGATTTGATATGTCTTTTTATTAGGCTTTGTCAGGCCAGTAATTCCACAAGCTCAACGATTTTATACCCCTGCCAAATGGCACAGTTGCGACCATCTCCAAGATTGCCACCACCTCAGATCCGTTCTGGGGCTCAAAGATTAGGGACCGGCTTCACCGCTATGCAACCACCATTCCCTGCAGCTCCCGGGGCAGTCGCTGGAGCTGCTCAGGCTTACAAGTACACTGGACCTGCAATCTGTACACCAAAACAACAAGCTCAACCGTTTGCTGTACATATTCAAGGACAAGAACCGTTGTCTGCTTCAGCTCATCCAAACGATCTGAAGCAGATGCTTGGAGAACGTCTGTTTCAACTTATCCATGTAAGTGTCTTTAACTTTAACTATATAATCTTTTAGTGCAATGCGTTGAATCAATTTCATCTAAAGTAATGAATTTCTACTAATTTTGAACGATTTATTTCATTAGGCGAAATATCCTACCATTGCTGGTAAGGTCACTGATATGTTGTTGGAGATGGACAACACCGTAATTCTTCACTGGTTGGACCATGATCTTTTTTATTCCCGTGTCGAAGAAGCCGTGTCTGTACTTCAGGCGTATCAATCTAAGCAGAGTAGCAGACCACTGGTGAAACCCAAAATTATATATATTTCGTATAATAAGCCTTAATCTACTTTTTTTTCGTGTGAAACTCAATGGAAACAGGAAAGTCTTTCCGCCTAAATAATACATGATACGATAAGGAAACAATTTTTAAACACTTGGTTTGTGTAACTTCTTCTCAAGCATGTGTAAAAATATTATAACAACAAGGTGATATGATGGGGCTGAGGCATATGACGTGTATGTATTGGTGTATTTTTCCGTGACACAATAAATCGTGGCGAACATGTAACTAACGCCTTTATAATTATTTATATGAGTTTCATCATTGTTTGTAGATTATGTCATGCAAACCCTAATCTATTTTCATTGAAGCACTTGCAACCTTGCTTTTAAAATCGAATAAACAGTTACAAAATGCAGTCTTTGAAGTTAAATTCATGCAAACAATTACTTTATACCTCCACCATTCTACAGAACACTGAAGTACTCTTCCAATGAGACGGAAATTAATTTTAAAAATTTATTTCTAAGATTATTTTATTAGTAAATGAAATTACGAAAAGAAATTACAATAAATGCCTGCTTCGAACGCTTCAATCCACAAATAGCACAAAGTCAGCTAAAGTGTACTTCAAGTCGCCATTGCTCCGCTGAATTCAAACCAAGTAGTTTGTATCTGGCTCAAGTCCTCACTCAATGTTCCTAAAAAATAAAATAAAACATTGCAATTTTTCAACTTTTCAACCAATCCCAAAACTAAGCATATTTAAAATTACACTTACTCCTTTATATAAGTTGAAATATACTTGACCGATTCTGCCAAGCCGAATTTTTTGGAGAGTTGAAAGAGACCCAGCATGTTAGTCGGATTACACATTTTAATCATCTCATTTTCACACATCTGAAGCAATTCCTTGATCTCATACTTTGCTGCAGCAACGATCACTTCCTCAAAAATGTCGTTTGCAATTCCCTTGTCACTCACTTTTCCAGCATAAATCCAGTTTAGTAATACCATCAGTGGCTTTCCATTCACATCTTCAATCTTGATTTTTCCTGGAAAGTCATTCCGCTTGGTTTCAACTTCAATCAGTGCCCTCAGTTTCAAGTTTCTTACGGCCAACACGAATTTATGAGCGCTGATGATCATTCCATCTTTACTCTCAAGTTTCAAATCGGAGTAGTTATCCGCTTGGTTGTACATCATTTCAAAATCGTTTTGGATGGAGGGAAGAGAATCAGATGGTGCAGCTGCAGAGGTTCTATTTCCATCCAATTGCGATGAAACATCGATATGTGGACGAGCCACGTTGCATCCAAACATCTCAACGATGATCCCGTAATATAAAGTTGCAGGTTGTGTACACGTCTTTGTATTTCTATTATATGGATTCCCCTCATCTGGAATACCGTCATATGGAATATAGCAAGTAGATGTTGTTGTAGATCGTATGATAAAATCCTCCCTTAAAATTTTTGTGTCAGGATTCACACGCGCAATTTGAAAATCCACGTAGACGTCTTTAAGATTGAAAAAAATAGTTTTAAATTTTCTGAAGTCTAGAGATATATTTGAAAGCGAAAGGTTAGCATACCTGTCACAGGAAAATTTATAGGTTCCAGTTCCTCATTGAGACCGACAACTGTAACCTTCAAAGATATTCCATTAAGTCCTGTTCCTGTTGGTTTTATGAGTGTCGCGCATAACGATAAATATTCATCCTCGCTAATTTCCATAGAATCTTGTGACTTAGCTAAGCGACTCTGAACTTTATGTTCTCCGAGAAACAAACAGAAGGATGGGAGATTGTCACCAAAAGCCACTACACAGTGGGCTTGCTGACCAAACGATTTGGAGTGGATGGTGTCATTCCAATTTTTTAGCTTCCAAATGGCCTTCCGTTCAGCCACCAAAGTAAGCTGGTCAAAAAGTTGTTATGTTTATGCTGACCTTAATCAAACCCGATAAATTTCTTAAAATATTAATATTTACCTCTGATTCTGTGATCTCCACATTTTTGAAACTTGGCATTGACATTTTTGAAGTGGGTTTTTTATTAAACTTTCAAGCTGAAGTTTTGCTGTAGTTTTTATTTGTGCTTGCAGTTAAAAAATTGAGATGTTTTCAACAAGGATCTGAGGACGTTCAAATGATGAATGAATCAATGTTAAACAATGCATTACTATTGCACTTCGTCTAAATCCACTTGTTACGTTGGGTTTAAGTATTTCATACAGTCAGATATCAAGCCTAAATATATGGTATATACATTTTCAGATTAGTACCTTAAATTTTAGTGTATTGTAATCGCATGAAGGCTTTATGGTTTTACAAACATAAAACAGGCACCTTTTATTATTTTTAACAAGTGGTTGTGCTTGAGCAATCCAATACATGCTACATTTCATGTGAAAAGGTTTTATATTCTACTTTATGAATGAGCTTATTTTATTTTTTGGGACTCCTTACCTTTTGTATGCGTTGCCTTTCCAGATTTCCACAAATGTATCAAGTAATTATGCTGCATAAGAACCTTATATAATGTGGGTGTTTTCCGTGTGTTTAGTACTCATAATATATATATCGACGGATTTTTAACGCGTTAGGGATTACTACCTTCAAACCAAACTCCAAGTAAAAAATTCCAATTGCTTTGAAGGCTTAGGTGCTATAAAAGATCGTGAGCTTGAAATGTATTGGTTCTCAATTAAACATGCATTGTGCCACAAGTTTCTAATACATTTCTCAACAATCTGTTCATCTCATTCATCATACTTTTCTTATGCTCCAGCCTCGAAAAACTATGCAGCTATTACACATATGTGTATCCTGGATTTCATTTATGTATGTATTTAGTATCAAATAAAAAATAGAATAATAACGATCAAGCTTACGATTTTGTCATGAAGGTCACTCTAACAACACCCCCAATACAAATTTTTAACACTAGTTGTCGATGTTCCACCTAAAACAAATTTATTGAGCCTCAAAGCATAAGGATGAAGTTGAAAAATAAAGTATACTAATTAAAGGCCTAATGATTATGATTATATGGTTTTTATGAGAACTATAGCTACAAAACTCAATTCATGACAATTTTAAAAGTACCCTTCGATTCTTAATATGCGTCAAGATACATTTGCTAGAAGTAAGATTTTAAAACATCATGAAAAGGTCTGTTTTAATCTGATAATCTTTTTCCTTCCTCAGCATATTTATTTTTTCTCCTCATACCAATCCAATCCTGACTTTGTCAAGTTGAATATATTTTTAATTCCTAATCCTTGCAATCCCCTTCACGAATCTGTCTGTCGTAGCTGGTGTCTTTGTGCAGCTTGCATGCCACGTTGTGACAGCTGCTGCTGTCACTTACCCAAAACCATTTATTGGATTTATTTGACACTCTTCTTTAACCAATGCGTGGATTAAAAGGCGATGACCTACGATTGACTTATTCTTTATTTTATGCAACGTAAAATACGTTCAGAGTTTCGGTTGAATAATTTTTACATTGTGAACAGTTCATTTTGGATAGCAGATCAATTACTGCATATACGTTTGGATTCTTCACCAAAACTTAAGTAGATTTTTAATAATTTTCTGATAAAAAAATTAAACAAAAATATCATCATGGAAAGCGTCAAAAGGAAAGCATATCTCGCCTATAAACATCCATAATTTATAATTTATCGATCCTACAATAATATTAATTAACTGTTCTAAAAAGTTGGAATTTATTTTGCATGAATTCTGTAGCTGGTAACCATTTCGCGGGAAAGGGAAACAAAGCTAGTGTTATTTTATTTGAAGGGAGTGGAGAGAATTTCAAACTGTCCCAACCTGATTGTAACGACGTTAAAACCCTTGGATTGTTATCTGCAGTTGAGGAAGCAGTAAAGGCATCAACAGCCGTCAGGTATGAATGTTAAAAATCATTCTGCATTCTACCAATAAATAATGTTTGCTTACTGGATATATATTTTTAGTATATATTTACGTAATTGGCGATGAAGTATTTCTTGCAGTTTCATGGAAATATCCGTAACTTTCAATCGGAAATGGGAAATGTTAGCAAGATTGTGTTTGGATGAGACCCTAGTAAAGTCTTTGTCATACATGTTGACCGATCCAAAAATTAGAATTGAAGGAACCTTTCTCAACAATGGGTATCCTTATAAAGTTCCAGGTTGGTCATAATTTTTAAGGTGAATTTAAATGCACTTGTTGCATGTGAAATAAATCACTTCCTTTACTGATTGCCAATCAAATTTATTCCAGCAATGAAGGTTTTTGCCTACAACTCGGTCAAAGATTTTGAAGGTTCTTCAAACATATTAGGAATTTTAGGAGGGCGCCAGGAAGCAGGGAATTATCATTGGAATTACTCCATTATTCTGGAATGGATGGAATTACAAATGTGTACAACAACGAAAGAGCCTTGTAGTGTTCTTGAGGTTTTATTCACTGAGAAACTTCTAACGGATTGCTGTATCATAACTTCCGAAGAGACGGAGGTTCATTGCCATCGAAACGTATTGGCAGGTATCAGTACATTAGTTAGCTTATATTAAAAGCAAAAGACAATCAAATCAAACAATTTTGATGTTACACTTTAATAATGCGTTATTTCTAAAATCTGCAAATATTGTTCCCTCAATCTAGCTCAGAGTGACGTCATTCGTGCCATGCTAACAAACGGCTTACAGGAATCCCAGACTAACAAGATTGAAATGACAGATGTCAGTGAAGAAGTTGTCAACTTGTTGCTTGCATACTTATATAGTCGTCCCCTGAATACCAAGGAAATGAAAGAGGAAATTTGTTTTGATCTTCTTCGCACCGCTCATAAATACAATATCATTTCATTGGGAGACCTTATGATAGTGACTCTTTGCAACAAACCAAGTAACAGTTTCAACATGAACACTGTTTTAGAGTTGTACTTCTTCACAAAAAACGTTGAGGAGTTTAATGTGCTCTTTGAAAAAATGCAGAGTGTAATCAAAGCGTAAGATTGATTTAAAACCATCATGTTTTGTTGTGGATTGCACATGTGGACAATTATCGTGATTTAGATTATGTTTCTACTTATTTATTAGGAATCCAAAGCAGCTCCTATCATCATCAAGCTTTCAAGATCTACTAGAAAAGTCAACGAAGAAGGCATTAAAATTATTAGAACTTGTGATACATTAAGTAGAATTTTTTAGCAGTACTGATGTGAAGCTGGATTGCATACACATATTGCTAAACATTTATTGTATTGAAAGTAGTATTTGCAACGGGAACAATAAAATATATACGATCCTGTTTTAGCTGAAAATTATAAAAGTTTTTTAACCATTTTAATATGCTTCAATTTCAGCAACTACAAAATAGCATTTTAAATTCTTTTGAACAATTTTTATTGCTTTTGTATTTAACTGCTGCGGCCTGAGTAGCCTTCTCTGTAAGATGATATTATCTGGAAAACTTTTGTTACTCAATAATAATTTCCCAGTGCATACTACTTTTTTTTACTTCGGGCTTCACATGTTGGGTTTATTACGGGTTCATCATCATCACCATCATAAGTATAATTTCTTATGTTCATGCACTCTCATGTAGAACTAATAATTAGTAAAAGATTTCCAATGCCAGTTTCAAGTGAAGCAATGTACGTTTGCAGCAGAAAAATAATTTTAGCAACTCCGACCCATACGTGTCTTAAAATTCATGAGTATCTCCCTTGTTTCATTGTAATCACCTCAAATATAATATTATAAACTTTCAAAGTCCATCCTTAAAAGCAACGAATGGTCATCAACCATATGGAAAACTGGTTGCAGTCGGCTTCCTTAAATTCTTAGAAATATAAATTTAATATTATATCTAAAGCTGGCAAGGTTTGAAGCTTATTTGGTGCATACACATACAAACCAACATACCTAAGAAGAACATAAGTCCTCACCTAATCCTAATAAAGTTAAACAATGTCCAAAAATAATCCGTGATGAGAAGGATTAATTATCCCATTTTACATTAAGTTCTTTTTACAGGAATACAAACATGCAGAGAAGCACCAAATATTCTCCATTTCTTATGTAGGCATAAATGAAATGGACGTGACAAAATTTTAGGTACTTGGACACCTACGGCACGGCGAAGAATACATACAATGCATAATATTTTCGGCATCCATCAATCCGACTGTTTTGAAAGGAGTATCGTTGTAGGATGAAGAATATTTACTGCGCTTTGTTTTAGAATATTTTTTTCTGTTGAACTAAAATTCACAGATAGCCAGAAGTACTTGTGGCTTGAAGTTTAGTTGGCAACAAGAACTCAATTTAATTGCTACGCTCTGATGTCTTGGTTGTCTTCTAATTTTGTTACTAACATAATCAAAATATTTATGGAAAATTGCTTCCTGTTTAATAACGGGTTTAGTGATGGAACCTGCGAAATATAAAATCAGCATTGTTCACAATAAAACTGAGAATTTCGATTGGAGGTAATCATTTCAATATCATCTAAGGTTTTAGTACACTGACATTTATGTAACATTGTATCAAAATCTTTTATTCTGCTTTTAGTCCACTTGAAGTATTCAGTTTCAAGCAATCCAGTGTCGTCCTATATGATTCTAGCAATGCAAAGTTCAAACTGGGCTCGTCATCTGCAACCTCAAACAAGGACAAAAGTATTTTGCATTTAATAGAACAGTCACTAAATGCGTCCAAAAGCCGAAGGTGTGATAAAATTTATGTAACACTTAAAGATCTTAAATAATATCCATTTTATACCAAAAATATACCCCAAATCCCACATTCAAACCATTGTTACAGCTGCATCGAGTTTCTGTCAACTTATGACGGGCATCATAATGGAAAAATTTGGACAAAGAGTACATTTGACGACCAATTTTTGCAACAACTATCCAACTGGATGATAGAACCAACCATTTCTGTGCAAGGAACCTTTTCAACTCAGAATATTCCTTTTGCCATGTGTAAATACTTAAACATACTTATATTGAATTGTTATTAGCAAAGCAGTTTTTGCAAATTTATAATAATACTGTTCCCTGAATTTATTTGCTTTTGCTTTCCAGCAATCCCGATAACCATGGGAAATCCAGTTCAAGATTTTGAGAGTGGCGTTCAACCCTATGATCTAAAAAAGTATAGTACATTTGTCCGGTTGGATAAACTCACCTACTCTGTTGTGATTGAAGGGAGACAACCTACAACAAAGAAAAACAGGTGCAATGTATTGGAAAAACTTTTCAGTGAAAAAAAATGGGCTGATTGCTCCATACTGACGGGAGATAACACGGAGATTAAATGCCATGGCTTTGTTTTAGCAAGTAATAAAAATAATATGTATTATGATTTTATGATTGTTTCGATGTTTTACTACATATTATCAATTTGAATTGAAAATTGACTAAAGCATTCATTTCCTTTTTGTGTTATAGCAAATAGTGAAGTGTTTGAAGCCATGCTTACAAATGGATTACAAGAATCTCAAACGAAACAGATTGAGTTAATTGATCTATCCGACAACGTTTTGAATGTTCTTCTACCGTATCTATACGGACTGGAATTTAACACGTCACAAATGACTGGAGCTCTTGCATTTGAGCTTCTTCGTGCAGCGCACAAATACGACATCCGTTTTTTGGAAGAAGACATGTTGGACACGCTTCTTAACAAGCATGTGAAGCGTTTCGAAATTGATGAAGTTTTGGCAATATACTTCTTCACAAGAAATATTGAACAGTTTGGAATGCTTTGTACAAGAACTCTGGACATGATGAGAAAGTAAGTTTAATCCAGATGCCATTTTAACAAGATCTGTGAATGGGCAGAATTTGATTCTTTACATTCGACATTTGCCTTTTCAGGAATCCTAAAGGCCTTGTTTCATCTGTGGCATATCAACAATTACTGGAGAATGATCCAAAAGAAGCTGCAAAATTGGCTCTCAAGCTGCTGGAGCTTGGATCAAAATAAGTTAACGATCAACCAGGATTTCTTGAAACCTTTTATTTTAAAGAAATGAAGATAAACGCATTATTGATAATAATTTATTTAATTTGAAATTTTTGCTATGATTCGGTCTTTATATACTACATTTAAATCTGAAATGCATTTATGTTCATAAAAATTATTATAACAATGTGAAAGCGTTTTATTCGTTGAAATAATTGCATGTAGCTGTATGAGCAACCTAGCAAGAATTTAAGTTTTAGTTAGTAGTTTATTTAAATTTATAAAACCCACCCGAAATATTTTTATTGGTTGCAAATGACGAGAGCGGAAAGGGTTTTGCAAGACACAAAACATTGGCAAAAATGCCTTGGACACTTCCGCATGTCACAGTTCCTTATGGAATTTCATTTAACATGGCACTTCCGCAATAGGTAGAAACATTGAAGAGCGTGTGTAAGAAATTTCCAAACACTAAGCAAGTCAACTTTCAGCTGACTAGTCCTATAACTAAATATACAGACCATCATGATGACACTCATAAGCTTTTCAATTTACCTGCTCCTGGTTTCCAGCCTCCCAAATTGTAACGCTCAAACCATTCATTCAAATTTCCCATTACGTCCTAAGCTTAACAGTAATTTTCTCCTTAATTCATTTTCAAAATGCCTTATTCACCTAGCAACGTATGAGTTCCAGTGGACTGTACGACAAGCTTCTTTTCCAAATTCTATTACTACTCACAAACAATTTGTGGAAGATTTTGTAGAATTCAGCCAACCAATTATTTTAAGCAAATATTTTACACCACTGAATCAGAATATATTTTCCCCGTATTCCACTTTCGATTCTAAAGGTTTTATTTTTCCACCTCGCCTCCACAAAAAAGGTTGCGTAGCCCAGTTGTACATACTTCTAGATTTGTCAACACTTCCCAAATATTTTGACCTAGAAGTATACTTTGCTCACCCAGACCATTATGCAACAATTTTTCCTTTAGGAATAAAACATCCACTTGACCCACCAATGAAACGGTCGCCTTCCCAACTCTTTAAAGATGGTGTTTACGGCTTGCTGGTTGCTGATGAGCCCGAAAAAATACTGGGACTGTGGCTACAGCATTGGAATTTTAAAAGAAGGATTAGCGATTGGTTGGCACCCGCAAATTATTTTTTTGCAATTTGTGTTAAGGTTTCCTCAGCAACTCGGGAACTGCAACAACTCGTTGCTATCTATAAAACAGGTAAAGCATACGGGTTTCACCAATAATTTATGTATCAGAATTTTAAAAAAATTCAATTACAGGATCCCCCAGCTCGAGTATTTTTGATTTTGTTGAGCTACCGAGAGTACAACCCTACACAAAAGAGACTGAGGCAGACATGACAACTCATATTGACGAGGGGCTAACCCAAGCCACAACCTTTCACAGCAGATCCTGTTACTGGACTGGGGGTGCCTTTAATGTTTTATGGAATGATTTCTTAGATGTCTTGATAAAGATGAGCCGAGCAACAAAGGATTTTACTAGTCAAACTGGTTTTCGATCTTTCCAGTCATGGATGTATTCCGATTTGCTTCTATTACGATTAGTTTTTCCAAACTGCAGCATGAGTGGAAACGTAGAGAAAGATCGGCACGCAGGCACAATTTATTTTGAAGAACTACAAGCAATATACATAGCTTTTGAAGAAACTGGTCTTGAGTTTCTGACATGCGATGGTGAGCATGGATACGCCTCGTTAAGCGGCTATATCTCTGCTTTTGACAGCTTGATTTGGATTTGGCTTGTAAAGGTGACGTCCGGATTTGTATGTTAATTCAGGCCACGATTACAATTAAATTCTCATTGTTTCCATGTTGTAATTATAGGTCGTTTTCGGGCCACTGTATCGTTACATGCATTCATATATAGCCATGATAAGCCCATATATGAATGATAATCCTCCAAGCAACGAAAAATTATGTGACTGGAATTTTTTTCGGTCTGTCCGTCAAAAGTAAAAAGTTAAATTGTGCCCTCTGTGTGATATATGCACTTCTATATACCAAAATGTATAGAAAATGACTGGATAGCTAGTTTCTGATCCATATTGTGTGCAAAATAATTGTGACATGAAGTACAAACTTTGCACATTGCAACATTGCACTTCAACTGATTGCAAGCGTCTGCAGTGGTGGTATTTCGCTTAACCTGTCGTCATTTACTTCTATTATTTTAGCAATGAAACCTTTTCATTTTAGTCGGAAAATGCAAAGGGTTAATGGAAGAGAGTTGAGGATACATTTTTATTCTAGATTAACGGTGATGACGCAAGCTTATCATGCAGCGTTAAAAACTCCATGCTGTGGCTGAAATGCAGACCACGTCCAATGCATGGGGAATATTCTACTGCGTGTATGACCCTACAGTGCACTAATATCTCTTCTCATTTCCCTAATGCAGTATCGCCTCCAATTAAGACATAAAATATGTGAATAGATGGGTTGACAGTTATATTATTAAACTTACTCTTGCCGTGTCAGATAACTATGCGTGTTAATTGATCATTAAGTAAACATTGCAAATGGTTTAGCATGACTATATAAAAGGTATTCAATGGTAAAGTAAGGTACTAGGCATATCCCCTGCAGCACAAAAGCATGAAAATTGTGAATTATCGTATTAATAGATCTACAAATTGAATCTCACAGCTACTATGATGTTGGTTTAGTATATTTGTCATCATTAGCATGAAACGGAACGTTAGGGATGGAACAATCGTAAAATATTTTGAAATAGTAAAGTATGGAATATGATACATCAAACTGAAGCTACCAAAAACTGACACTCCAGCATGAATTTCACCGTATTAAAGTTTAAATTATTACACAAAAGTCGCCATGTTTACTTGGCCACTTGCCCATTGCCCGCAGAAGTTGATGATTTACTTGGTCACTTGCCCATTGCCCGCAGAAGTTGATGATTTACTTGGCCACTTTTCCATTACCCGCAAAAATCGCTGGTCTATTTGGCCAATTGCCCATTACCCACAGAAATCGCTAGTCTATTTGGCCAATTGCCCATTACCCACAGAAATCGCTAGTATACTTGGACACTTGCCCATTACCCACAGAAATCGCTAGTCTACTTGGACACTTGCCCGTTGCCCACATAAATCGCTAGTCTACTTGGACACTTGCCCATTGCCCACAACAATGCATTTGTAGCGTAGCATATAAACCGCTAGCTTTTAATTTAATAATTCAAGAGCTTCTAAGCAGTGAACTCTTGTACTATAATAAGATAAGGTTAACAAGACCAGTTTAACAAATAAAATGTTTAAAAGATATGGATGGATTAATGCAATACAATAAGAAATGAGGTAAAGCTTTTATTTTTTACGGTTAAAAAGCACCAATATTACAAAGTTTACAATGCAGTTGCAATGTAGTGAATAGAACTAACTAATTGACAACGAAAATAAAACAAATATTTAACTTTCTGTAATTTATTTAGTACACAATTAAAATTTATTCTGATGGCTCAGCTTCAATGGGAATTTTCTTTCTCGCTGCATCCAACAACACAGAGCTGAAGCTCATCCGATTGATCGGCTCTCCCATGTGACGCCAGAACCCCAAAAACCATATAACAACTGTTGTGTGGCTGCAGCAGCCAACATCTCGTGCTCCGACTTTACATTTACAGTAATAAAATGGAATTTGGGCAGACCCTTCGGCAGAGGAGTCTACTTGAAGCCAGACTATATGGTGATCACCCTGATGAAATCTTGAATGGATTCTAGCCCTGAGAATATTGTCATCCTCTTTGTAGAAATGGATTCGGAATGAAGGGTCCTCTTCTAAGTATCGTTTAGCATACCATTTTGCGTTCTTTATTTGATAACATCCAAGTGTTATTTCGAAAAGATCTTCTTCTGATACAATGGGAAAATCCATCAACGAGTTGGCGTCAGTCTTTGTCCATTTGAGAAGAGACAAGTCGATCTCCTTTTTTTCGATATTCTCCCGCAGCACGTTGTTCAGATTCATTCTTTCTTCAACTTTATCTAATACCATTCTATGCCATGGTTTGTTGACAGAAAGTGGGGGCGAGAAGGCGTTAATTAAGGCACATGCGATACGAAAGAAACTCTTAAGCTTGCACGTTTTCTTCTCCGGATCTCCATATTGTAAGTACGTGTTATGAACCTCCTTGTCAAAAATCTGGAATTTGTGTTTTATTCTCCCATTCACAGCCTCGACCACCCATCTAGTCATCGTAACTGTTCTCGACTCGTTGGCTTGATCTGGCGTGAACTGCTTCTGTTTAGTCTTAATATCAAGGAAATGAGGCATGTGTGACACGATTCCCTGGTCCAAAACAAAGTGGTCACCTTCTTTGACAAATGATTTAATCCCATCTTCAGCTCTAAACATGTTCTCGAGCATACTGGCATCGTTATTTTTGGCATTGGATTTATAGATTGATTCTGCTTCTAAAATATATCCATCAGGAAGTACCACCATCATAGCTTTGACAAGGTTCCTTTTCTTATGGAGACTATACGTTTCGATTGAGATTTTTGGATGTAAATGTAAGTTCCATCAAGCATCAGGACGAGACTTTCATCGCTTACTCTGTATAGACCGGTAACGAGCTCAGGAGTGTGTGACTTAACATCTTCTCTGCTTATATGATGGTAACCGAGAAATTTTGGCACAAAGTGCTCCTCTAGCGCGCTGGTGATACTTGTTATTGAGTCACTGACTCTTCTTTTATCCATTCCAAATAAAAAGCCTAGGAATTCGTGAGATACTCCAAGTCTTAGCTTCGCAAGAAAAATCGCAAGGGCGTTACGAATACTTCGGTTCTTGGAGTTCTTCAATGTTTTGCATGTAATCGTCATGGAGGTTCTTGAAATTATCCCTTGTAATTCCTAAAAGCAGCTTGTATTCATTTTCAGAGATAAGATGGGAATCAAAGTCGATCCGATTTCGCTCAGCCTCATCAGCAATTCTATTTAGCAACTCAGAAAATTCTTTAGGAGAGAGCATGGCACCTTGTCGGGATATTTCTCGAATCCTACTGATACTTGCATCGGAAAACAGACCATCTGAAATATGTTCTTGGCAGCATCTGTTGTTTAGCGGGACGTAGATTCGGTGTTTTATAAAAAGATTGTCAATCGCTTGAAGAGGTATTTTGTTACGGGATTTTTGAGGACACATGAAGCATTTTCTCTCTGTAGCAGCGACGGAAACGATATTCTCTACTAAGTACTTGACATCTTGAGGCTTTGATTTCGAGCCAAAGTCAAACTCTTGACTTTCGAAGAATAGCTGGGCATCATTACTAGACTCTGAATACTGGGCTTCCGCATCAATGTAATCCTCCGAATCCATTCGATCACGATAAATCTGTGAACGTGAGGAAAATTTGTTTAGCAACTCAAAAATATTGCTGGGAAATATTCTGATAAGCGATTTTTATGGTCAAACCTTTTTGCGAGCATTTCTGCTTGTTGACGGTAGAGGTTCATTTGGAGTTTCTGGTTCTAAAAAGCCCCCGTTCTGTGATTCTGAGCCTAGAAACTCATTTTGGGGGGTTGGTGATGCTCGGTTATTCATTTCTGTGATATTCTGTTGATTGGGTGAATGCTCCAACTGTCTCGAATTCATAGAACTATCACATGCTTGCTTTGACCTGGCATACTTCCGTTTCAACTCATCTCGGCAGTTTTCACAAATTGGCTCACAAACTGGTAAGTGTTCTCCAAAATATTGTAGATGTTCTTTAATTTGTGGCTGAGATGCAAGGCGTATCTTTTTCGTACCTGCAGGAATCCTTCTTCCATCACGTACGCAGTATTTGTGAGACATCTGCAAAATAAGTTTCTTGTTAATATGTGTACATTAAGGGTACCTTTTTAACTGATATACAGAGAGACTTGTGCTAGCCGACCTGTGTGTGCTGTGGGGGTAGTCAGGTATTGCTGTAGGGGTGATTGTAAAAAAAATCGGCATGACCTTTTTATCCCACTTTTGGGTAGTTTTTTAGCATTAAAATCGATAAAAATTACTATTAGTTAATATTTTCTACATAATAATTGGTTATTATTAGTTTTAAGTTAAGTTTAGAAAGATAACTAACTATTATTATAAGAAAATATGATACCAAATGATTCATTTTGTTTATTCATTTTTTACACAATTACATTTATTACTTTACTATATTAGTATTTTACCAAATGTGCGGAGTTATTGCATAATTCTCGACCTGGAATAAAAAATGTAGAGAACGTATTAAACCAACATCTATTAGCCAGTCTACCCTCCTCCGTTCATCCTATATGACAATGACTCAGTGAACCGGAGGAGGGTAGACTGGCGGATTACCTCCTGAGCCATTCTGGTTTAGAACCAGACCGATAGGAAGGGAATGCTTTCTTATTTTTTATAAAAAATTAAATGAAAAGAAAGTACATAAACTACTTTTTAATTCGACAATATCCCCCATGAAAGCATTTCCATCCTACCGGCGTCCTACGCGAAAATAACTTATAAATTATAGCTAAAGATACCACTTACCAATAAAAAGGGATGAAAAATGATGTAGGTTTGTCTGCAAACATCAAAACCCGAAGAAACTAGGCATCTCCAGACAAAATCCAGCACAAACTACTCTTTTACCCTTTCCTGGAGCTAAAAAATGGGATTTGTTTTGATGCTTTGCGACATTTTGTTTTAGAATTCGAAATTCAATTTTCGCGGCTAAGGTATCATTGGTGATTTTTCGTTGCTTGGATGGACTCCATGTAAATGCATAGGAGTTTTGGAGGTCATTTCCGGTCTAAATTTCGGCATGAATGCAACAGAACCCCCCAATTTTCTAAATTGCATCTTGTAGTGCATGCGATTTCCTATCGCATGACATTTAGAAAATTGGGGGGTTTTGTTGCAAACTGTTCGAAAATGGTCATCGCGTAAAACATATCAATAACCGGACGTCACCTTTGTCAATAGTAACCATCATAAGTGTAGGCCTGATATTTAAATACGAGTACTTCTTTTCAGTGGGAAATAACACAAAACGTAATCAACGCAATGTCATAATGACTGTCATATTTTTCCCGGTTGATACATTATTCGAACAGGGAAATTTTATTATTGTCAATGGAGAACGAAAATCCTGGATTCGATTTGTGGCTGCAGGATGGATTCTGGTTGGAGTCGTTCTTAGCAATGCATACAAAGGTCAAAATATCACTGATTTGAGTGCCCCCATTCCCCCAATTAAACCAACGACGTTTGATGACATTGTCGAAAAGAATTTCTCGATTTATGCACACGTGGAGGGTGAATCTGCCGCGGGTATTTATGTCGATGCAGACCAATTAGTGAATTGGGCGCATAATTTATTTAGCGGTAAAAGGCAAGAAGAAGCAGGCTTGAGGCATGGTATTCTATTACAAAATACATTAAACAGACTAATTGAGGAAGGAAACCCGGATGATGAAGTTATTCAGAGGTACAACCAAATAGATGCTCATATAATTAACTTGACAACAACTGAAATATATACGCTTACAAAACAGGGAATTCCCGGGTATATAGGGAGAATTAAAGATTGTAACTCCACTGCTTTCATGGGATGGTCTAGAGAAATTGAAACTGGGAGTATGCTCCTTGACAACATGCTCTCATTAGAGGGACAACCTACAATGAAAAAATTCATTAGCAAGAGTAAAGAATCCATATTACTATTGAAAAAAGGTTGGCAATTTATTGACGTGAATGTTACAACGAAACGGTTCTTAGCTAGGTTGGCATTGCTGACAGAATCTGGAATCGGAAGACAGTGGAAGACTTTTGAAAGGTTTGTAAAAAATTTGAGTCTTCGACTGCAAGTCAACCGAAGGTCGGAACCACTGCTGCAAGCTCTAGCGCTTAGTAATAATATTTATGTGGTGTTTTACGTTCACGTTTTCTTACTTGCGGTTACATTTCTTGTGTTTATTTTTGAAGGCCTGTTGGTATTGATTTTGGATAGTAGGGTTGAGAGAGTAAGACAATTCTGGAAACTTATAGTTCAATGTTAATTCAATCTTTCTCATTACGCATTTCTCATAAAAGTTATTGGCTAGAACTCCTAAAGTAGCGTTGACGTTATGGATAATTATACAATTAATCTTCTTTTAACCTATATAAATAATATGGCTCTGCTATTCTACTATCCTAAACATATTGATAAAAATGCAGATTTAACATTGAATTCCTAGATTTTTTATAATAACCCATTTAACTCAGCAAACTTTAGGTAGGCTGGGCCCATTAAAACCGGGTTTCAACGGGTAACCATTATACCTACACATACCCATTATAACCCACGTGCCATCCCTGTAAAAAATTTCATTAGGCACTTCCGCATACTACTTCAGCCAAGTCCATATGAAACTTCATATAACTTCAAAGATATTTCCGCATACTAGCATATTGAATTCAAAGTATAAAAATCGAATTTCTCACATTTCAAGGACGTAAACATGCTGTAAAGTGTGGTAGCCCTATAATTGAATATATGTAGTAATGAATATGATGATTCATGTTATAAGTGAATTGATTGATAAGATGTTAAGTTTGGATTGCCAATTTGTATAATTTTATTAAGTGTAAGGCCGAATCGGGAGAGAACATAGAATTTGATGTTGTTGGTTAGCTAGCTGAGCTCTCTTTACTTTGCATTAAATTGTCATCATCATTATCATGAATTATACGTAGGTAAATAACATGAAATGCACTCTGAAGATGGCCACATTTCATCGAGATGACGAATAAATATTTAAATGCCTAATTACATCCTGTCTGACGGATGGAAGGAATGCCATCCGGCATTATGTACAGAATTTTACGATGGATATGACTAAATTTTATTTTTTCTATTTATGGTTTCCTATCTCTCCGTTCGTAACGCTCAAGCTATCCGTTCAAATTTCCCATTACATCATTAGCTTAACGAGTGACTCTAATTCGAAGGACTTGAAAGAGAAAAGGAGATACGTTCCTCTCCTTTTGCTATCACATTCATGTAAACAAGCGTTATGACGTAGTTACTACTTTCCATAGTTTTGTATGTTTTACTTACTCTTAACATTAATATACAACGTGATACTACAAATGCTCCCCTAATTTAAAATTTATAAGGAAACTGCTCTCATTTCTTGACATTTTTTAATAAACTCGACAACAGACGTAAAGAACCGACACCCTTATGCATTTTAACTTAATTTTGAAAATTTTGATTGATTAAAAATTATGACATTTCGACCTTTAATTTGTGACGTTATGCATCACATGCATACACACTGAGCCATCTGTCCGTGCTGTAAGAAGCAGCAACTCAAGGCTTCACATTGCCCACAGGCTCTGTTACTAACATTTGAAGATAACCCACAAGTTTTAATATTCTGGTAGTTGAATGGCAATGCCCTGATTAATACGTTGGGGGAGGAGCAGTAGACATTGTCCAACTTGTTCTCATACGTGCAATCTACGCTGGAATGATAAGCAGCCTTCTGATACACCTCAACTGGACACTGGACATGGGAGTGGGATCCGGTTTGCGAATGGAGCATGGAATGGGGCGACGGGAGACCTGCTCTACGATGTAGCTGACTTTGGGAATTCTAGCTCTGTGCGCTATCCACTGGTAAACTTCACAACGGCTATAGTCTACATTTATGTACATTTCATTCATGATGGACCCCCTTCGGATAACCTACACTTGGAAAGCAATTTATTGGCATTTTGCCCCAAGGTATCCTTGCTCGTAGTTCTCCTCACTTTTAAATGCAGTTGAAGGGTAATTCTGCAAGAGAAGGATGGATCTGTTATCTTCAGAAGGCATTTAGTGGAGTACATCAGTTTTACATTGATAGATCAACAAATGCTTGAATATCCTAATAGGATATTAACTCGACTGCTACTTACCGTTTGGCTCTTAGCCGCATTGATAATCAACAACCTTTAAGGTGCGTTCCCACTGAAGGACTTCACGCAGCTCGCAACTGGCCGAAAAAAGCAAGCAGAAAAAAGCTTGCAGCTTACTGCGTGTTTCCATATAAAAGCTGCGTGTTCCCACTTAATGAAAATACGAAGCAGCAAGAAGTAAGATGCCAGCAGAAAAAAGTTAGATGCTAGCTGCGTCTTAAAACTGATGGGAACACAAAAGCAACAAGATGCTAATTTAAACATTTTACAGCAAAAGTTTCAAAGCATCATCTCTTACATTTTAAGCAAACAATTTTGAAAAATGTTTAATTATGTCAATAAACAATATTTCATTTACCATGGTTAATTAATTTATATTTCCGGTGATTAAAAACAATTATATATTATGTCGACCTTAAACAATAACTATCATTGGTTATAGTACGTAGGAAAAACAAAAAAAAATCATGCAAAATACAGAAAGTTTTCATCCACCAAAATGCAAATCGATACAGCGTTTGTCATTTGGAATACATGATCATGATAGCATGGACTCGTGTTATGCAACTTTGCTTGATTTCCGCCTTTACAGTTTAGAGCGATATATTCCATTGAATTACGTGGTTTACTGAAGTATTAGTATTGGATTGCATAGGGGATTGCATTGCTAGAATAGAATTTATTGTGCAAGGTTCATCTTCATCACATCATGCAAGCACATATGAAAGTTGAAAGTGAAGGAGTTCTCCTTCCAATTTGACTGTGCTGGTAAACAAAGAGTCTCTATGCACTACTCACGATCAGTCCGTGAAGTTACAAGACAAGCATAAGCTAGAAAAACGAAGGGGAGAGAGAAGCAAACAAAGTTATATAAAATATGTAGCTGGAGCTAGTCATGATGATGATTATGTTTTGCTCAGTGGTGTGAGTATGTTTAGGGGATTTTCTATCGTGATAGTTTAGTATTTAAGGATATTGTATGAGTTGGGGTTTGATGATGATGATGATGAACTATTCCCCAATTTTGATGATAATTATGAAATAAAAGAACACATTTCCTACTCAATAAATGATATGAATAGGCACAAGAAATATTAGGTTTAGTTAGTAAATGAATTCCAATATGTTCACTTTAATTTTAGGAAACGTAGAAGCTGGAATTTTAGAAGTATTTATATTTTAGAAATTTAGAATATTGACAGCCAATTGGAAATGTACAACCACGCACGAAGACAAACGGAGAACGACTCTTTGCCCTTCTTCTCTTTCTCATGTTGAAGGACTCACATTATGGGTATTATACCTTCCCATATAGAAAACAGATTATACACTTTAACTCCTCCTCTCAATCACATAGCTTTACACGTAGAGAAATGCTCACAAGAATAGTACCTACAAACGCATTTGTCATAAAATCTTTACACATGAACATGGTTATACGTTCTGAAGGAACAAACTCTCCCCCCGTAAAACCTTGCTTTTACTCTACACAAAACGACCTTCACCTTTCATCACAGTTGAGTTAGGGGATGGGGAACTGTTTAAGGTTTTTAGGCCTCGTGCCCCCTTTTGGGTACGGGAAACTGTGACTTCTGGCTACAGCCATGCTACGATTACGGTTACTGTCTGAAATGACAACCACAAAAATTATTCACACAAACTTTACTTTAAAGATTAATAAAAACTTTACTCGTCAACAAATAGAATGGGGGTGAGCTTAACGATAGGGCGTTTGTAAATACCATTCGATGTTTTAACAGTAACTACTCTAACTCTACCGTCGGCACCACCATGTACTTCAGTCACTTTAGCCAATTTCCACTTCATTGGAGAAACGTTTTCCTCATGAATCACCACCAAATCTCCAACTTGAATGTTGTCACACTTCCTCTTCCACTTGAACCTCTGTTGTAGGCTGCTAAGATACTCCATTCTCCACTGCTTCCAGAATTGTTGTAGAACTTGCTGGGTGAATTGCCAGCGAGACAATCGATTTGTCTTGGTACACGTCACGTCAGGATGTGGGATTGCAGTAAGAGATTGTCCGGTCAAGAAATGCCCTGGAGTGAGCACTTCTACGTCGTCTGGATCTGTAGTCATCGCACATAAGGGTCGAGAGTTGAGGCAGGCTTCCACTTGACACAAGATCGTTGAGAACTCCTCAAATGTCAGCGTGTGGTTCCCAACCACTCGCTTCAGATGATACTTCACAGATTTAACCCCAGCTTCCCAAAGTCCCCCATGATGAGGAGATGAGGGTGGGTTGAAGCGCCACTCGATTCCACGTCCACTCAAGTCATCGGTAATAGCACGGTTGTGCTCGTCGTCCTTCAAAAGCCGTTGTAGCTCCTTGTCAGCACCAGTAAAATTTGTACCACAGTCAGAGTACAAGACTGCTGGCACCCCTCTTCTTGACACGAATCTCCTCAAGGCCGCTAAGAACGCCTCTGTCGTCATATCACTCACTGCCTCCAGATGCACAGCCTTGGTAGCCATGCACACAAAAATCGAAAAATATCCCTTGAATAGTTTATTGCTCCTCCCCTTCATCACACGCAAGTTGAATGGACCTGCATAATCGACACCGGAATGGTAAAAGGCATGGGTTATATTAACACGAGAGCTTGGAAGTGAACCCATCAATTGTTCCATTTTATCGGCTCGGTTCCGTCTACACACCACACATTTTCTAATAACAAATCGAATAGAGTTTTTGCCATTAATAATCCAATAATTTAATTTCAAATGACACCACACTAGTTTCACTCCACCATGGAGTAGTGACAAATGGACATCTTCGATTAGTAGTTTAGTCAAATGAGAAGAGCTGGGAAGCACCATGGGATGCTTTTGATTGTAGGGAATATCTGCATTTGATAAACGTCCAGTCACCCGAAGCACACCATCATTATCCAGGAACGGAGTAAGAGTGTTGAGCTTACTGGAGGGTTGTACTGGTTTCTTTTGTTGTAGTAATTTTGCTTCCACAGCGAAGTATTCACGTTGTACCATTCTTGCAATCACGGTCATTGCACGATTCAATTCACTCGGTAGAATTGATCCAGTTGTAATGGGTAGCTTCTTGATATAATGGTCACTAAATCGTAGCACATAAACCATAACTCGCTTTAATTTCTGCAAGGATGAAAAGCGATCAATAAATCCTTCCATTGTTTGGACATGTGAGACAATGACTGGTTTCTTTCTCTCTTCTAAAGTTGTTGACATCACGATGTTTGGTTTGGTTGGAAGATTTACAGTTGAGAGCCATGATGGCCCATTCCACCACTGATTGTTGTTGAATAGTTCAGCAGGCGTCGCACCACGGGATAAAATATCAGCTGGGTTGTCCTCGGATCTGACATGATTCCACTGCTCAGTCGGAATGAGCTCCTGAACAATTGAAACCCTGTTGGCTACAAATGTTGTCCACTTTCCTGGATAGGCAGATAACCACTGGAGGGTTATCATGGAATCACTCCAAGCGAAAACTTCACACTGTAATTTTAGTCCCTTCCTCACTGCTGTTATTAGTTGAGCGACAAGAACAGCAGCACACAACTCCAGTCGTGGTAACGATACCGTTTGGAGTGGTGCAACTTTCGATTTTGCTGCTAACATTTTGCAAGTAAATGAGCCGTCTGCTTGTTCACATCTCAAATACACCACCGCTCCATACGCCTTTAAAGATGCATCTCCAAAGCCATGGATTTGAACAGCAACTGTAGACTCTGTCTTTACCCACCTTGGAATTTCAATCTTTTCAATCTCCTTCAAACTGTCTCTATAAGATAACCATCTTTTGCACATATCATCAGTCAACCTGTCATCCCACGAAAGTTCACTTTTCCACAGCTCTTGTAAAAATAGTTTTGCATTAATTGTTATTGGTGAGATAAGACCCAGAGGATCAAATACCTTTGCAAGTTGAGAGAGCACCACACGTTTGGTAATTTTACTAACTTGCTCGTAATCCACATCACGGAATCCAAAGTTGTCAGTGCTTGGATTCCACTGCACACCGAGCGCCTTCATGTTTGAATCCTTTTCAAATGTCAATGGCAGCTTTGTTTCACACAGCTCATCTGGAATGGTAGCTAGTACTTCTTCCTTATTTGATGACCATTTCCGTAGCGATAATCCTGCGGATGCAGTTATCTCATTCAAATCCTTGACAATTGATATGGCTTCTTCACTGGAGTCCGCTCCACTCATCACGTCGTCCATATACACATCTTCTTCAAGTTTGGACGCTGCTAATGGAAATTCAATTTTGTTTTCTTCTGCCAGCTGCAGAAGGCATCTCACTGCTGAAAATGCAGCAGATGCTGTGCCATAAGTTACCGTTGTCAATATATAATCCTCAATTTCACTTTCTGGGGATTCACGCCACACAATTCGCTGCAAATCGGAATGTTCATCACACACAATGAATTGTCTAAACATCATTCCAATGTCACCTTTAAATACCACCATGAAAATCCGAAATCTCAATAGCAAAGTAAATATATCATCCTGATGGGATTTACCAATACGCAGGCAATCATTTAATGATAATCCACTGGACGTCTTGGCGGATGCGTCGAAAACCACACGAAATTTTGTTGTTGTTGAATCAGTTTTGAGGACAAAATGATGGGGTAGATAGTAAGTCTTTCCCAGCTGCTCAGTCACCTCCCCCCTTGGGATACGCTGCATGTGTCCCAACTGAAGATATTCCTGCATAAATTTATTGTACTCCACACGATATTCTGGTTGTCTTTGGAGTCTCTTTTCCACTTGCTTTAATCTGGTGATAGCTTGTTGTCGAGAATATCCCAGTCTAGAAATATTCGGCTTCAATGGAAGCTCCACATGGAATCTTCCTGTCTCATCCCTCGAATGGGTGAGAAGGAAGTGTTCCTCACACATTTTCTCCTCCTCTGTGTAATGTTTTCGATCTGGAATCTGCTCGATCTCCCAAAATCTCCTCATTACAGCTTCGGTTTCACATTGCACATGATGAATTCGAATTTGTTTTGATTCTTGAAGCGTGACACGTCCAGCTAGAACCCACCCAAACACTGTATTTTGAGCTGTTGGGCTGTGGATTTCACCTTCAATCCTCCCATCACGTTGTATTGTTGTTGTATATTCTGCTCCGAGCAGAATGTCCACTGGTCCCGGCTGATAGTAACTTGGATCTGCAAGGTTTACTCCAGCGAGATGAGTCCAGTCCTTTTTAGTAGGATAATTTGGCATGTCACTTGTCACTTTTGTCATCACTAATGCCTCGATATCTACTGTTTCACTGCAGGAATTAGAAAATAAAGTTATGTTTACTTTTCCTCTTGTATGCCCTGCTTCCCCCATTCCAATGCCTGTGATAATGGTTTTGTCCCATTTACGCTTCAGGCCCAATGCATTAGCACATCTTTCAGTGATCAGGGAAGCCTGTGACCCAGAGTCGAGCATGATGCGACATTGCTGGAGGTCACCACTGCTGTCCTTAACCTTTACTATTGCTGTAGCAAGTAATACATCAGTATTACGCTTTTCGCCTCTAGTGTGAAGAGATGTGGAGTTGGTAGGTGGGGTACCTTCCTTCTTTTCCTCCTTCCTCTCGTTTTCTCTTGGCTTAAAATGCAAGAGTGAATGGTGTGCCTTGTTACACACACGGCATTTGATGGAAGAAGTACAGTCTGTAGTCCTGTGGTTTGGCCGTAAACAGTTGTAGCACAAACCATGCCGTCTCACTGTTTGGCTGCGGTCGTACGCAGTCAACGCTAAAAATTTTGTACACTTTGAGATTGGGTGTACCGAATTACACATAACACAAATGGTCGCTCCGTGATTGCTGCCGTGATGTGATGTAGCTTTCCTTGTAGTATTGCTGCTATTGCTTGTTGCTGGTTGTGGTTTTGAGCTCATAGCCCCTGCATTCAGTCCACGTATGTGCTGCTCAAGAAACACGCATAACTCCTTGTAGGTAGGTAGAGTGCTGGATTTCAGCTGCAAAGCCCACTGCTTCCTCGCCTCACAATCCAGCTTCTCTGTAGTAATGTATACAAGCACGGAATCCCACTTGTCAACCGGTTGCTTGAGTACACTCAGAGCACGCACACTCTCATTTGTCAAGTCAAGCACTTGTTGAACTGCTGCTGCTGTTCCTTGTTTCACTGGCTGGATGCTGAATAGCCGACGAAGTTGAGAGTACACAATTTCACGCTCGTTGTCATACCTGCCTTTAAGAAGCGTCCAAGCTTCGGCGTAGTTACTTGCTGTCACTTGCAAGTTTTTGATGAGGCATGCTGCGTCGCCTTGCACCGCCGATTTGAGGTACTGGAAACGCTGTACATCTCCCAAGCTTGGGTTGTGATGTATTGTAGCCTCAAACAAATCCATAAAAGAGGTCCATTCCTCGTACTTCCCTGAAAAAGTGGGTAGTGCGATGGGTGGTAGCTTCACTGCTGGCACCGCTGAATGCGTGCTTGATGCTGATGAACGTGTTGATGACGTGGAGTTTGCTGCTGATGCTGCCGCTTGGGTCTTTTCATCAATGATGTCATCCAGAATTGACACCACCTCCAAATACTTGTTCTCGAACTCCTGTCTTTCTGGAAGCTGTAGAGCAAGCTCAGCGTCATCAGTGCACAATTCCTCAATCTTCAACTGGTATTCTTCGAATTTATTGAAGTACCCCTCAATGATTTGACGCTTGTTCCTAAGGTAAGGCACTGTCACTGTAGCTTTGTCAATGGAATATGCCCAGGTAATGGCTTTCGTCACATTACCCTTCTCGACACCACGCTTTCTTTTGAGAGCATCCATATTGATGCAGAGTTGCTCACTACACAATGCTTGCAATAACACAAAAATTCACAAAAAACCAATTACGATGAAAATCCACAAAAAAACACCGTCACTATAAAGTTTCACAAAGGTTCATGGGTCAAAGGTCAACCCTGTATCGGAGATCGAAGGACCAAATGGTGTGAGTATGTTTAGGGGATTTTCTATCGTGATAGTTTAGTATTTAAGGATGTTGTATGAGTTGGGGTTTGATGATGATGATGATGAACTATTCCCCAATTTTGATGATAATTATGAAATAAAAGAACACATTTCCTACTCAATAAATGATATGAATAGGCACAAGAAATATTAGGTTTAGTTAGTAAATGAATTCCAATATGTTCACTTTAATTTTAGGAAACGTAGAAGCTGGAATTTTAGAAGTATTTATATTTTAGAAATTTAGAATATTGACAGCCAATTGGAAATGTACAACCACGCACGAAGACAAACGGAGAACGACTCTTTGCCCTTCTTCTCTTTCTCATGTTGAAGGACTCACATTATGGGTATTATACCTTCCCATATAGAAAACAGATTATACACTTTAACTCCTCCTCTCAATCACATAGCTTTACACGTAGAGAAATGCTCACAAGAATAGTACCTACAAACGCATTTGTCATAAAATCTTTACACATGAACATGGTTATACGTTCTGAAGGAACAAACACTCAGTATGAACTGAATATATGATCATTATGTGCAGAAAGGGACACAGCAGAATAAAAGAAGTTCTTGCAGTATATGCGTTGCTGAATAGGGCTCAAGTTGAGCTCGATTCATTTGACTAGAACCATCGCATTTTGAAGCTAGTTGCAGGTCTAGTTTAGTTTTACATTTAGCGACAGCCGTAGCCATAGTCCTGCAGAAAATCAAAGTGCGCCCTTTGTCCATTTTCCATGCCTTTTTGGGTGGACAGTACGAAATGGACGAAACGGAAGAAAGTGGTTAAAACGGACGAAATGGACAGTATCATGTGCCAGTGGAGCCAAATTTGAATCCCCCATAAGCTTTTAATGTAAACCGTGTGACGGGTATTCTACACTGAAGAGTTGATAACTAATCACACACAAAATTAAAACGAGTTTTAGTCGAATTAAAAAATTAGACTACATTCAATTTTCAATTTAACTATCTCTTAAAAGAAATAAATAACATGTACCATAATATTATATGGTTCATGTATTGGTCCATGAGTGTACACGATAGTACGTAACCCATTACAGAGGGGTTGATTGCTTGATATAGAAATTAAAATCTAAACCCTAAAAAATACAGTTTTAGGTACAAAACTTCATGCTTTTGATGATAGAATACTTCCTATAATATTTTACATGGTTTATACGCTAAAATAGTTAATTTTTTTTAATTTTGTCCGATTCGTCCAATACGTCCACTTTATCCACCCCAATTTTGGTGGAAATTTCCGTTTCATCCGGGGTGGAAATTTCCACTATCCACTGGACGGGCGCACTTTGCAGAAAATATTTGAATGAAATGAAAAATTTGAGATCATGTTTTAGAAGCTAAATTCATCCAGTTTTAGTCTTGTGTTCATCCTATGAATTGTGTGATTACTAATAGTTTTCTTCATGGAATTTTCTCGGAAACCTAAAGAATCAATTTGAAAACCAATCTTCAAAAAAAATCGGAACTTTCACCTCAGTAAATGTTCAACCTACACAATTAGTTTTATGCAACTTTAAGGGGATTTTTTGCCTGATTTCCAAAAGTTGACTACAGTACTTATCTTTACATAAGCTGTTGATTTGGCAGTGATAGAACCCAACAACCGATATCAATCGTTGAAAGGTAATTAATAAAAGTAATTTTATTTGTACTTTCTCCCATTTACCATCATTAAACTAGGATGTCAGTGTTTAATCCGTATTTCCAGGTTGTGCTGTGATAAGCAAAGAAAAGTAGGGGTCCCAAATAGCCAACCTCGGAATAGGGCACAAACGCCAGCGACATTCCATTTCCTTCTTTCGCTGCTCCCTCTCCTAACCAGTCATAGCCATCATCATCTTCATCACCCACAACCAACCAAAATACAAGAAGGTAGAAGGAATGTTCATATACTTGTTAAATATTTTCATAACTAGTTCAGACTCAGCAAGACATAATCATCATCATTCATCGTGGCTAGCTTCAGTTGCATATATTTAACTTTGTTTGCTTCACTCCCCCTTCGTTTTTCTAGCTTATGCTTGTCTTGTAACTGTACCGACTGATCGTAAGTAGAGCTATATAGCAAGTAAATTGTCGAATACAAAAAATGCTTGAATTCTCTTTAAATTTAGTGATTATCCTACTTCTGACAACGTTCTCTGTTCAATCAGTCAGTCGTACTAACTTCAGGTTCATACTACATGATTGGTAGTAGTAAAATTATGTATCTTTATCATATAAATTATTTTTGGTTAATTTTTCTTCCTGGTGAGCCTGAACCGAATATGATGTGCATCAGGGCAAAGACAGACCAAGCAAAATAACTTTATTTTATTAGTAAAACTACTTTTTGACATTGCAATTGGTTGCTTCCCTCAAGGTTTTGTGTTTGCATTGTAGGAACAAAAAGAACTGTTGAAGTGCGAGGCTTTCGAGGATGCAGTGAAAGTTCATGCTGACGTTGATTTAAGATGGAAGCGTCACACTATGAAATTATTTACTTTAATGTATCGTTGACCCTTGCCTTGATGAAATGTTGGTACGAAATGAGTAAGTGTACGTTTCTCAATACTCTCATGTTTTTATTTTTGTTTGAAATTGATTGATCCTTGTTACTTAATAATAATTGATACAACACAACTTAAAATTTTATGCAATAAACAAAACTTAAATAATACTGTATTATTATAACCTTAAATTAAATCATTCATCCTGCAGTCAGTATGTTTTTATCATATTTGATGGTGTGTGATTGATTAGTAAGATAATAAAGTAAAATTCGTATAATTTTCATGATCTTCCTTATCAATTTAACTATCTTCCCTGTTTTGGGAATTAAACATGTGCATGACCCACAGGGAAAGTTCAGGTCAAAAACTAGGTTCATATAAATATGCTCAGTGTATAAATTTCATATGTATGTATAGCTTTTAGAATCACGAAAAGGAGGTATGTTATACGTTGTCAATTCGTCTGTTATACAATGATAATGCACTATAAAAGTACAACTAAAAGTACCCGGTACCAAAATTAGACAAAATCCAGATTGACCTTGACATTTCAACCTCCATGATAAGAGTCACGAAAAACCAACGTTTTTGCTCCGTTTCCTGACATTACACATTACCAAAAGCGAGTGAAGGTATACGAATTCATACATAAGACTTTCTTCCACTTTTAATTTAACTTTTACCGGAAGTGTAATCTCATACGTTCTTAGTTTGGATTGTATTACCCCTTATCAAGCAATGGGATTCACTTTGGGAATCCACGACCTGACCTGACCTGGAAGATGTTTTTCAAGGACAAATATTCACTATAAAAGCGAGGATTTTGAGAGACTGAAGTCATTCTGTGGTTGGACTTTCTCCGATCTACTTCACTACAACTAATAAGTTGTTGTTTTTTACTTTTTTGGTTTTGAAAAATCTATTGTTTCCAAAAAACTGCACATTATTTTAAAGTTTCTATTCCAGTCTTTCTGAAGAAACTTTCTGTCTAAAGTTCCCAAGTTGTATTTGGTGACTTTGAAAATGGACGTGTCATTCTATGAAGACTTGGTCGGGAAGAAGTTTCCATGTCCAGCATCTTCTACATCAAGTGGACTTGGAGATTCCCAGGAAAGTTTCTCAAGTGATAATTTGTTCCCAAAGCATTTGGTAAGAGACGTTTCGTTTTATTTCCAGTTTGGAAACTTAATTCTTTAATTTAGGAAACTTTTAAAATTGATTGATTTTTTATCTTTTTATTTTCAGGAACCATACACTGCCACTTTTGCCGCGGAAACATTCAAAAGCGACAGGCCAACAAGTTTCCGAAAGGTTTCTTCAGGAACTTTCGTCGATTTGGAGAAGGAAGTTCCGTACACTCTCCCTTGGAAATCCACGATGGAGGACCGAATGACATTGTTCAACCTTCCTTTGGCGTCTGCTGATACTCACCTACAAAATACTTTTGTTAAACGCTGTGTAAGTTCCTGTCGTTTACGTTTTAGCTAACATTTCAAATTGCAACAACTTTTAATTTTTGCCATATTTGTATTGTTTTAATTATTTTTCAGGGGCTTGGTTCACCCGTCCTGAAGGAAGTTGAGCACCCCATTGCTTCTTCCACAGAGAATTGGGCCTGGAACTGGAATCCTTTTATGAGCCGAATCAATCTTTCCGAGCATGTTCAACAACAACTCAAGTCTGAAAAGCCAGCCCGAGATGACTTCCGCTTTTCACCAATGCCACAGATTGCTGAGAAGCCATTCTTCAGCCTCTTTTGCCACCGTTCGTACAACTTGTTGAAAACTGTTGTGTATTTCACAATCCAAGTACACAACCTTCCTAGGGGGATGAAGCTGGACGCCAACATGTTTGCAGCCCTGGTTGCCAATCCTGAGGGAAAGTACGAGCCTTGTTACGTGCATGAGGTGGACAACTTCATGGTCAACTCTTTCAACGGATCCTTCTGGGCCGAGAATGATGGAGCTTACATGGTGATGGTGGGAATTCTCATTCCAAAGGAATTCTGGAGCGAAGTAAACAACGCTTCGGAGGATCAGGGGTTCATCTCGGGGACGTTGGACATCCCAGTTTCCAGGAACTATGCTGTAGACTGCCAAAAGCAGTGTCTATTCATGGATTGTGAGTACAAGACGAGGACTTTACCTCAACCCCTTCAACATGGACCGTCAGGACCGTGGACAGCTACAACCAAACAAACCAATTTCCAACAGCAGCGGAACGAATGCAAACTTTGGGGTCTCACTGCTGACCAAAAGACTAATAATGTAAGTCAAAAGTTGATAGTTAGAAAACAATAGCAATTTATTAATTCCAATGCATTTTACAGCTACTTTCATCATGTTTCTTTTGTATTCCAGCTTTTCTACACTGATCGAGTTGCCAATGAAGTCATTTGCGTGCATCCGGCCGGTCACACCTTATTCAGGTTTGGTCAACACGGTCCTACAGAAGCCAAACTCTATCGTCCCACTGGAGTTGCTCATGATGACGTAAACAAACGGCTCATCATTGCTGATAAAGACAATCATCGTATCTGCTTCTTCACCGTGGATGGACAGTACATCTCCAGCTTTGGTTGCAAGGGGCATAAAAATGGTACGTTTTTATAAAATAATATTTTATTATTACGAAACCAGGTGGAAATGTTGAATGCAAATTGTATTTAATTTGGGGTTTTGTATTTTTATTTTTTTTCTTCCAGGTCAACTTCACTATCCATGGGATGTTGCTGTTTCTCCAGACGGGCAATACGTCGTTGTATCAGATTCCCGGAACAAGAGGGTCCAGTTATTCGACCGGTTTGGCAATTTCCTGAACAAGTACTCCGTCTTTGAGACCAATCCGTTTGAATATAAAAACGAGTTGGCTAATCCTAGAGGAATTACTTTCGATGAAACAGGTATTTAATTAATGTTTTTTTGCTGTCACTTATACAATTTAAACTTCTAGTACATCCTTTTAATTATGTTATTTTGTTTCTCTCTCGTTTTTTCAGGAAAGAATATTTACGTTGCTGACTTCAACGGACATAACGTGGTCCGCATCCCAATTGACTTCACACACCATCGCAAAATGATTCCAGAGGGAAAGCTTCGTCGGCCTCAAGGAATTGTTGTGGACTGGCGTGGAAACTTGCTCATTGCTGATTCTCACAACAACTGCATTCGTCACGTGTCGCCCCAGAGTGATCTCATTTCCAACATTTCACGGGTTCTGGACCAAACTTTGGAATTTCCAGTGAATGTCGCTACTCTGGCTGGAGGTTTTGTTGGCGTGTTGTGCTCAACTGGAAAGATCTACATATTTTAAGGTGTTATGACGAGCTTGTGCTACTTATATACGTAGTCAGTTAATAAGTATTTAATTAATATTCAATCAGTAAATATGTTTTAAAGCTAGTAAAACATAGTTTAATATATCAACAGTAGAATAGGAACATATTGTTAAGTAGCTTCCTCATGTTCCGAGTTTTGTACCTTTGTAATCCAAGTCTTTAAAGTTTATAAAGGTAACGTCCATTATGATGTTAAAGGGTTTTTCTTAATTGACACTGTTCGAAATTAAAAACAATCAACTTGTTCCCAAAATAAAACTGTTTATATTGATTTTATTAACGTTGACATTGGGTAGGGTTAGTTTTTTGAAGAGAATTTTGAATACATAAAGTAGATGCATTTTTAAGCTTTTTGACATATCATTCATAATGCACAAAACAGTAGTACATTTCTCAACATCAGGAGGTTTTTCTCAACGTTAACGCTTCGGAAGCGAAAACTCATCGTGTGATTGTTGCTCTGTTGTTCATTAGATTTTTCCAATTAGTGCCACAGTGGGGAAGATGCAAACGCCTTGATCATTATAGTACAACATTAGAGATACTTCCAAAAAAAGTCAGGATGATGCATGCCACTCATTGAGTCCATGACCAGCTTTTAGATGTTCGGCATTTGACGTTGCATAAAAATGTCTCTTCCAAACGCTTTTCGCAAACGATATCTAATATCCAGAGTACATTCTGAAGCCACATAATTCATCATCTTGATTGTTGTCGTCAATCGTAATACCCAGGCACAGTCTGCAGAAGAAGGTGATGATCGGGGATCAGATTGAAAACGAAAAACTTGAAAAATGAAAAGTTATCTATACACTAAACATCCTTTACTTATGGTGACAACTGACAATACAGGCAAATTGACACTAGCTGGTAAGTTTAATGTTGGGAAATAAAAGATGAGCAAAAGATGATGGATTTCTGATAGGGGAGCGATTTCTTCTTCCTTTGTGCTTACGTTGCATGGAATTCATCCTGTATCACATTTTAGACTTCATCTGAAAAACTACATACTGCCATCCAATAATATACGCTTTGTGCGTAAAACAGGTGGGCTTAGAGAGCATCATGGAGGGGATTTGGTGGACTTGACGGGGTTTGGAGGTGATCACTCAGGGGGTGTTATCAATGAACGTGTTTAATACCATTTAAACGCCTGTTTCAGCTGCCTATCTGATTGCTTACTAGCAATTTATTTGACTAGTATGACGTTCTGTTCTGTTGACTGGTATGATGACCGCACAGTGTGCAATATAAACCCAAAATGATCGCAATTCTAGTCTGACCAACAGGAAATTGAACCCACGAAAAAATCCAGTAGAGGAAAGTAATTTTTGTCATTTTTGCAACCAAAGTAATCCAATTCACAACGCTATCTATTAGCTAAAATTCGTTCAAATATTTATTTTTAAGTTTTGTTACAAATTTCTTTGTCACAATGGAGCAATGGCAGGAACACCATATACGATTAAAATAACATTAACCGCAATCACAGTAGGATCCCAATCTTCATGGAAAATCCTTTCGTTTGTGAACCCAAATCAAATCTGAACTCATCAGACATATTATCATTCATTGGCATTGCGCTATTTAGAATAGAATGATTGAAAAATCAGTATGGTTTTACTTTCTATAGAAGATTTCTTTTTTTGAACATAATTTTCCTAAAAGATCCACCATCCATGCTAGAAAATTCTCAAATGGATAAGGAAGACATGCATGTAATATTCATTACTATATGGTAAGCTCTGATAAAACAGGATGGAAACCATAGATATAAACTTAGTTAGATTGGACATGCCGACTTTATTTTGAATCCATATAAAATGATCCACGGACCATATATCCCTGACTACTTTGATTTTGGTGTAGTTTAAAAAAAATCTGCGTTGAAAATAGACCTGATTAAAACCCTGGGGTTTAACGCCCAAACCCGATGGGAAACGGGTTTTGTACGTTACAGCGGTATTTTGTTGAGCCCCTACTAATTTGTCAGCTTTTACTTTTAATGAGCGCCCCTACCAAAATTCAGTTCAGTTTCGTTTGCAGACCTGCTTAAAATTTATAGGCAATTTTATTTGACTGGTATGACGTTGACGTTATGTTCATCGTAACATGTTCATAACTTTTTTACCACGAAATACGCCATACAAACCATAAGTCCAGTCTGACCAACAGGAAGTTAAGCCCACGAAAAAAATCCAACACAGGAAAATATATTTTGTCATTTTTGCAACCAAAATAAACCATTTCACAAAGCTATCTATTAGCTAAAATTCGTTCAAATATTTCTTTTTAAGTTTTTGTTAAAAATTTCTTTGTAACAATGGAGGAATGGCAGGCACACCATATACGATCAAATCTTTCAGATCTAATTCACTTTACTTTTTGCAGTCCCAGTTTTTTGGCCTACTTAACACCACTTTTTAGCAAAGATGATGAATCAATTATAGTAATTCCATTTCCATTCATGAAAAGCAATTAAATAATTTTCAACCGGATTCTAGCTAACAATTCTATTTTTTTGCCATTAAGGATGCAAAATTAAAGACCGATGGAAGTTCAGTGGGGACAAAACTGTTTTATGAAATCGCCATCACAAGAGTAGGAAGTTATGACGTTCTCAAAAAGGCTCTGCTAGAAACTAACCAAACTGGAGCTTTCAGAATTTTAGAAAATGGAATAAAAACCCAACTAACTTCCGGAGCATTGTTACATTATGACATTGAATTTCAAGGGATTCCTATGCAACTAAAGGACATTCTCCAGGGACTGAAGCAAAACACATTAGAAGAATTAACAGAATTTTACATGAATTCAAAAACGACTTCCAAAATCGTGATTAAAAACTCTGTGCCTCAACAATTAAAGTACTACATTCCTCGACGGTTGACCACACGTTCTCATTTGGACGAAGGCGTATTTGCTAAGTACTCAAAGGATGTGTTCGTCATCCGAGGAATTCAACCTCATAAATTGAGCTTATTAGCTGGAAACCAAGGCACGGCCTTTTCCAGTAACGAAAGGGAAGACTTAACAACAAGATTCATTTTATTGGAATATCAAGAAGACTTTGAAAGAATTTCCAATCTTTCTTCTGGTCAACCAATTCATTTGTTGGACCACAATGATGGACAATTTTGTTGGGTTAAAACTCATGGAAATGTATCAAGTTTGCAAAAGTTTGTGCATAATGAACAGAATGAAATGACTGAGGAAAAATTTACAACGACGGTTTTGAAAACTGAGCAACCAATATGCATATCTGATACACCCGGGATGGGCAAGACACTTTTACTATCAAGCATTGCTCATAACATCATGAGACAGGATCCACACAAGCTCACACAGTTTTTTGTTTTGAGTGAGTTTGTCCAAAAGTTACATGCGAGCAAAATTAACGATAAAAAGTCAATTATTGATCAAATTGCTGGGCATGCCTCTGACTCAGAATTTGGAAGGGAAGTGGTAAAATATGTTTTAACATCTGAAAACAAAGTGGTGAATTTGATTTTCGATGGCTTTGATGAGATCCTTTCAGACCAAGTTGAAACTGCAAAAATAATATTGAAAACTGTTTCTCAGTTAAAGTCAGTTACAATTTGTGTTGCAACTCGCCCTCACATGAGAGATGAGCTCGAGAACACTCTTGGAGTCCTCGGCTATAACATTCAGCCATTTGGGAATAATGAGCAGATTGGATTTCTAACAAAATATTGGGAACAAAATTGTGATGCGAAGAGTGACGAAAGGCTTCATGAGTTTGCAAAAAACTGTTTGGTAATGTTGAAGGAAAGAATGAACGACTTTGAACGAGATATTGCAGGTATTCCACATCAATGCTCGCTGTTGGCAGAAGTTTATAAAACTGATGCAGTCAATTATTCCAGACCGGAAAAAAGGTTAACCGATTTTGATGCTGGACTTGGTATCCGCATCACATCTATTTTTGAAATGTACAAAAAACTCATGGAGATGCGATTCAGCTGTGCAGGAAACCAAGACGAATACTACATTGATTTACATTATATATCAAGCTCTGCAACTCATTTTCCCAGACGCTTTACAAAACTTTGTTGAGTTTCTTAATGAAAATGACAAGTGTAACCTTAAAGATTTATGTGCCTTTGAAATTCTTGAAACCCATAAAACTGACTTTAAAACTCTGAGGTTCACTCATCGAACATTTGCTGAATATTTTGTGGGAAAGTTTATTGCAAATTTAATGATAAATGATAATCCAAACTATGACTTTGTAATTAATATTGCACTCAAAACAACAAAATCATTGGAATATCCCCTTGGTTCTTCCAAAGTTATAAAATGTACGCCAATTGGTTCTGCCAACTTCCAATATCCTGTTATATGTTATTTCGTCAATGCCCATTTGAAACATCGTGATATTAAAGTGCAAAGAGAAACTGGCTGGACAATGGATGGGAATGAGATTTTTGATGTCTTTGCTGCCTGTACCATTCATGATTACCCAGAAATTTATTGTCACATTTTAAAAATCGAACGGAATAGACAGTTATTATTAGAACCCACCGTCAGTTTGACAAACTTGATTTTTCTCTCAGCAAAACACTCAAGCTACAAACTATTCAAAATTGTCTTTCAACATGTACAAAAGGACGGAAATCAAAATCCGCCTTTCTTTTCATCTACTTTACCCAAATTTACTGCGTTACATATTGCAGTACAACGAGGACATTTTTTTATTGCTGAATTCCTATTGAACTCTGCTGAATTGTCTGTTATTCTCAAAGTTCCATACTTGATGCATTGTTGTGTGTCTGACAGCATTAGTGATAGCAAAGCAGCGCTTGCCCAAAAACTTCAAATAATTGCGTTGCTAGTTGCTAAAAATGAGAAATGTGTGACGGTCGCACGCCACTGTTGATGTACAACATGAATTTAACACTGATCGATCATCTTATTCAATTAGGAGCGAACGTCAACGCATTTGGAAGGAATGGCACTTTACTCCACAAATTGGTTGAAAATGATATTTCTCCTCAACAATATCATGATATGTTTCTGATGATTTTAAACCGTGGATTTCACCTGTTCAACCGTGTTGATTCCATTCAACGCACACCTCTTCATGCTGCAGTAGAAAAAATTTAACTTTTTGAGGAAACCATCAAATTATTTCATTCCAATAAAGCACAAATAAATGCTTGCGACATATTCGGCGATTCAGTTTTATTTGATGCGATTCGGTCAGGCAGATCTTTAGACTTAATTGTTACGCTAACGTCGTTAGGAATTTCGTTGGAGCACAAGAATTCCAAAAATAATTGTGTTCTCCAAGTTTCTGCCAACTCTGGCCACTATCCCGCACTTAAATGTTTTCTAAACTTCAAAGCATTGGATGCCGTTTTGAAAAATGACACATTGAACAATAAAAAAGGACTTGTCGGACTTTTCCAACAATCATCTCCCAATTTATCGTCAGCAAGGGATAAATATCTTGCAAATTGTTTCATACAAGCTTTAAAAATGGGAAATATATTCAACCGTTCTTTACTAAAATTGATGAAAGAAAAAGGGCTAAAAATAACAAAACAACTAGCATCCAACGCCCTAAAATCTCTGTTCTGCAATAAAAATATTATGATTTGGGAAATGGATAAAACTTTTGTGGATCTTGTGGACTATTTTATTTATAAAGGTGGCGCAATAAAACCAAGCCCTTGGAAATTGGAAACAATTAGAAGCTAGAAACAGATGTTTCTTCAAGTCACCCAATGCAATGACAAAGCTTTGTAGATTAGTCTACATCCAGCTCAACACATTCTCCAATTAGAAACAGCAACACAAAGCCAATCTTTGTCATCACGTCTTTTTTCGTTCTCTGAATATTAAGATCACGTTCATTCATAAAATTCTATTAGGGTTACTTACCTTTGAAACACAGATGTGCATTTTGAAACACCTTTTAAAATTGGCCTTTTGTCACCGGCTTGATAAATCAAAAATTGTCTCAATCTGCATTTCACAAATCCTGAATATATATGCATGAAAAATCAAAGAAGGTTACCAGGTTACGTATGGTCTGAATATGATAGTCGATACTCATCTGAACTGGATTATATATTGAAGCTATGTAACTGTTATTTGATTTTTTCAACCTACTTTATCCACATGGAGGTGTTTTTCATAAATTATTGTAAATAGTCTGGTAAACAAACAAACGAGTCGGCCAGGTCATAAAATCCATAAATTTGTTTTTTATCATTACGTACTATTTACGACTTATGCATAGTATTAACTTTACACAACAACAATAGTTTTCAAATTTATTAGCACACAGTTCTTTTATAAAATTCCATTTAGCTTACTAACCTGCAAACGGTGATGTGTACTTTGGGACACATTTTTAACATGGCATTTCTTCATCTTTGTAAGTAAAAGTATTCCTTTTGCGTTTCGGAAATTCAAAATAAATGTCCAGGCTGGTCAAATAAACAGGAATATGTTACGAAACAAAAATAAGTATCTCAAATGACGAGAAAGATGCAAGGAAGCATTGTTTATATCTCTTGGAGTAGATCGGATTCTGCATTTTCCATATTACTCATGTAAATAGACAAATGTATGCTTAACAACTTTATTGTATGCAGTACAAAGTCAAAACGTGGGCATGAATGTTTTTTCGTTTGGATTTCAAAGGTATGTGCTTCTAGAAAGTTTTAAAAGTTCACAAAAGCTACTTCTACTGCATTCATATCGTGTAGTTTCACTTGACTAGCTATACTTGTTTTATGCCGTATATGGGATTTCGGTGATGTAATGTGGTGATCACAGGCTTTGAAAGTTGAAAGAATTTGTGTTTTTACATGAGGCTGCTCTTCATTTGTATTTCGTCTCTCGTCTTTGGTAAGACTCTGTGGAATAGTTCAACGTAGAATTTGGAAAGCAAGCATGCAATGCCATGGACGATAAGAAATCATTTCCACATTTGAACTGAGGATTTTCTTAAAGCACAATATGAGTTAACTCGATGAAGATAATGCATTTCAAAATCATAGTTACATATGCTCTGTCTGACTTTTTTTATGTAAAGATGGAGTAGTTTATAGCCGAACTGCCAATGGTGCATAGAAGGGAAAATAAGAACCTCTGTAAAATCTCATGCCACATGAATTAGTGATTTTTATTTCTTGTAAACAAATTCTATCTCAATTCTAAACTAAAAGTATGTATGAAAAGTATTTTATTTTCACGCATAAAGTTCCTAATAATATATATTATGTAAAAGCATAAAAGTTTAAGCACGTTCAATAATATTTACATGCAAAAAATAAATCAACTCATTCATGTACAAAATGTTAATTTAAAGATTAATATTTATGAAATCGACCACATAATAATTTACAAACACTTTGAAAATAAGAAATAAATATTTTGCTACATAATATCTAATTACCATTTATAATACTTAATTTCATAACCAATTACAGGATTGCTTTCGGTCATCATCTCGTCTTACATATTTTGTAGTTAATTTTTGTATTTTTGTGTTTCATCTGTTTTGTATTTTCATAACGTATAAAGTAAATTTTAATATAAAGACTTACAAATTAAAGTACACAATATTATTCACACCGTGCAGCAAGTTTTGGTTTTTACTCAAGTACTAAAGAAGGTTTTGATTCTAACTTAATTTTTACTTTGAATCATTTGTGACGTTGATTGGGTATTCGTTTTTCAACGTTTACACCTTTTTCAATCAATGAGTTTGCTTTACAAAGGAACGCGGATTGTATACTAAAACACATATCTTATTATTTTATGTGGTGATACCCTAATATACTAATCATATTCTATAATATACTAGATAATATATTCACAATCTAAATAAATGTTGCCTGCCTTGATACAGACAAATCTGCTCAAGCTTCAAGCACAGATTGAAAAAAGGCTGGACTGTGAAAAAATATGAGCACGCTTTGGCTTATTCAAAAGTTCCAAGCTAAGCTCGACTTAAAAATCTCAAAAACTATGGAATACATAGATTGAAAAGTCGGAGATGGATGAAAACTTCGTATTTAACGAGAGGCTGGAGGAGATTGAATATATTATACATAATTACATTTTCCTTTAAAGTATTTTCGCTCATCGCCTTACGTATTTCGTAGTTAATTTTGCCTGTTTTGTAAATAAATTTGCACTAGCAAGCGAAGTTAAACTATCTCCAATAAAGCTGGGAGAAAATAGTGCCAATACGTCAACGATTTCCCATTTTGCAGAATGCAGGGAGGGGCAGTCATTAGCTAGCAGTTTCGCACAAGTTAATATAGCAACTCCGCAATCCGTCAACGAAACTCAAGTCAAGTTACTGTGTAAATAGGTATGTATGTATGAATTTTAGTAGTGCTTTATAAAATCATTGGTTGGATGACTACCCAAATGAGAAATTATTTTGTAAAAAGTAATGTTTGTTCTTTTTATAGGCTTAAGAAATATTAGTAGACGAGTCAAACGTTCAAGAGTAGAAATGTCCAGTTACTGTTTGTGGAGACATTCATGGTCAATTCCAGTATCTCATGGAGCTTTTCCGAGTTGGAAGAAAATGTCCAGATACCAACTACTTGTTTATGGGTGATTATGTGGACAGGGGCTACAACTCTGTGGATCAGGAGGTTTCTGATAAGGTGGAGCAAATAACAGAGGAGTCGGATGATCAGGATGCTTCTGATAATGTGGAGGAAATAACAGAGGGGAATGGAATTTTAGATAATAGTGAATTACAAGCCAGTTAACGCAAATTTGGTAAAATGATTACACACAGGGTCATAACAATCGGTAAGCAAAATGTATTTGACTAAGCTTGATTGCTATCATTTAAAAAAATAATAAAATTCAGACTCTAAAAGATTCCATATTGGCTTAGTACAACTTATTGAAGTGCAATGAACTGCAACACTACGCACATTAATGCGCAATTTTGCAGTTTGGCATTTACTCAAAAAAGGCGAGGTGAGAAGTTGGCTGGCTGACTTTAATTATATGTTTGCACTTAACAAAATCCCATGTCACTATCCTCATTTATTAGTGTCACCTTGAAATATCTCTTCTTGAAATAAGTTCTGAAGCGGTTAATTATTTAGATGGTTTTAGTTAATTTCATATTTTTACTGGTGTTTGACATTTTACTTGCTTTTATGTTTTAGTAGCTAATAAGTTTCTTATATAACATGAATTGCTGTCACCTTATACCTCGTGTGATTTGCAATTCATACTACCATTAACACATCCTCTCGATCATTCTTGAAAACTAAGAAAACTCTTTTCGAAGGATTGCATTATGAAATATTCAAACCAGGAGTGATGTAGTAAAGACATACAAACGGAGGATCACTACGAACCGACAAAAGTAGATAAAAATGTTCCTCACAGCGGCAGTCAAGCACAGCATTTCCATCTACTAAAACGTTTTCTTGAATTGTAAAATCTGGCGTTAAAAGGGGTCGGCCTAGCTTGTTAAATGCTGTCATCGACAACATCCCAAATTTTACACTTCGAGCTGGATTTCGAGCCTGAAATCTTTGGTAAATCTAATGGATTACACGAACCTAATGGCGTGGTTATGCTGACGGCGTAACTCAATATGCTTATCCTAAATTTATACTTTCTATTCTTCTACACCTGTTAATTAGTGTTGAATTCTGCTGTCCTTTTTTAATTGTTGCCAACTCAAGTCCTAAGTAAAACTTAAGCTAGTTTAAAAATGGATCAAGACATCGAAGTCATTAACTTAGATGATGAAGAGAATGACTTTGAGATTCATCCAATGTGCGACTGAATCATTATTAGACTCATGCTTGTTTACATTTATAGATGCAAAATACTTTTAATAGAAAATGAGTACTTGGCTTGAAATTGTAATCTTACATTGACAACGTTTTCCACCTTGTAAAATGTTTGCTGGCTAACAAATGGCTTATCAGAGAATTCACGTAAAAAATACAAATGCTTACATGTGCATTTTGGTATTTTTAACTCTCTCCAACGAATATGCAAATTGTATACAATATAATTTTCCCCGGTAAGAACTAATCATATGCCATTACCCACTATATTGTACAACTATAGTCACTGTATCATTGTCATTGTTTTTTTACGAAAAAAATTAAAAGGCCACACCCCAGAGCTAATTCTGGAAAAGGAATAAAACCCAACACTAGCTTGTTGCGTCAGCCTTTCAGTTGATCCAGCAAATAAGGAATGGTCAAAGGAGACGCTCGAAAGTCTGGTGGATTTAATGAAGTACAGCAAATCAGGAGGAACAGTTACGCTCAGATTTATTATATCTGGAAGCCAAGAAACGGGAGGGTATCTTGCAAGCAGCAGTTATCAGAGAATTCAAGTAAAAAATACGAATGCTTACATGTGCATTGTGGTATTTTTAAATCTCTCCAAAGAATATGCAAGTTGTATAAAATATAAATTTTCACTTGATTGGGTTATGTGTATATATGATACACTGAACATTCTATATCTGTGACCTAGTTTTTTAGGAAGAAAGTCGTATTGAGTTAGTGGCAATGGACTTACTCAAGGAAATTCCAAACTTTGTTAATCGCAAGAGAGCAACTGCTCGAGGGGGCAAGTGAACGCTAATGAAGGAATTAACGCTGACCAAAAGTACAAGAATAAAAAAGTGTTGGAGTGGACCACCCACTACAAGGTGAGTTCATTAATAGCTAAAGTTTCATTAATAAAAAAAATTGTAACGGAACCCCCTTCTCTAATGGTAATTTTAGGGGTAATGTTATTTCCCCCAAGAACATTTAAGATTTTGGAGGTGTAAAACCTTCCCTCGTTAGAGAGCGACAAAAATTAAAAATTTGTACATCGTTTGAAAACGTAATCTTACATTGATGACGTTTTCCAACTGGTACAATGTTTTGTAATGTACTGTATCACTACAATTGTTAAAAACTAAAACAATATTGGCAGCCAAGAAGGGGGATTAAATGAACTCATCGCCAGTCTTAGAAGCCGAATCACCACGTTTGAGAAAAATGAGGAGGAGTCGAAGTATCACTTAATCTGGCTGCTGTCCAAAATGTTCTCCGAGAATATCAAAGTCCAACTATTAATGGGATGTTTGACAATTTGAGGGATGAAAATTATGCCTTACAAATTCGAGTCGCGTTGGCAAACCACGAAAACCTGAAGCTAGGGGAAGAATCTGGCGTTAAATAAGGTGGGTCTCGCTTGTTAAAGTCTATAAAAAGTGTATTGCGTAGCTGCTAATTAAACGGAATACATTAATGTTGTTATACCAGCTTGTAATTTGTGTATCACAATCAATAATTTGATGCTGTTTCAGATATGGTTAAGAATATTTGAAGTGATAGAACCTCGTATATTTGGTCAGATGGCGAACAGTTAGAGGATTTTTCATGGTTTGAAAATGAATCAATGGGCGATGATAATGAGAAAAATTGTGTTGGTGCATACTTTAATGAATTAACATTTAGTCAACCTAAGCGAACTAACTTTTTGTCAAGGAGATAAGTAGTTAGTTAGCATTTAAAACTTCCAGCACAACTAAACCTTATTTTAAATTTAATTAATGCAGTAATGAGCAAGCTGAATATTTTGATCTGATCATTCGATTGACTGTAATTGTTTCACACAGGTTGCTCCCAAACCCAAGGGTTACAACTGCCGTAGTACCCTCGTTAGAGAGCGACACAAATTAAAAACTTGTACATGGTTTGAAAACTAAATCTTACATTGATGACGTTTTTCACCTTGTAAAGCATTTTCTTCTCCTCTTTGTGACGATGGATCATCAACTTACTCTGAAAGTTCGAAAAGGCGCCTAAAACTCGTCCACAAGCGCTCTGAAGAGAACGCAAAAGAGATTACGGATGGGATTGCGGTTTACTTCGAGATGAAAGATCAATCTTATCTTAGTGTTTACAATGTTTACAAGAATGATGGAATTTATAGTTTCAAAATTGACAATTAAACAATGAAGGTACATAAATGTTATACCAAAAGTAAATTCCAAGATGGGTTAACTGAGCTTTGCTAACCTATTCCGTGGTTTTGACTTTGAGCTACCCATCAGATTTGCATCCACTAACGGCCAAATGGACGCAGAATTATTAAACTATGAAGCGGATTAAGTCCTCGACAAGATACTGCAGCAGCCGCACAACAACAAAGCCTACGTGTCGATGATTGTCGTGTGATTTATAAATGCAAAAAATTAAAAACAAGTAGTCGATTTGAAACCCCTATCTTACATTGAAATACTTGGGTATTTCAAGGTGGAAGGCATTACTATCTGATGTAGAGGTAACTTTCTCGCGCTAATAGATATCAAACGAGAAGTATTGTAAACGAGAAGAATGCCTTTAGTTTGTACCATACAAAATGCGCAAACAACGACCGTGTCTTGCTTTCAGGGACATAAATATCCTAAGGTAGTGGCATCTATCATAGCACGTGGCATCTATCCGAGTGACATTAGTTTTTATTTATCGATAAATTGATAAAATTTTCCCCCTGGTAAATGTTTTTTCGGATTATTTGTTTCTTATAAAATTCGTGCCGGTGCTGGACCAGAATCAATCCCAAACATTATTCCAGTGGCCCTCCATCCACACCAACAATCTCAAGTGCACAGTTCGCTTTTCCGGTCACACCTTCGACAAAGCCACCAAGGCGAAGGTTACACTCAAAAACTATTATAGTAACTTGATTGCCCAACACCTGGAGGAAATTATTGTTTCTACGTTTCTTATATAACATGAATTGCTGTCACCTTGTACCTTGTGTGATTTTGCAATTCATACTACCATTAAAGGAGAACTCTAGAAACGTTTAGAGAAATCTTGGAATTCATTGAGGTTCTTAAGTTAACAGATCCATTACGCCGCGTGATGAAAGAAATTAAACTAAATCTTACTTTGAGGGAAACGGCGCATGGTTCCATCGCAAGGCCGTTTATATTTTTTGCTGGAACCAGAGTGATTGCAAAATTCATTTGTGAGAATAGCTCTAATTTGAGTGAGAACAGTCAAAAAATTTTACGTAGGGATTGTTGCAGAAGAACCAAAATCTACTCATTGCAACAGGCAAGCATATAACTCAAAACTTTATACATACTAACATGATTTGATGTTAGATAAATTTGTTTAAATGGATGCCATTAATGTATACATCATCCTCTTCTTCCAACAACTTTCCTTTTATATTTTCGACAATATCATCCATCTGATGGAGTTTTGAACAATGTTTTGTAATCATTGGAGAGCTTGGAATGGTTATTAAATGAATAAAAGCTTTATAATTTCATCTTGAAGTTATAGGAAAATTTTAATTAAGCATGGTTAGCCCAGCCGAACAACTTTTACATGGATTAAAAATGCGTCACTTGGATTACCGCGAAAATTTCACCATAGGTTTAACAGGTTTTGTTAATTGAATGCAGACAACCGGAGTATGCAACAAGAAACATTGGACCCAGTGCATGAAGACGATACCAAGTGAGCATCGAAAGATATGAATACAATTTTGGCAAGTGGGTAGTTTTCTTTGAGAGCGACACAAAATGAAACTTATACATGGTTTGGAAACGAAATCTTACATTGATGACGTTTTCCACCTTGTAAAACGTTTTCTTGTATCGGAAACCATAAATATTTAACGAGATCGTTCACGCTAACATAACGAGCGTGACGACGTGGTGAAGGCAAATCCCAATCATGCTGTAGAAATTAGGACGCAGTATTTCCAGCCTGCTGATGAAAATTGAGATGATTCAGGAAACATTATTCTAAACATGGCCAACGTTACACCATTGCTAAATTCGCAATGAATCAGTTATCAAGTTATGACAAGGTAAACAAGGTACTAATAATAAATTATCTTTCTAAAATAAGTTTTTGTCTCAAATCTCGATTGTGTAGAAATTCATTCTAACACTCTTTTTATTACACGAGGGAGACGGAGCTTATAAAGAGGTTTGGAACCACTCCAACCCGTTGGGAACCCCCAATAAAAAAGAAAAAATCCGATTTGGCACCAACATTGACCTTTCAAACAAAGAGAAATGGAGGGATCAGTTGCATGAGCTTCAGAAGCTTCCAGAATTCGTGAAAGTTGTTTCGCCTGATAACATGCTTTCACATGTTGGCCACATCCTTCTTGGGATGAATACGGTCCAGCTTTACATGAAGGTGCCGGGAAATCGAACGCCGGCTCATCAAGAAAATAATAACTTTTGTGCGGTCAATATAAATATTGAACCGGGTGACTTTGAATGGTTTGCGGTAGCACATTCGTATTGGGGTGAACTCAAAAAGTTAAGTGATGTCAATGGAGTGAAATACCTCAGTGATCCGTGGTGGCCTAACTTGGAGGCATGTGCCATTGCTGGGATTCCAGTTCATCGCTTCAATCAAAAACCGGGGGACCTAGTGCGGATTTAACAGGTTTTTTTCATTGGATGCAGGCAAGAGGAGTATGCAACAACGTTTCAAGGAACATTGGACCCTTTGCATCAAGACGGTACCAAGTTGGCATCGAAAGATATGAATACAATTTTGGCAATTAGCAGGTGGGTAGTTTTCTTTGAGAGCGACACAAAATGAAAACTTATACATGGTTAGGAAACGAAATCTTACATTGATGACGTTTTCCACCTTGTAAAACGTTTTCTTGCATCGGAAACCTTACAAATATTTAATGACATCGTGACAGATTACTGAGAAATCGGATGCCGAAGCTCCCATTGTATCAAATACTACGGGTGATCCCCCACCTGCTGGCCCATCAGAGTTTCAAAAAGTTGAGATGTAATCATGTGTCAGATTTGCAGCAGTTAATGCTGTTTTAATGAGCTTCCAATTGAGCGCAGGTAAACATGAATGACCGTTGCACACACGTTGAATGACCGGATGAGATTTGTGTACAAAGAGTGAGCCAAGAAGCTCGCATAAAAGAAAAGGATTTGGGAAAGATAGTTATTGGAGTTGCTTTATATTCGGCAATGTGTTACGATATGAATTGCTGTCACCTTGTACCTCGTGTGATTTGCAATTCATATCTACTCCTGTTGAGATCCAATTCTTATCAACTTTTTCTTTTGCTTAGTCTCTCATTTCCACCTCGATCCAGTACATAGGACTGTGTAGCCTTGTGGAATAAACTGATTTTCCTAGTGTCAGTCCGTGTAAAAACAATCTCACAAAATTCATAAGAGAAACTACAAAAATCTTCATTTAATTTCAATTTTCAGTGATAAGAGGAGGAGACTATCCACCCCGGTACAAATTTCGAACATTATCTTCTGAGCTTCTCATGATTACTACTCTCACAAATGGAAGAGTAGAGTTGAAGAAAATGCCAAGAATAAAATGTATGCTGCTTTGTAATTGGACTGATTCGTGCTCATCAACTTCAGTTGTATAGTTATGAGCTGCTGGTCAAGTAGGATGTGCACGTATTTATGGTCTCTAGTAAATCGAATGTGAAATATTAATTAGGAGCTACTAAATTCTAAAAATATTATGGCGTGCATGCATAATATGCATTTATAGATGAAAAATTAAAAAACGACGACATGGAGTGAAAATTCAATCTTACATTGATTAAATTTACCACCTGGTAAGACGTTTCAATGCATCGGAAATCCTTATATTATAGTTGCCAACCAAAATGATTGCCGAAATGAAGAGCATTAGCGGCTTTGTGAAGGACTTTCATACTAAAGCGTGAAGCTTAAATTATCAATTTAAATTTAAAAAAACTTAAATTAAATGACATTATGGTTGAGTCGAGGTCGATAGCTAATTTTTATTTTGATAAATACCTGGGTATTTCAAGCTGGAAGGCATTACTATCTGATGCAGAGGTAACACTCTCACGCTACCAGATATCATTATTATAAATAACAATGTAGGCCCGCCCTCCAGTAGGAAGACCCCAGCACTTTCAAACACGATTAAACCCTTTCCTAGTCGTCCCCGATAAACAAAATCCAAGTTGAAATATTTTCCCAATTAACATTTATTTTTACTCCAGAAACAAAATTTAATCATGGATTGGAAACTCAAGGTGTAGCAGCTAGCCCAGAAGCACCTGAAACTCGTCGCAACACCATAAAGGGAAGGGTTGACTTTGAACAAAATACTGTCGTGCTAGCACTATAGGGAGCATGATTATTCAGAGTGATGGTGATGGTGGGACGCGAGTGAAAAAGGTTCATATGATTGAATTGGGGAAGCATCGAATTAAACCCTGATACTTCTCTCCATACCCTCACGTATTTTAATATTATATTCTGATCACAACAGAAAGCGCAAATTCTGTTCAGTGCCAAAGAATTTATACATTATACATAGTATTGTAGTACTAGTAGTATTAGGTTAGCATCAAAAGATTTGAATACAATTTTGGCAATGTAGTAACGTGGTGGGTTTCTTTGAGAGCGACACAGATTGAAAACTTGTACCTAGTTTGAAAACCTTATCGTACATTGATGACGCTTTCCACCTGGTAAATGCTTTCTTATTTCTTTGTGTAAAAAGAGTTCTTCAGAGAACTTTGAAGTATTGATGACGTTTAATTTTAGTCTTAGTCATCGGAATAGATTTACAACCCTGTTACTTGGCAGTACTTTAAGGCTTCGTTCTTCTATAGATTTCTAAATTATCTAAATTAATTCTAGAAAAGGCCAGTTATCTGTGTAAGATTTTGTTACAAAATATCACTAACGACGTATCGAAATTTTTACCACTCACGTCATCAAATTAGTTCCTTACGCTGATAAGTTACGCAATCACGATGGTACCTGACGTGACCGCCCCTATTGTTGTTCTAGTTCTTGTTCTAGTGATCAAGCATGTTGAAAACCTAACTAAAATTAACGACTTACTCATTATTAAACTCGTGGGAGGTTGCATTTATAGTACTTGGTTTGAAAACTTAATCTTATATTGATAACATTCTCCACCTTGTAAAACGTTTGCTGGCTAACAAATAGCTTATCTACAAACTGGCTAATAATACTACATTAAGCAAACGCAACAACTTTTCACGCGTCCAAAGAAACAGTTACGTTGTCGACGAGAAACTGAAATGCACTTTCAAGCCACCCTAAACCTTCCCTAAGAAACAAAAATGAAGCTCTGAAGTTTTTTTAAAAAAACATCACAACTGAGCTAGAGTTTGTTAAAAACAACAGTAATAGTTTGGGTTGTGTGATTTAAATGATGCATGGACTTCAAGTCATCTCCCTTCCTCGGTTTTAATTTGATGAAGGGATGTAGATAAAATAGAATTTCTTTAAATGGAAATTGCGTATTCGTGTTGAGAAGTTGATTCAAAGTCAACTAACAAAACCAAAACTTGCTGCGGATAGCGGATGTGACTGTGTACCATTACTCAAGATAAAAATACATGTTTGCTTGATTGAAACTTACATAATACCATTAATATATAACTAAACTTATAGAAAACTTTGGTTTTAAACTAAATACATTTAAATTATAATTATAATTAAAACATGACTTCTTAAAAACTAATTTATGAGTTAACTATTTGATCTGAATTAACTTAGCGTTGTTAAATTTGATAACTTATCCCATGATTTTCATATGAGAGATTATTAGCTGATTATTGTAATTAAAAGCAATATTTTTCTTAAAAAATATAGAAAGCATTTGTGCTCTACTAGTTGCTTGTTTATGAATGTAAATAAAAAGGTCAGTGTAAATTGTTAATTTTCCATAACGATTGCCTGCCCGATTCATACATACATCTATCGTTTTAAATATAAAATCAATGAAATTCATGGGCAAGTTTAAAATGCATTTGAATATAATGCATATTATGTTTATACTGAGATATTAACCTAATGTATAATTTAGGTGGAGAAATTGAAATGGATTCATAAAAACCTGGTTCCAGTAATAGGATGAAGGCTAATATATATAGGTCGTTGGTGTCTGTTGTCGGGATGTTGATGGCTAACACGAATCCATGAGTTTTGGAAATTGGTCTCCTGTAAGAAAAATAAATGGCAATTTCAATTAACTTAGGGAAAACATTCTCTAGTTATCTACAACTAAAATCAAGTGACGCCATTTCTTTGCCTTCGTGGTTTGATTTATTGACAGAAGTATGAGATGACATGAGATTCTGAATGCAAAGGAAATACTACGTTGTCTATTTTCACAAGAATATCACGTAAAAAGCGATGATTATTGAAAAGTCTCCATTATTGTTGGACTGTTGGTTGTTGAATCAAACTGTTAAAAGTGATTAAAAGGAATTTATAGCAGTTATTTTAATATGAGTTGTGATCAAAATTGTAATGGGTAAACTTGCAATGGAATAGGTTAGCAAAAAATATTTTAAACTTAAGACTGCATTGGATAAAAGCACGTATAAGTCAATGCTGACAAATAGTATGATCCTGAATTTAGGCGTTACAAGTGAACGCAAATCATCAGCAAGAAACGTGATTTTTATACTAAATGAAAAAGTGTGAGCAGACTGCTATTACTTGGGTTCATGATAATGAACACAAAACTCTAATGCTAAAAGAAATTTTACAAGGCTAGCACCAAGGAAGCATCTAGTTCGCTACAGTTTGAAGTAAACTTTAATGTACTAAATGTATACTATACCTCATTTGAGACCAATTTGCATAAAACCATTATTCCAGTCAGCAGGATTAGATAGAGATTGAGTCCGCAAGATGTACTGGAAACCAGTGTGTTGGCTTGGCTGTAAAAAAGGAAACAAAAATTAATGTAATATCTAAGTTGAATTTTATGGTTGATTTTGATTTGCTCAACTTAAAAATCAATGTTTAAGGACATTGAGAAAGCAGTTTAATTGCATGAATATTGTAATAGTTGTAGATGGTGCATGTCCTATAATTTATCTAGTTATTCCTACTAAAAATTAGGAATATATCACCAATATTCTATTCTATTATTTATAAATCATCTAATACAACTCATTCTGAAAAATATTTTCAACCAACAAACTGTTTAGCTGGTAGTAACATATTTACAAAAGCCTTGATGTCATGAAAGGAACAAGTAATATGTACTCAAACATATTAATATAGATATATTATGTAGTAGGGGTAGAGCTATACTGGCTAGAGCTAGCTATGTATGAATGTAACTTTCAAGCAGGATGAACATGAACAGCTCAATCTAAAATACGCTTATAATGCTTCCTCCTACCACATGCATCAGAGCAAAAGCTATGCATTGCTTTCAGACAAAGAAATGGATCACATCGCAGTCAATTTTACGCAGACAATTTTTGTCACGAAGTTTTGTTGTTTCTATGAATTTAATATGCTTTTTATTATGTAATAATATAAAAATGAAGCAAAAATACTGAACTGAATGTAAGAACATAGTTTTGCTACAAAAATAACTTTTATCATTTCAATAATGAGTCCATGTATTTCCATGTATATTTGCTCACGAGTCTAAAACCCCATTACATTCTCTAAGGATTCATACTACTTTTTTGGAATGAATTAACCACAGATATATATAGATTGTAGGTCGAGGGGAAAAAGTGTGACGAAAAAATTTCGGACTGATAACTTTATATCCTTGACCACTATTAAAAGCATGGTTATTTCGCAAACTACATGCACCGTAGTCTCGGAAGCATGTCATACTGCTTCTGGCACTGGATGCTTTGGTTTTTGCTTACAATCAGTCTGATTTTCTTCAGCTTAAGTAAACTTACTTATCGATTGAACCGTTTGTTTTAAGCATACAGGGTAGTTCTTAGAACTTAGAAAATGAATATTAAGTGAGTTCCCAATTCATATAATATTTACGAAACCCCCACGGGTCATCATATTTCAAACATCCGAAGCACAAATAAACAGTAGTCAGGAAACAAAGTTATCAGTCATAAATCGATTTCGTCACACGGATCTCCCCATCTCTTCAATGGTGACCTACCTTCTAGTTATAATATTAAATTCTTTGGAATAAACCTGTTTACGTTGTTGCTACTAGTTACATTATCATGAATTTGGATTGGTAACACTAACAAAAAAGATAAGCATTAAGAATGCTAGTGGATTGGATCCGGTTAAAACCGGATTTGAACGTCTCCAATCCACCACACTTAAGGTGGATTTAATGGATTTAATGGATAAATACGTATAAATATGCCTTATAAAATACTATAAAATATGTTATAAAATTATGTCGACTTAAAACGATTAAAATATCAAATTCTTAGCACTCAAACTGAACCCTATCATGTACAGGTGTTGTGTATCATGTTGTGTAATGATCGAAAAATTTTAATTAAGCGTGCACGTAGTTCATGAAACGAAACCCAAGTCTAACTTAATTTATATAGAGGTCTGTGAATTGAAAAAGTACAGAAAGCAATTATATGCTGGTTGTCTTACCTGATTTGTGTGCCTGATTGAACATTTCCTCCATCCAAGTCATCGTAACAAGAGATGTATCCTTGAAAGTCCTAGGAAGAAACAATGAACTGAAAATCAGTAAATTGGGCGATGCTATGTAGAGTACAAATAGAATTCATTAACTGATGACTCACTTCAGGAAAAAATATATGCTGTTATATATTAATAGTATAGCCTAAGTTATGATATACCCAAAAATATTTCATATACCAAATTAAAGTACAAAAGAGTTGGCAACGAGAGTATGTACGTGTTAGAGCAATGCATTGCTCAACGATTTCACCAAGCTTTGGTGTAGGAGAATCCAAAGCGATACATATGGAGACACACATAAGGTTGTATTGACAACTCTTTATATGTTATCCCTTTGGAAGAATCATTGATGTGGAAGAGGGTATGATACACACATATTCCTAAGTAGATACTAAACAATTCCTTGCAAGTGCAAGTTACATACAAAGGATTATGGGTCCAAGCAATACTAGTACACGTACTCGCAAAAATAGAGCAGGACTGAAATCAAGAAATGAAACCATTGCTAAAATTCACAAGCTCGTATGCAGCTTCTACAAAAAGAGCATACAACTACAACTTGTACCATTACTTCATAAATGTAAGAGAGAAAGATGAAACTGATGAAAGAGAGAATTTAAATGTAACAACTTTTCAGCGAGTATTTATGTATGTGACTTGGGAATGAATCCTGTTGTTAATTATTTTCATGAAATTAAAATATGACACAGGATTCCCAATATTTTTCTTGGATTACATGTCATTATTGAAATGATGAAAGTTATTTTTGTAGCAAAACTATATTCTTGCATTCAGTTGCTATTTTTGCTTCATTAATACATTCTTACATAATAAAAAAGCATGTTAAATTCATAAAAACCACAAACCGTCGTAACAAATTTGCTTTCCATGCTTATCTAAGTAGTAAGTTAATCTATGCTGGAATTTATCCATTTCTTTGTCCGGATTGAATGCATACTCTTCGCTCTGATGCATGTGGTAGGAGGAAACATTATTAACGTGTTTTAGATTGAGCTGTTCATGTTCATCTTACTTGAAAGCGTCATTCATATACAATATAGCTCTATTTCCCTACTACACAATATATCTGTATAAATATGTATTTATATACATATTACTTTGTTCCTTTCATGACATCATGACTGTTGTAAATGTGTTTCTACCATCTAGACAGTTTTTGGCTGAAAATACTTTTACAATTCGTTGTGCTGCTCATTAAATATTGAAGCCTTGGGAAAAATGGTATGCAATATCTGGCATCCTGCACATCTTCAGTACAACAAAGTGTGCATAAAAATGAAAAGTAAAACCACCATCCTTTGTAGATATGTAAGCATGATCGTTGTCAACTTGTTTTTAGCTGTATACCATACATATTCTTACGTACATACATACATACTACACAATTCTTTGCAATGCAAGTTACAAAGCGGATTATAGGTCGAAGAAATACTCGTACTCGCAAAAAGAGAACAAGAACGATATACAGAAATGAAAGTATGGCTAAAACTCACAAGCTTTTATACAGCTTTGAAAAAAGCGAATGTATACATACATGCGAATGCAACTACAAGTTGCACCATTACTTCATAAATTAACCTTCATAAATGTAAGAGAAAGAAAGAATATACGTATAACGATTTTCAACTAGTATGTGAGTGCAAGCATCCCATTTAGACAAAGTCGTTGCACGACCATCTCAAAAATCAATTTTTTTGTGCTATATCGAAAGACCTCGCGAAAATATTAGATGCGTATTTTTTTTCTAGCCGGGGTATGTTGAGACAACGGAGCTGTAGCTACCTGAAGTTGAAACACCATAAATCGATTTACTCCAATATGCATTGACCGATTGACCTGAAATTTGGCATGGGACATATTGACTGAATTCCCCATAGGGTATTTTTCTCGTATTTTTGAAATTCAATTTTTGAGCGGGAGATTTCAAATTTCAAAAATTCAAAAAAAATTTGCAACTCAAACAAAGTAGTAGAAAAGTGATCACTACTCATCAAAAGAAATAATCAATAAATACTAAACAAAAAATTGACCGTTAAAAATTTTCAAAATTGGCGCCAACGCCATTTGTTACCAAACTGAACATTTTAGTTCATAATCCTATAGCAGACGTAAAAATAAACACATTAAAAAAAATTTCATCGAAATCGGTTGACTAATTCCTGAGATATTTGAGTCTACAGGTTTTTTGTCCGTTAACTATTTTTTTCATTCAAACATGATCAAGCATCACTCAAGCATCACTGTGGTCCAACCAGAACCTCAATATGTGGTATGCTTCTCGAGATTTTCGCAAATGAAGATTGGCGGCCCAGTCCGATATGAGACATTTTGGAAAAGTTGGTCGGAGTGCCTCCAGGAATAAAAATTTGGAATTCTAAGAGAAATACCCTATCCGAAATCAAGAGAGGAGTCGACCTGTACCACTTTCGTTGCAGTAGCACCTATAGTATAAGTGCAAATCGAAAAATGCCTTGGAAGGAACTTGATCCTCGGAGGTCCCATATGGAGAAGTCAGCCGGACCCCGTCTATGAATGCAAATTTGGAATTCTAAGAGAAATACCCTATCAGAAATCAAGAGAGGAGTCGACCTGTACCACTTTCGTCGCAGTAGTACCTATAGTTTAGGTGCAAATCGAAAAATGCCTTGGAAGGATCTTGGTCCTCAAAGGTCCCATATGGAGAAGTCAGCCGGACTCCGTCTATGAATGCAAATTTGGAATTCTAAGAGAAATACCCTATCCGAAATCAAGAGAGGAGTCGACCTGTATCACTTTTGTCGCAGTAGCACCTACAGTTTAAGTGCAAATCGAAAAATGCCTTAGATGGATCTTGGTCCTCAGAGGTCCAACACGGAGAAGTCAGCCGGACTCCGTCTATGAATGCAAATTTGGAATTCTAAGAGAAATACCCTATCAGAAATCAAGAGAGGAGTCGACCTGTATCACTTTTGTCGCAGTAGCACCTATAGTTTAAGTGCAAATCGAAAAATGCCTTAGATGGATCTTGGTCCTCAGAGGTCCCATATGGAGAAGTCAGCCGGACTCCGTCTATGAATGCAAATTTGGAATTCTAAGAGAAATACCCTATCAGAAATCAAGAGAGGAGTCGACCTGTATCACTTTTGTCGCAGTAGCACCTACAGTTTAAGTGCAAATCGAAAAATGCCTTAGATGGATCTTGGTCCTCAGAGGTCCAACACGGAGAAGTCAGCCGGACTCCGTCTATGAATGCAAATTTGGAATTCTAAGAGAAATACCCTATCAGAAATCAAGAGAGGAGTCGACCTGTATCACTTTTGTCGCAGTAGCACCTATAGTTTAAGTGCAAATCGAAAAATGCCTTAGATGGATCTTGGTCCTCAGAGGTCCAACACGGAGAAGTCAGCCGGACTCCGTCTATGAATGCAAATTTGGAATTCTAAGAGAAATACCCTATCAGAAATCAAGAGAGGAGTCGACCTGTATCACTTTTGTCGCAGTAGCACCTATAGTTTAAGTGCAAATCGAAAAATGCCTTGGAAGGATCTTGGTCCTCAAAGGTCCCATATGGAAGGATCCACCCAACTCACTTTAGAAAATGCCAATTTAGAATTCTGAAACGAATACCCTAT
>OZ035958.1:20626157-20845016 GCA_964034955.1 Orchesella flavescens | reverse complement strand
AGAAGTCAGCCGGACTCCGTCTATGAATGCAAATTTGGAATTCTAAGAGAAATACCCTATCAGAAATCAAGAGAGGAGTCGACCTGTACCTATTTCGTCGCAGTAGCACCTATAGTTTAAGTGCAAATCGAAAAATGCCTTGGAAGGATCTTGGTCCTCAAAGGTCCCATATGGAAGGATCCACCCAACTCATTCCATGAATGAAACTTTGGAATTCTGAAACAAATACCCTATCAGAAATCAAGAGAGAACTCGACCTGTACCACTTTCGTCGCAGTAGCACCTATAGTTTAAGTGCAAATCGAAAAATGCCTTGGAAGGATCTTGGTCCTCAAAGGTCCCATATGGAAGGATCCACCCAACTCACTTCAGAAATGCCAATTTATTCTGAAACGAATACCCTATCAGAAATCAAGAGAGAAATCGAATGGTACCAAAATGACTTAAATCGACTTAATACATTCTAGGAAAATCGAGAAATAGCAAGGTCAAGAAATAAAGTTGACATATGGAGTGGGTTCATGAATAATGTTCTGACAGTCAGCACGGGTTCTCATCAATTCTCCTCTGCCTGATGTCGTTACCTTTATACCCTTGCTGATAGACTTTATACCAAAGGACTCCAGCCAACTCAAAAGTGGTAGGGAGTGGTACAGGTCGACTCCTCTCTTGATTTCTGATAGGGTATTTCTCTTAGAATTCCAAATTTGCATTCATAGACGGAGTCCGGCTGACTTCTCCGTGTTGGACCTCTGAGGACCAAGATCCATCTAAGGCATTTTTCGATTTGCACTTAAACTACATGGAGCACCATGTCGGGAGTGGTACAGGTCGACTCCTCTCTTGATTTCTGATAGGGTATTTCTCTTAGAATTCCAAATTTGCATTCATAGACGGAAACCGGCTGACTTCTCCATATGGGACCTTTGAGGACCAAGATCCTTCCAAGGCATTTTTCGATTTGCACTTAAACTATAGGTATTACTGCGACGAAAGTGGTACAGGTCGACTCCTCTCTTGATTTCTGATAGGGTATTTCTCTTAGAATTCCAAATTTGCATTCATAGACGGGGTCCGGCTGACTTCTCCATATGGGACCTCCGAGGATCAAGTTCCTTCCAAGGCATTTTTCGATTTGCACTACTGCAACGAAAGTGGTACAGGTCGACTCCTCTCTTGATTTCGGATAGGGTATTTCTCTTAGAATTCCAAATTTGCATTCATAGACGGAGTCCGGCTGACTTCTCCGTGTTGAACCTCTGAGGACCAAGATCCATCTAAGGCATTTTTCGATTTGCACTTAAACTATAGGTGCTACTGCGACAAACGTGATACAGGTCGACTCCTCTCTTGATTTCTGATAGGGTATTTCTCTTAGAATTCCAAATTTGCATTCATAGACGGAGTCCGGCTGACTTCTCCATATGGGACCTCCGAGGATCAAGTTCCTTCCAAGGCATTTTTCGATTTGCACTTATACTATAGGTGCTACTGCAACGAAAGTGGTACAGGTCGACTCCTCTCTTGATTTCTGATAGGGTATTTCTCTTAGAATTCCAAATTTGCATTCATAGACGGAGTCCGGCTGACTTCTCCGTGTTGGACCTCTGAGGACCAAGATCCATCTAAGGCATTTTTCGATTTGCACTTAAACTACATGGAGCACCATGTCGGGAGTGGTACAGGTCGACTCCTCTCTTGATTTCTGATAGGGTATTTCTCTTAGAATTCCAAATTTGCATTCATAGACGGAAACCGGCTGACTTCTCCATATGGGACCTTTGAGGACCAAGATCCTTCCAAGGCATTTTTCGATTTGCACTTAAACTATAGGTATTACTGCGACGAAAGTGGTACAGGTCGACTCCTCTCTTGATTTCTGATAGGGTATTTCTCTTAGAATTCCAAATTTGCATTCATAGACGGGGTCCGGCTGACTTCTCCATATGGGACCTCCGAGGATCAAGTTCCTTCCAAGGCATTTTTCGATTTGCACTACTGCAACGAAAGTGGTACAGGTCGACTCCTCTCTTGATTTCGGATAGGGTATTTCTCTTAGAATTCCAAATTTGCATTCATAGACGGAGTCCGGCTGACTTCTCCGTGTTGAACCTCTGAGGACCAAGATCCATCTAAGGCATTTTTCGATTTGCACTTAAACTATAGGTGCTACTGCGACAAACGTGATACAGGTCGACTCCTCTCTTGATTTCTGATAGGGTATTTCTCTTAGAATTCCAAATTTGCATTCATAGACGGAGTCCGGCTGACTTCTCCATATGGGACCTCCGAGGATCAAGTTCCTTCCAAGGCATTTTTCGATTTGCACTTATACTATAGGTGCTACTGCAACGAAAGTGGTACAGGTCGACTCCTCTCTTGATTTCTGATAGGGTATTTCTCTTAGAATTCCAAATTTGCATTCATAGACGGAGTCCGGCTGACTTCTCCGTGTTGGACCTCTGAGGACCAAGATCCATCTAAGGCATTTTTCGATTTGCACTTAAACTATAGGTGCTACTGCGACAAAAGTGATACAGGTCGACTCCTCTCTTGATTTCTGATAGGGTATTTCTCTTAGAATTCCAAATTTGCATTCATAGACGGAGTCCGGCTGACTTCTCCATATGGGACCTCCGAGGATCAAGTTCCTTCCAAGGCATTTTTCGATTTGCACTTATACTATAGGTGCTACTGCAACGAAAGTGGTACAGGTCGACTCCTCTCTTGATTTCTGATAGGGTATTTCTCTTAGAATTCCAAATTTGCATTCATAGACGGAGTCCGGCTGACTTCTCCGTGTTGGACCTCTGAGGACCAAGATCCATCTAAGGCATTTTTCGATTTGCACTTAAACTATAGGTGCTACTGCGACAAAAGTGATACAGGTCGACTCCTCTCTTGATTTCTGATAGGGTATTTCTCTTAGAATTCCAAATTTGCATTCATAGACGGAGTCCGGCTGACTTCTCCATATGGGACCTTTGAGGACCAAGATCCTTCCAAGGCATTTTTCGATTTGCACTTAAACTATAGGTACTACTGCGACGAAAGTGGTACAGGTCGACTCCTCTCTTGATTTCTGATAGGGTATTTCTCTTAGAATTCCAAATTTGCATTCATAGACGGGGTCCGGCTGACTTCTCCATATGGGACCTCCGAGGATCAAGTTCCTTCCAAGGCATTTTTCGATTTGCACTTATACTATAGGTGCTACTGCAACGAAAGTGGTACAGGTCGACTCCTCTCTTGATTTCTGATAGGGTATTTCTCTTAGAATTCCAAATTTTTATTCCTGGAGGCACTCCGACCAACTTTTCCAAAATGTCTCATATCGGACTGGGCCGCCAATCTTCATTTGCGAAAATCTCGAGAAGCATACCACATATTGAGGTTCTGGTTGGACCACAGTGATGCTTGAGTGATGCTTGATCATGTTTGAATGAAAAAAATAGTTAACGGACCAAAAACCTGTAGACTCAAATATTTAGGAATTAGTCAACCGATTTCGATGAAATTTTTTTTAATGTGTTTATTTTTACGTCTGCTATAGGATTATGAACTAAAATGTTCAGTTTGGTAACAAATGGCGTTGGCGCCAATTTTGAAAATTTTTAACGGTCAATTTTTTGTTTAGTATTTATTGATTATTTCTTTTGATGAGTAGTGATCACTTTTCTACTACTTTGTTTGAGTTGCAAATTTTTTTTGAATTTTTGAAATTTGAAATCTCCCGCTCAAAAATTGAATTTCAAAAATACGAGAAAAATACCCTATGGGGAATTCAGTCAATATGTCCCATGCCAAATTTCAGGTCAATCGGTCAATGCATATTGGAGTAAATCGATTTATGGTGTTTCAACTTCAGGTAGCTACAGCTCCGTTGTCTCAACATACCCCGACTAGAAAAAAAATACGCATCTAATATTTTTTCAAGGTCTTTCGATATAGCACATAAAAAGTTAGAAAAAAAATCATGATGTTTTTCCGATTCCTATAACTGCCGTTGTTACTCTACTAGTACACTTATTCGCAAAAGGATAGCAAGACCGAAATGAAGCTATGGCTAAAATTCACAAGCTCCTATCAGTCAAATCCTTTCATCGAACAAGCTACACCTCTTATGCACGAGCTCAATGGTGAATGCACGCCGCCAAGTTCATATTTTTATTTTTTTTATTTTACCCACCCAGCAACAGTGAGGCATACCGACGACTTTTCGTAGTATAGTGTGTGATACATGAAAATGATTGTATTTTCTGTGAGGAATTCAGTTATGCTATTTTAGAAATTCTACAATGATCTCAGCGTGACCTACACACGTTTAAATATCGAAATTTCTTATTTTTTGAGAAAGCAGGAGATTCATTCAAAGTTTTCAAATTATTTTTTCTCCATTCAACAATTTGAGGAAATAGCTTCATTTTTTTTAAATAGCAAAGTATAAAGTGTGAAACAAAAATGGCAAAGTGGTGCCCCACCCTCCTGTCGTGTCTCCGTTGCCTTGCTGGGGATTGTGCTTGGCAACTGGGGAAATGCACCCAGTCACCAAAACTTGGAAAGCCTTACCTCCGAACTGGAGACGATGTAGCCTCATGCCCAGATGATCCCTGTGACTCCAATACTTCCTGGCAAGTAACTGCAATTGTGATGATTACAATTGCAGTCTTGCTTGGATGTATTGGGGTCGCAGGGATCATCTGGTGGCAGTGGCGGAAGAAGGAAGAAGCTCCGCCACCAGCACCCCTCGCCGAAATCTTGGTGTCCACCAACGAGGAGGAGGACATCTTCTCCAAACAGAAGTAAGTATTCCTGGTGGATATTCCACCAGGTCAGTTGTCAGTTTTATTATTCTATAGCTATCATTCAGTGACGACCAAAGAAGTACCACCTAATCATTTTGACTTGATTTGTTTTTACTACAGATAAGATTGCTGGCTGTTTGGGCACTCTGAAGACCAATGTAGTTGAAAGTTTGAAGATCAAGTTGATCAAGAAGCTGGTTCCATGTCTCACTTTTAAAATTCAATTCGTAAGTCAAACTCAAACCCTTAATTGTTCGTTTTGAATGTTATATTCTGGATGTATACTGATTCAATTTTGACTAATTACTTATAATTTAAATTAGGTCTCACCAAGTCACGTCGACTTTACTTATACTTTCAATATGGAGTGGAGGAAATTACTTTGCGCCACGTTTTTCTCCGGTTCTGATATGGAATGTTTTTAGTCTACGAAACTTGTTTTAAAACTTTTTCATTTGTACGCAATAATGTTTGAAGAATAAACTGTTTTGTTGTAGTTATAGTTATATTCTATTCCCGAATTTCATTCTGCATTCTAGTTGTAGTTACATTCTATTCCCGAATTTCATTGCATTGCAATTTGCATTGTAGTTATACTTATATTCCATTCCTGCTTGTAGTAGTTATAGTCAGTTGTACTTGTAGTCTCATATCAGAAAAAATGAGAACCAGTTGGAAACCCTAATGGCTGCTATCTCAAAAAATAAGAAATTTCGATATTTAAACGTGTGTAGGTCACGCTGAGATCATTGTAGAATTTCTAAAATAGCATAACTGAATTCCTCACAGAAAATACAATCATTTTCATGTATCACACACTATACTACGAAAAGTCGTCGGTATGCCTCACTGTTGCTGGGTGGGTAAAATAAAAAAAATAAAAATATGAACTTGGCGGCGTGCATTCACCATTGAGCTCGTGCATAAGAGGTGTAGCTTGTTCGATGAAAGGATTACTCTGGCTCCTATGCAGCTTACAAAAAGAACATGTAAGCGAATGCAACAACAACTTGCACCACTACTTCGTAAATACACCTGCATAAATGTAAGATAAAAAGATAAAAGTGAGAATATAATTGTAACGACTTTTCAACCAGTATTTATGTATGTAACTTGAAAACGAACCATAAACCCTATGGTTAATTAATTTCATGAATACCTAAAACCCGCCCTGTTAAAATATGATACACAATTTTCAATATGCTAGTGCGCTACTAAAGCGCAAAAACAAAACGGTTTTAATTTTTCATAAAGAAAAAATTAACAATTACCTTCATCTTGGTGTCTTCGCGTATTCTTTTTGTGATTCCTGCCTTATTTGCTCCACGAGAGCTGCTTACGGTGGAGGTTGAAGGAGGAATTTATGCAATCTAAAAGAATAAAACAAAAAACACAAATGTGGAAATTAGTTTGGGTTTTTTGAGTGAGGTGGACAAAGTACATTCCACACACAGAATGATTGAATGTTACGACACATTCGTCAAGTCATTATTGTATGAATTCTTGATTTTCGTGTGTATTATGACTACAAAACATCACGCAAATTATTCCTGAACACTACAGCAAGAGTCCAAAAAAATCTAACATAAATATCATAAAATTTTTACCTTGCATTTTTCGATTTACATTTCACTTTGACCACATAATTTTTTTTGTGGTTTTACCGAGGCACAGACACAAAAACTTATACTTTCCTTTTAATGTTTCAGATTTATAATTATTGTTGCGCCTTCTCAACTTATAATAAAACAGTACTTTTACGTTTTTTAGGAAAACTTCAAAATGTATAACGGCCGGAGCGGCAGGGAAGGACAGCCCTTTCCCTATGCCGCCGCTCCGATGAAGAATAGAAAAGATCCAGTGGCTATGGCTATACTCACAGACTCTTTGTTGCTAGCTTCAGTCTTGTCCTTCTCATCTTGTGTCTCCTCTTCTTCATCTCGAGAAAAGAATCTTCTTCATCTAACTGCAGCGAATAGTTGAACGTACAGGGTGTTCAGAATAGAATATAAAAGAACGTTGGACTCCAGTACAGTTTTCCTCCACCCGTGAATTTTAACTTCCCTCTTTCCGTTAACGGATACATGAGGGAAAGAGATTATGAGAGAGCGTACGTGACTAAGAAAATCAAAGGTGTAGTATATGTGCATGATTTTATGTATGATTTTGTGTATGACCATATATGGTCATGTTCTTGCCTCTCTAGCTGGAAGCTAGATGCCTACGTGCAGAAGCAGCGTCTCTCCTACTGGGAAATCTACTTACTAAAACCGTGCTGCTCACGAGCTCATGGCTCAGACCTATTCTATCTTCCGTACTGACTTGTTCATACTTACTTGTTCTCTAGAATAAATCGCATTGTATTATATAGGCAAAGAATCCTACTTGCGTGCATGTTCACCTTTTATTCAATCATTCATTATTTATTTAATAATTATTTGATGTGGAACTTCATAAGCATACACCACAACAAACTTGGCGAAGACGGTTTCAAAATTGTGATTAACTAGTGAAAACAAGTTTTAAAAGTACAGTAAAAACGAGTGAAGTTTTTATATTACATAGTGTGGAACTACAGCCTGAAACCCAGTGTTTCTACTGACTGATGAGTGGGCGTAAACATAATAGTGATTCTGAAGCAACAAACTCTGAATCAAACAGTGAAAAAACTGCAGAATCCACTACTACAAAACCTAAATCAACTGCAAAAGCTGCAAAGAAGGGACCAAAACCAAACCCAAAACCCAAAGGCAACCCGGACAAAGCAACAAAAGCACCTCCACCGCCTGGTCCTCCTTCACCGCCACCACCATCACCACCACCTAAATCATCTTCTCCTTTACCTAAACGCAACATGAGTACAGTGGGTTATTTAAAGCCGTTCGACGCAGCAAAAGACGACTTTGAGGATTGGGAAGTCACTTTTACGTCTTACTTGGCAGCAAACGAACTAGATTCATATAAAAATGATGTACAGTGCCATGGAATTTTCCTAGCATCTGTAGGTATCACATCATGTGCCCTCCTCAAGAACCTGCTAGCACCGAAAAAACTAGAGGATGCCACCTTGAAGGAACTAAGGGACGCGTTGAGAGATCATCATAAACCTCCACCCAAAGCGTTAGCTGAGCGATTCAAGTTCATGGGACGGAAACAGCAACATGGTGAAAATGCTCAACAATATTTAGCCGCACTCCGTACTATGGCACGTTACTGTAAGTTTACTGATCTAAATGACCGTCTCCGTGACCAATTCATTTTCGGATTAATAAGCGATAGAGCACAGCGTTCTATATTTACACGAGAAGATGATATCAAATTGGAAGATGTTTTAACAATAGTCACCGCGATTGAAATCGCAGCACAGAGCACTGCTATCATTCGTGGAACTGAGAAAAAGGAACAAGAACAAAATGTACACAAGACACAAAGTAATTCTGGGTCTCACAAGAATTGGAAGAAAAAATCTGCCCCTGGCAATCCAAATAAGAGCACCGCCCCTGGCAATACTCGACAGCAGTCCCAACAACCCTCCAAGGGCAATGGAAAGGATAAAGGCAAGTTCAAATGCATAAGATGCGGCTCCTCTGATCACACTCCCAAGGAATGTCCACACAAAGATGTTACTTGCTACAATTGTGGTATCAAAGGACACTTTGCTAACCTGTGCCTAGCTGATAAGAAAAAGAAAAATAACAAGAATGTTACAAATGAAACGGCAAATAACAGCCTCAAATCATCAGTTCATCGGAATAGTAACTTACTTACCGTTGACGTGAAAATTTCTGGTATCACTCATACTATGGAATTAGATACTGGTTGTGAAACTAGTATTCTATCGGAAGAATTCTGGAAATCATCATTGAACAGTGCAAACCTTGTTGAATCTCCACACACCTTTCGAGCCTACAATCAAACCCTCTTCAAACCTATTGGAGACTTGAACACTTTTGTTGAATATCAAGGACAAAAGATCTCTCACAGCATCCCAGTGGTCTCAGGATCATCCCTGTTTGGCATGGATCTTATCCGGAAATTCAAATTTGATTGGCAAAGCATTGCTACACAAGCAAGTAAAGTAAATATTTTACACAATGAAAACAAAACAAACATTGATTCATTGTTGACTGAGTATGCAGACGTGTTCCAAACACCAACATCTCAAGATCGTATCCGTTACTTCAAAGCAAAAGTAGTTTTGAAGGACGACGCCATTCCACGCTTCCTGAAGGCAAGACCTCTCCCGTATGCTATCAGAGCAAAGGTAGACCGTGAACTGGAAGAGATGGAAAAGTTAGGCGTAATAGAGAAGATCGACACTTCCGAGTGGGCCTCTCCTCTTGTGGTTGTCCCTAAACCTAATGGAAAAATTAGAATAACGGGAGACTTTAAAAATACAGTAAATTCGCAACTCCACATCACGCAATATCCACTGGCCCTGCCTGAGGACATCTTTGCTGGCATGAACAATGGTGTTGTATTTAGTAAATTGGACGGCGCCAATGCTTACCACCAGTTAGAATTGGACGAATCCTGCAAGAAGTTCCTGGTAATTAATACACACAGAGGGCTATATCGCTATAATGTATTACCCCAAGGAATTGCAAGCTCTCCAGCAATTTTTCAAGAATTTATGGATCACATGTTACGTGATATTGCTGCAGCAGCTGCGTACATTGATGATTGTGTTTCAAAAGGCACCGACTCCGAGTCCCACCTTAACACATTGAAGCAAATATTGGATCGAATGCGCCACTACAACTTCAAATTGAGCAAAGAAAAATGTGACATTCACAAGCCTGAAGTTGAGTTTTTAGGTCATGTCATTTCTGCAAATGGAATCTCCACCACCACTACTAAAGTCGAAGACATTGTCAAAATGGGCGTTCCTACAGATGTGACCAGCTTGAAGAGCTTTATGGGTCTTGTCAACTTTTATGGAAAGTTTGTTTGTAACTTGGCAGACGCTGCGGAACCACTTTACAAATTGACACGACAAGATGAAGAATGGAAATGGACTAAGAAGTGCCAATCCGCTTTTGAGGAAGTGAAAAAACGTATCACAACTTCCCCTACATTAGCTCATTATGATCCAGCCATTCCAGTTGGAATTTCCTGTGATGCCTCATCAGTAGGAATTGGAATTGTGCTATTCCACAAGTACGACGACGGTACAGAGCGACCCATCGCTTATACCTCCAAAATCCTCTCTTCAACAGAAAAACTGTACAGCCAAATTGAGAAGGAAGGATTGTCCATTATCTATGGAATAAAAAAGTATTATAAATACTTATGTGGCAGAAAGTTTATTTTGGTTACTGACCATAAACCCCTGTTGTCCATCTTTGGTCCAAAGACACACTTACCTACATACGTTGCTACGAGACTCCATCATTGGTGTATTTATCTACAGCAGTTCCAGTACACAGTTATCTACCGGAAGTCCGCTGACCATGGAAATGCCGATGCATTATCGCGCCTGCCCAGTGCCCATGGACAAGACGATGCAACCTCCCAAAGTTTGGAAACAGTTATCAATAACGTTACGGAAGAACTCATGGAGCCGATTCCTGTGACTAGCAAGAAAATAAAATTAACTACAGCAAAAGATGTTACCCTGTCAAAAGTTATAAGGTATCTCACCTCAGGATGGCCAGCCCACTTGAAACCAGATGAGAAAACCGATATTCAGCCATTTCATACGAGACGTGATGAGCTGACTATGATGAATGGTGTTTTGTTATGGGGAGTACGAGTCGTAATTCCATTCGTATTACGCAAACAAATCTTGGAGGAATTACACCAATGCCACACCGGAATAGTGAAAATGAAGTCCATTGCAAGAATGCATGTTTGGTGGCCTGGTATCGATCAGCAGATTGAGGAAGTTGGAAAGAGCTGTACGTCCTGCGCACAGAAGCAACCAGCTCCACCCTCCACCCCATTACACCCTTGGCAGTTTCCAGAACGGCCATGTTACACATGGACTTAGCGGGACCATTCCTGAACAAGATGTGGCTTCTGATTGTTGATGCCCACTCCAAATGGCCCGAGGTCTTTTGTCTTAATAGTACAACTACCCAAGCGGTAACTGGTAAACTGGAAGAAGTCATTAGTCGTTTTGGCCTTCCAGAACAAATTGTCACTGACAATGGTCGTCAGTTTACATCAACTGAATATGATTTATTTTGTAAAAAGTTTAACATAAAAAATGTTTATTCATCTGTATATCATGCAAGGTCTAATGGTGAAGCGGAGCGTTTTGTCCGCACATTTAAAGAAGCCATGAAACCGAAAGACATTCCAATGGCAAGCCGGCTGAACCAGTTTCTGTTCAGATACAGGAGCACTCCACACAGTACCACTGGCGTTCCTCCAGCCGAGCTTCTCATGGGAAAGAACATACGAACAGTTATGGATCTTTTCCATCCTAATGTAAAGGAAACAGTAAGCGCAGCGCAAACCCGTCAGGAAGCTGCCTACAACAAGAGAGTCCGTGCTCGTGACTTCAAACTACAACAACGTGTTTGGGTCAAGTCCTTTTCAAAAAATGAAGAGACGTGGCAATACGGTATCATTGTAGCAGTTGCTGGACCGCTTACCTATATGATTGATGTTGGAAACCGGCAAGTACAACGACACGCTGACCACATTCTACCCGCCTCAACGGGAATGCAACAGGCGTCTGGTGCCACCTCCACATCTCCAACTCCCGTCGGAGTTCCCGGAATCGGATCTTCCATTGGCGAAGGTTGCGGGTTGGGAACGGGCGAGGAGAACAACAGTAATCTTGACTGAGGTCAAGCAGTGAATCATCTCACTCTATCTAACAGTGTTTGTGAAAGTGAATTTATAAAATCTTTGTAATTGATATGATTTGTTAAATGTATTGTTAGAAATGAGAAGGAAGGGATGTAGTATATGTGCATGATTTTATGTATGATTTTGTGTATGACCATATATGGTCATGTTCTTGCCTCTCTAGCTGGAAGCTAGATGCCTACGTGCAGAAGCAGCGTCTCTCCTACTGGGAAATCTACTTACTAAAACCGTGCTGCTCACGAGCTCATGGCTCAGACCTATTCTATCTTCCGTACTGACTTGTTCATACTTACTTGTTCTCTAGAATAAATCGCATTGTATTATATAGGCAAAGAATCCTACTTGCGTGCATGTTCACCTTTTATTCAATCATTCATTATTTATTTAATAATTATTTGATGTGGAACTTCATAAGCATACACCACAAAAGGCATGTACTGTAGTAAGTGTAAGTAGCTAGCTAGTCAACATGAACTTGGTCATTAGGTATCTCATCAGTCATCATCATGATGTTGCTGTTGAAGAAGATGGAAGAGCTCAACGTAGTGTGATGCACTGGTTTGTTGTGTGCTAGAATGGCCCACGTAGGTAAATTTTGGTGATGGAGAAGGAGAACAGGATAGAACGTGAATCTGAAAAAGTTATGCAAATGTATGTACTGCTTGATGACAAGGATGACTAAACCCTTTTGGTTTGCGTGTACTCTCTGTGGTTCAGTTTAGGAGCACAGTACAAGAAATGTAGTATATCTTACATCTCACTCTAACGGTTTTTGTTATTGAGTACAGTAGAGTTGAACTCCCTCAATGAAGGCGATATAAAAATAATACTCTATACCTATATGTATAACTATATACATATTGATATGTACCTATTGTAATGTCCCTAAATACATACCTACTTATTTATGATTCGTATATATTGTATGACGCATGCTCTATAAACGTTTGTTAATGTACCTACTTATCATGCTATGTATAAATACCCCACACATTACCCATTCTCATCAGAGTGCCACCGACATCAGAGAGCAACTGACATCAAATGGAGCTCCAGCACTCTCACTCTCACGCGTCCTCAAATATTATGTACATCTTATATAAATAGCAAAATCATGAATAAATACAGAATGTAACAAATCTGGTGGAGATGGCTTCGATCCCCTTCTCACACGCCATTGCAAATTTTTTTGGAAATATTGGTTTCGAGATTTTCAAAATGTCATCATATTTTGATAGCTGCACGACCAAGCCAACATGAAATTCTTCCCAACTTCTTCACACAATTCTCAGAAATTTTTGTCAGCCAAGCAGATATAGACAGTCAACTTTAAATACATAATTTTTTACCCTTTTATTATGCTTCCCAAAAGCTTGTTACGGGTAACACTGTCATCAACATCAATCTCGCCTATTTTTTTCATCCCATTTGAGACGTGGATTTAATGCAAAGTAAATGCAGACCTTGAGGTCATCGCACAAACTTTCGTTACTCCTACTTCACAACCTACCTACCAGGTCCAACGATTACAATACGTTTCGCAATGACTTCCGAATATTATCTATGATGACCAGCACGAGATAAACACAATGTACTTGGGCATCTCACTACTACCAAACGTTTTTACACACGTTGATCACATCTAGTCGACAAGCTGCCTCACCCATGGAAACTGGCCCACTGATGAACTGACTATGTTGCTAAATGAGAAATATAAACCGCAGACGAGACTTCCTGCGTACGATAAATGAATACACGGCCACAGATGACGCCGTCTATACTGCCCACAAATTAAACTTGCCAGTCCTGGTGATGATTGCACCTTGTACGACGTTGTTCGAAAGAAGATAAACTGATAAAAATGATGTGCGATAATGATTTATGAAATAAAAATGCCGCTGTCTAGTATGCCCAAACCTAACGTGAAGATAAACCACCAAGACAACTTGAGGAAACAATTATGCACAACCGAATTCTTAGTCATGACGGAAATATGCAAGCCGTCTAGGCCATCGACTAGTTCATTTCATTTGAGACTACTACATGCCGTCATCCATGCTGATTATTGACGTCTTCACCCGGCACTTAAAACCTAAGTCATCACTTTGCTGAAAATTGCTGCAGGACCACAAATTTCAACTCTACGCAGATCGGGACCACTGGACCACAACCTTCATTGGATCAGGAACTTCTCAACACCCGGAGGGAATTACATGACGCTGATGTACTAGTGGAATCTACTCATCTAAAAAATTACGTGTTGTGAAGTGCAAGTGAAACATAAATTTATAAATTATATAATATCCTTGTTGTTTAAATTTTTAGGTAAAATATCAAATGCTTGTTAGTTTAAAGGAATTAATGCAAATTTATATTAATTAAGATTGGGACAATCTTCTCTGTTACCCGGAAGTGATATGTACCTATTGTAATGTCCCTAAATACATACCTACTTATTTATGATTCGTATATATTGTATGACGCATGCTCTATAAACGTTTGTTAATGTACCTACTTATCATGCTATGTATAAATACCCCACACATTACCCATTCTCATCAGAGTGCCACCGACATCAGAGAGCAACTGACATCAAATGGAGCTCCAGCACTCTCACTCTCACGCGTCCCCAAATATTATGTACATCTTATATAAATAGCAAAATCATGAATTAATACAGAATGTAACAATATGTATACGTATACTTATGAAATCATCCACATCACACATAACTTGTGAAAATGGGATGATGATCTGGTAACTTGGCTCAAACTCCCCTTGTCCTTTCGTCGCATTATTTAGTCAACGTCAATGTTATTGAAGTATTTAGTCAAGTCTAAAGTCTATGTCTTGTGGATTTGCGTGTGTACATCTGGCATAAACAAAGACGTGTCAGTTTAACTGGTTATTGCTTGTTGAACATTTGTATGCAAACTGCAGAAAACCACAGTACTCAACGTCGTAAAATTGCAATATCCAGACAGAAGTGTTTGAGTCAAATTTGTGTCTGTCTGTGCCAACAGCAGATTTGTGTACAATTATAAATGCATTTTTGATAGGGTTAACTCCAATGTTGAAAAATATGCTTCAAAATAATTGTAAAATTCTTCAGATCATTGTTTAGGTTTCTCTGGCTGTCAAATAATTTCAAATTGACTAAAACCTTTCATCATTCGTAAAGTATTTTAGAGGTTTGACAGATATTCTGACGAACTTAATTTGTGGTTTTAAATTAGAGAAATACTTACGGCTTAATGAAATCCTACCACATACAAGTTTTTCATTCGATATTTATACAACATATTCCAGCGCCGAAATGTGAAAAACGGTTTGAAACTAAATCTTGCTGCGCACAGATATACAATTTGAACCTTAGTACTGCATGTCGCAGCACCGAACATTATATATTATCCAAGGTAATCTCTTTCTCGCAGTGTATGCATCATCTTCCACTTCCAAAAGCGTGATATTCCTAGCTGAAGGTGAAACAATGAGTGACTGTAGGCATTAGGGCGTCATGAAAAATCAATTTCCCCAAGCTAACACGTTCTATATTAATTATAATTTCTTTGTTCCTAACTTTGTAAACAGAATTTATACTTAAATACAGTTATACACTACAAATTATTTTATTGCAAGAAGGAATTCATAAGATCATATGAATGTAAGCATTTAACGCACGATTGAATACTTTGTATATTACTTCTTATTTTTATCTTATTATTAAGTAGCTGAAGCGAGAGCATTCAGCGAAGTAATGGTTTTACTCAAACTGTCTGTCCGTCCGTCCGTCTGTCCGTGCGCACTCTCCTGGTCACATACAATGACCGATTTGGCTCAAATTTGGTACACAGGTAGTACTAATCAAGAGGACCTCTGGGAATAATTGTCAGACAAATTGGTCAAACGGTTCGAAAGTTATAGGCGCAAAAGTTAAGAAAGTCAATGATATGGTTGAAACATTGTATGCGTAGCGTAGCAAGGCATAGCAGAGCATTATGCATACATGTACTGTACGTCCAGAATCCGGAATGGTATTCAACAAGTAATGCTTTTACTACGATCGGAAAAGATCTTAGAGGTGGGTTAAGAGAATTATGTAGGGGATTTGGTGGACTTGAGGGGGATTGGAGGTGATCACTCGGGGAGTGTCGTATAATTGCATTAAGCGCACATTAATCAACGTGTTTTTATGCCTGTTTCAGCTGCGTATCTGATTGCTTACTAGCACTTTATTTGAAAAATTATTTATTTCATTCACTGAAATTCTCACAGCATAAACTAGTTGACTAAAAGCCCAGCCTTTAAATGAATATGATGACAAATGTGAATCAAATTGTAGAAGATTAAGCAAATTGTTGGTCGAGCAATACTCAACCTGAAATCCTTTATGCTTTGACATTCTTAAATAAAAAAAAGTCATTTATTTTGAGGAACTATTACAAAATGACACATATTGACAATAAATTATAGAATTGTAGAATTTGTTTTGAAAATTAGATACCTAACAGGCTAGAATGATAAACTACATTTTTATTGAGTTTTTCAGACTCACTAACCCTAAATAATATTTTTGCTTCGTTAAAGCTACTTAATTACTTGTAAAGCATAAAATTAGCTTATGCTTTATAGATTTATTATCGATACGTCAAAATTTATGTATCGATATTTTTTTCCGTAATTACCTGTCAAATGATGCATGAAGCCAGAGAAAAAGCCAGCAACAAGGTGCTAGTGAATAAGGATTTGATCGACGAAGCGTAGAATTGCAAACTGGATTAACTTGAGAGGTGTCTCCTTCTCCACAAAGTTGCTTGCTCCAATATGAACCCTTACAGGTGCACAAGCCCTCAAGATTCTTTTCTTTGCACCCCTGTTCTTTCCAACTGTTGAGATGCGAGACCGCTCCCTTCTTAGAATTTGTTTGGAGAGGGAGTATACGGAGCCAGCTTGGCCAAAGATGAATAGAATAATTATTATCCCTGTTAGCATCATATTGGTATTCCACAGAACGATTGGATAAGGGTAAGCCACATCAGAGTTATACATCCGAAAGAAAATGTAAGACTCCTCCATCAGAATGAGGGTGCCTGCAGTCATCAACGCAAAGATCGTTCCACCTAACGCAGCATTCAGGAGCTTGTTAAGAATTTGAATTTGGGAATACATGTCAGGTTCAAATTCTTGTATTTTTAGCAAAATATTTTGGGCAGTTATTCCGATAAGAAGTTGAATGCATAGGGTGCAACCACATCCCACCATGACTTTCCACACCAATGTATTGCATATGACAAGAACGAAGCCTACCAAGAATACTGAGAAATTACTCAGTGACGGTTATTCTTTGGTAGATGAACAAAGTGGATTGAAAGGTATAAATAAATTAGGTGGGCTACATTGCATCCATGCGGATCCTAGTCCGAGCAGTAGTGGACTGGTCCAATTAACTTGCACAAAGAACTGACAAAGAAACTTTGGGAGCCATGGTTGCTTGTATTTGTTTCGCATTTTCAGTTTAGGTTGCAACTTGGCCAGTCCGTTGAAAAAGTCGGCACCAACTTCAGCCTTGGCTGACAGCTCCCAGAGAAAGATTGTACCAATAGGCAGCCCGCAGGCACCAATAATCTGAACGCTGAATCGTACAATGTCCTGCTGTTTCCAATATTTCCACAGTAAACTGCAGTTGGCCAGTGTAAGTAATAAAAGTACACATAACCAGATCCTACGTTGGCCTTCCCTGGGAAGGGTTTCAACATGCATTTTGCCTCTGTTCCAGTTTTGAGGTAAACCTGGAATGGTGTTTACACTTTTGTGAATTTGTTGGAGACACAATTGTAAATCTTTGTCGAGCAACATTTTTACTTACTTTTTCGCTCAAATTTTCGAGGAAAGAGCTGCTGAAAGCAAATACAATATCTAAACCAACTACTAAAACGAAAATTTTCATAGGTTTAATTTATTTTTACATGGTTTGGGAGAATTTGATTGAAATCTTTATACATTCCAAAATTCAAAAACACCTTTATAATGTTTTATCGAGAACGACGAACGCGATGCCTGATAAAATTACTTGATGGACAGTATAGCTCTAAATTTTCCTACTATTAACTATACATGTATGTTTGAAGTTTGTCAGCATGATTGATTTATAATTTACTAATTTGACAACGACTGGTTCTTTTGTGAAAATATTTACAGCAATGGTTTTCTATATTTGACAGTATTTCCTTTAATAATACTGTCTATACTTGAGTAATTAATTTTGAGTAATCGTAAAAGAGAACATACCTACAAACAGAAAGTATGTTTATCCATATATTTAGTTCTGCTGACGATGAACGAAGTCAAAAACAAAATTTGCATAGGATGGTGCGTTGGCAAAAATTATCACATTATTACAAGCAATTTATTGCTTGTTATAGGAAGGTCCAGTCGTTCCGTCGGTCCGTGCGGGGGCACGATAACGAGAGAACGCTTTGGCTTTTTTAAATTCTGTTTACACCAATCGATAGCTTAGGAAAAATGAGGAATCAAGTTCAGTTTTGGGCCAAATCGGAGCTACCCCAGGGGGGAAAATGTCATAACCCCTCGTTTTTTCAAGCGTAAGGTATACCGTGTAGCATATCATTCAACAGCTAATCACTAGAGAAGAGTACTATGCACGCTTATCTGCGATGCTATCTTCAGGGTCAAATCTCATGATAACCTTTCCGTTTTCAAGCATCAACTATACGTATACTGTATACCTTATGCATTTCAAATACGGAATCTTTTTCTATGCATTTCACATACGGAATCCCTTTCTATGCATTTCAAATGGGCGTCTCAGCTCAATATTAGAGAAGACCAACAACTATGATATGCGCGCTTATCTTGGATGTTATCTTTGAGGTCAAATGTCATAGTTTCCTTTCATAAACCCTAAATTGCTTGTTGTTACACTCCTGTGTTACCAGGCTTATTATGTACCTTTAGGTATATATTGAAAACACTCAGGACATCGTCCGTCTGTGTCCACGATAACTCAAAAAACGGTTTTACTTTTTTAAATTCTGTTTTCACTAATCACTATATTAGGTCAAACGAAAGATCGAGTTCGAAGATGGGTCAAATAGGTTCAGGGGAACTACTAGGTCAAAGGTCAGGTTAATGTTTTTGAATAGTAAGGTATAGGTTGTGATACATCAAATTGAAGGTACTGGGGAGACTAGATCAGTTGAAACTTTTTGAGAACCCCAACGTGACCTATGACCATGATAAGGTCAAATATTTTTTACATAGCAAGGTATGGGTTGTGATGCATCAAAATGAAGCTACTGGAAAGAACAGTTCATAAATGCAGCCCCCAGCCGCCCCCCCCCAAATTTTTAGGTGAGCCTAGTGTGACCTTTGACCGCATAAAAGTAATAATAAAATTCCAGAGGAGGGGTTTCTTCACGGAGGGTTGTTGGAGAGAATTACTCAGAGGTTTTGAAAGCAATCTTTTAGGGGGTAGGGAGGGATCATTCAGGAGGTGTATCACAGTGTTTAAATGCGTATCAATGTATTTTATAGGTACATCATTACCTCTCGAACTGTCGGGTTTATTCTTGAGACAAAGAACTCGCGAAAAGGTGACATTCCTAGCTGAAGGTGAAACAATGAGTGACTGTCAAGTTATAAAAAACCAATCTCCTCAAGCTACCACGTTCTATATAAATTAAGTTATTTCTTCGTTACTAACTTCATAAACAGATTTTATACTTAAATATACAGTTATACACTACAAATCATTTTATTTCAAGAATGAATTCACAAGATCATGTGAATATAAGCATTTTACGTATGATTGAATACTTTATATATTAAATCTTATTTTTATCTTATTATTAAACTTACTATCGATTCATGAACTTGTGTGTCATTTCACAGCTAAGTGTCAGCAGGACGGTGGAACTCTGTTACCGTACTTTGAGCGCCCGGTTCTGTGAAAATTAAAAATAAAACAACTTTTAATATTAATTATGAATATTATGACTAACATTTTATCTATGAACGAACCAACCATAACCACCAATTTATGTATTCATCGCTGAATGACAGCTCATTCACGTTTACCATACTTTTGAATTGTTGAAGTTATCAAAGTCAATGTTGGATACTGGTAATTTACGGAGATTATCCAAGCACCAGTTAGAGACTTGTGTGGGTGGAGGCCTAGCTCTAGTAGTTGAGGTCCATATTTATAAACTAATTGCTCCAATACAGTACTAACTCCTGAACTCCATGCCACCAATGTCCAAGTAGTCAAGCTTGTGAGAGGAGGGAACAAGGTTGAAGCCGGATACCTTTCAATCCAACCCCCACTTTCAGCCCCCAGTCCATTTTCAAGAAGTAAGGACTCCAAGTTGGAAGCTGAGTGAGGCAGTGGCACAGTTGATTCGAATCCTTTACCAAAGAGAATCTGTAGTCCTAAATTTCTTAAGTGTTTCCCAAACTTCTGGAACAGGGTCAAGGCTTGCTCCATACTTTCACTGTCTGTCAATCCCAAACGTAGTACTTGGGAAGAAAATGAGTTTTCTAAGGTGCATTGTGCAAAGGAAGTCATGAAGCGATGGATCTCCTCCTTCGTTACGAGTTCAAAAGCAGGTTGGTTTTGGGTGTGATGCATTTAGTAATGGATGTCCTCGAGTCAATTAAAATAATTTTTGTTAGACTAGACCAAAGATATTTGAGAGAGATATATATGAATCTATACTTTTGTTGTCCATGTAAAAATCGATTAATATTTGTGGAGCAACATGCGTGTTTGGTAACCCCCCAAAAGAATCGTTACATTAGTAACATAACTCCTGAAGATGACGGCCGTATTTTCCTTCGAAAGCTAGACTCATTAAAAATATCTTAAAATGTCATCCACTGTAACCGAGAATTCTTTTCCTCTTCATAACTTCGGTTACAAAATATATGTGGACGAGGTCATTAGTACTTCTATAAGCAACCTCAATTAAGCCTGGGCACTCAATTTCATCAACAGTTACAGTTTAATAACGAAAATATCACACATATGAACAGTAAATAAATAAGCTTACACTAAAACATGGTACTTTTACGGTAAAAAAGGAACCAAAGATGGAGTGATATGGTGCATAAAAGGCAATATTAATTTCCCTTAAATTGAACGAGATTTTTGCAAACGCTTCGAACCGTAGTTGGAACTAGTTTGGCAGTGGCTTCTTTTGCAATGAAATTAGACGCTAATGTAACGGTGAAAATGGGGGGTCACCAAGCACCTTGAGTCTCCACAAATTTTTATTTTTTTGCATGCAATCAGAAAGTATTGGTTCATCTAGTTCTATGGGATACATCTGTGGACTATCTGTGGACTAGACTAAATACACATATCATCAAATAGGCTTTGGCTATAGCCAAGTAACCTTGCCTTCATTCATAATTAACAAAATGATCACTCATTTGGATGTACGCGCATTGCGCCTAGCAACAGCTAACTCTACTTAGTGCGAATTTCATATTTGAAGAAAGATCAAAACATCTGTGGTCACATTTTGGAATTTGACAGCTGTGATTTGGAATTTTGGATTTCAAAGTATAGATTGTGATATCTTGGAAAAGTTAAGGGATTTACAAGTCATTGTTACGTTAAAGGGAGTGTACATTAAATTAGTTCGTTTTCAATTTGAATTACAAAATGTTTGGTCTCATCAATCAATACAACATCATTATTGACAAAGGCTCTGAAATGTCATCGGAGCTCATTGTCTACACGTTGATGAGATGTATACTTTTAGTAATAAGTGGTTTTGTGTATTGGTTCTCGAACCTGCAAGTCATGCCAGCGCCGGAAGTTCAAGAACAGGCTCGGCAGAATCGTGCAGCTGGACTAGTCAATTACTCCGACTCGGATGACGATGCTCAGTTCTTCGATGAAAAACTTAAGGATCCTCAGTTAAGTGATAAGGAGCGAGCCCACCTGGAATACAAGGCTAATCTAAAAGCCTACCAGCGAAAGTATGAAGCTAAAGAGCGGAAGCGACAAGAAAGAATGGCTAAAGAAGCGTTGGAGCTAAAACAGTGGGAGCAACGAGTGAAAACTAGGGCAGAAGAGGCTAAACTGGAAGAAGGGAAGGCGCAGAGGTTCCGCGAGGACAAAGAACGACTTGGGTTGCAGCAGTACCTCAAAACAAAAACAATAAACGTAGTTGAAGTGGATCGTTGTGGTGATTACTGTGAATGGTGTTGTGGAGGGGAAGACAAGGGAGTGGGAGACAGCATTGTGATCGAGAAGATTATTGATAATGCAAGAGCAGAGAAAATAGTTCTGTTCGAAGAACTTGGACCACGGTTCGGACTCACGGTCCCGGAAGCCATTCATAGACTCAAGACCCTCGTCAACGAAGGGAGAATCACAGGTGTTATGGATGATCGAGGAAAATTCATCTACATCCCGGAAGAAGACTTTGAAGAAATTGGGGATGAAGTCAGAAAGGGCACAATTCCACTCTGCGGTCTTGTTGCGAAATTCAAGTGCTTCTAACGTCATCACACTAATTTCAGAGATCCCAGAAGCCATCACATCAAAGAAGATCTACTTCTTTAATTTAAAAAAAAAATATGTTTATTCCTTATTCATTACCGTTACCTGTCATCTATTATGATTTTTGCTTGTTGTTCTTACTGTATTTATAATATAAATTTCCTCAAAAGCAAGATTTGTCGTGCAGGTTGGTTGTATAATAAATTACATTTACAGCGAAGAATGTTATTTACATCAATTGATTATATTGTTTTCTTGAGTATCCTAATAATGATTTTTGGGATTTTGCAAAGTAAAATATCCCACTTTCACTATCATACTGACTAAATTTAATTTTCTCATCTAACTTATTATGTACCTTTAGGTATATATTGAAAAGACTCAAGATGTCGTCTGTCTGTATGTCCGCACGATAACTCAAAAACGGTTTGACTATTTTGAATTCTGTTTTCACTAATCAATATATCAGGTCAAAAGTAAGATCGAGTTCGAAGATGGGTCAAATCGGTTCAGGGGAACTACTAGGTCAAAGGTCAGGTCAATGTTTTTGAATAGTAAGGTATAGATTGTGATACATCAAAATGAAGGTACTGGTGATACTAGATCAGTGATACTATTTTTGAAAGTTTTTGATAACTTCAACGTGACCTATGACCATGATAAGGTCAAATATTTTTTGTAATAGTAAGGTATGGATTATGATGCATCAAAATGAAGCTATTGGAGAGACCAGTTCATTAATGGGGCTCCCAAATTCTTAGGTAACCCCAGTGTGACCTTTGACCTTATTAAAATAAAATAAATTCTAGAGGTGGGACGACTCAGAAGGGGAGAGGGGATTGGGAAATTTTAAAGGTACATCATTACATCTCGATCTGTCGGGTTTATCTGGTCTTGATAATATGATAAATATATGCATGCATGCATACAGTAGGTGTAGTTTGTAAAATAGCAGAGAATAAACCTGGTAACACAGGAGTTTAACAAAATGGCAATTTAGGACTTAAAAATTGAAAGGTAACGAGCTTTGCCTTTCAAGTTCGCATCGTAGAAAAGTGCTTGTGCACACTTGATCATCTCTCATGACTAGCTGTCGAATGATATGCTACATGGAAAACCTTGTGCTTGAAAAATGAGGGGGTATGACCCATTCCCCCCAGGGGTAACTCCGATTTGATCCAAAATTGAACTTGAAGCTCTCGATTGGAGAAACAAAATTAAAAAATAGGATATAATCACTTTTCCATGCTGACAAAAGGGGGAACCTGAGATATGCCTTTTGATTTTTCGATTTCAACACGTGTACTTGGATAGATTCTCAGTATCCAGCTTTGGATGCACACACTATGCAAACCCCCTTATCTTAAGAATCCTAAGTTAGATGCTAAGAAGCGAGCCATGGCTCAAAAGCAACAACAGCGTGAAGCCGAAGATCAAAACCGAGTAGAACGAAAGGCTAAACAAATCTGGGAGCAAAAACAGCATGAAGAACGAGCGAAACAGGAAGTAGAAGATGAGAAACGGAAGGAAGAGGAGGAGAAAAGGTTCCGCGAGGAGAAAGTTCGACGTGAGATGGAGGAGTACATGAGGATGAAGGAAATGTTCACAGTTGAAGCGGAAGGTTGTGATGCCGTGGAAGAGGAGGAAGAAGGCAATCTAATTGGGAAGTTTATTGATCATATCAAAGCGAAAAAGGTGGTTCTGTTTGAAGAACTTGCAACACAGTTTGGACTCAAGGTGCCGGATGCCATTGACAAACTCAGGGTCCTCGTCAATGAAGGGAGACTCACTGGTGTTATCGTGGGAAATTCATCTACATCTCAGAAGAGGAGTTGAGAAAGGTTGCCAAGTTGATTAAGAAAAGGGGCAGAGTTTATATTGCTGATTTTTTTTGCGGATTCGGCTAACCTCATCACACTAGTTTCAGAGATCCCAGAAGTCATCACATTAAGAAAGTAGTGCTTCCGTAATTTCATTCCAAAACCATTGTTATCTTTCATGATTTTACCTATAGATTGTTCTTTTTAAATGAATTATAGAAAATTATTGCAAAATTTGTAGCGCAGGGTGGTTGACTATGTCAAAGAATGTTGCTCATATCAATGAATTATATTGTCGCTTGTTAAGTAACCCCATTCGATCTCAGTTGAAAATTTTTAGAATCATTCATCATGATCATCAGTATTGTGTGAAATCAAACAAGCAGCCGAATATAACAGCGAAGAAAAAAAGCACCAACACCAACCAAGAAAAAAGTACCACAAAAAGTGGTTTATCTACACACTTTTTCATGATTTCGTAATACGTATGAATACACGAAGTAGTGGACTCGTTAAACTCTTTCCCAATGCGATAAGTGAGAATGCTGTGAGTTCCCCTTGATTTGTACTCTTGCTAAGATAGTATGATAACCAACGCATATTATTAAAAATGTTTTGGTTGATTGATGCACAAGGTACAAGTGTACAAGGCCATGCGCAAGCTGGAAAAACACTTACGTAATCTCTCTCATTTCATGAATAAATGAGTTGTCAAGATTTTATTACTACTACTCAATTTTTTGTGGCAGTAACATATATGTAATGCTGTATTGATAATAAATGATATGAACATGAACCAACAAGACGCAACAAATTGAAGGTTATTTATCATATCGTGTCATACAATCAACCCTGAGAATGGTCCAGATTGAACTTGCAGTATTGCTCAGGCACTTGGTTAAACCAGTTTATCAATTCACAGCTACATTTATGTTACGTGAAATTTTATGCATCATATCATATATATCACAACATTTAAAGTTTAGGTTCCGTAAGAAAAATATGATTTCATCCAGCTAAAAAGCAGTCGTAAAAATGGATGGGTTAGAAACAAGAGGATTGTTACCTTTCCTAATTTCACTGGTATTTTACATCATCCTTGGACCAGTGATTCTAATCTTGTGTTTGGTGAATGAAATTGTTCGACTTGGTGTCTCATTTTATTTGCAAAGGAAATACGATGGAAAAATTGAGCTGGTTCCTGATGGAGCGGATGCTCTTTGGACTCTAAAAAGGAAGAAAAGGACGAGAATGGTTGTTATTGTTATAAAGGTAGAGAAACACATTCCAACGCACATAATCAAAGAAAATTTTGAGAACAAGATTTTTCAAGCTCGAGACTCCAGTGGGCAACGACCTTATTTAAAGTTAAAAAATATTTTGGTGACCAAATGTGGTTATGCTTGCTGGAAACGAGATGATAACTTTAACTTTGACAACCACATCAAATCATTAGCTGCTAATAAAATTTTTAGTAAAAAAGACATCCAAAAGGAAGTCAACCAAATGTTCCCGGATATGAGCGAAAATAAACCTCAGTGGGAGGTTGTACTAGTGCCCAGGTTTGTTGAAAATGTGGGTGAATGCGAGACTTCCTTGTTTATTTTCCGATTTCAACATGCGTACACGGACGGATTTTCACTTTGTACAATGTTTAAAAACCAAATGAGTTCAAACTACACATATTTTATTGACCCAGAAAAGTTTGAGATTCCATTTGGGAAAAAAGTTCTTTTTTATCTGAACGCAGTGATTTTCGGACCCTACGCATTCATATTAATATGTCTCAACAAATTCAAATGTTTCTGGCCACGTCAGATTTCAAATAACCAAACTCAAGGTGGAACCAGCTACACTTGGACAAACTCCATAGATCTTGAAGCTTTTCAAAAACTGAGGAAGAAACTGGATTATGCAACAATCCCAACGATTGTGGAAAACGCATTTATATCTGCAGCAAAGGAGATTCTTCCAGCTGGACGGGTTCCGGAACAGCTTAGCGTTGGGGAGCTAGCCGCTCTCCTTCCTTATCCAAACGAGCGTCCCCAAAATCGGTTTACTGTTTTCATGTTCAATATAAACTCAAATCAAACCGACTTTGAGCGGATTCGAGCTTCAAAGAAAGCTTCGTGGAAGGGCATGACAGGACCCTGGATTCCGCTGACGTTTTTAATGTTCAAAATTAGTGGAAGGATGCCCGTGTTCATGCACTACATAGTTTTAGGTGGCGGAAGCAACTCGCTGATGATGAGTAATTTGCCGTTGTCAAAGACAAAGTTCAAGATGTTGGATGTTGCAGATGCTTCGGAAGTATGGGCTTTTCCACCACAGCCTAATGATACGGGAATCATTTTGTTTGCTGCGGCGTATCACAATACCCTGAAAATTACGGCTAGCGCGGACCCCACTTGGTTGATGGAAGAAGAGTTGGTGAAAATTGTGGAGAGAATTCCTAAAGTTTTGGATGAGTGGGCCAAAATTTTGGAATAACGTGAAATTAAGTTGGAAATATTGTAACTATATAGTAGAAACCTTTGTATGTTACAATATTCTATGTTTTTATTGATGGCATTATTTAAAAAAATAAAGACAATATTCATAAATTGTTGAGTTGAAAATCATCATTCTCACGACTTGGCATCATGACTTTACCAATTTTGTTTAATATTTATTTTGTATTTTGAAAAACATTAAGTGTTTCAAAAACTATGCACGCATGATCATCATTTGTGTCGTTTTGCATATTGATCCATAAGCCAGTGTTACATTTCGTTTAGCACCTTTGGGTGGCGAGCACCAACATGGTTAAAAATACAGAGCCTAAATTGACATAATTTGAGGAAATGTTTTAAAGACTGGCATCTTAACCCCACCCCTGATAGTGTCTCTGTGGAAAAGTACATTGTGATTATGAAAAAATTAACAGACTATTGGAGATGGAGAGTGCAGTGGAAAATAAAAGCACTATACTACAGATTTTTTATGAGAATAAATATATTGCCCACATATTTCAGCGTTCCTATTGACAAATTATGAAATATGCTTCTTTGTTGCAATTTGTCGAGTTTTCTTTAGATTTATGGATTTACCTTCAAATGGAATGAGTCGAAGGAGGCTATGCTTTGATCATTTGGGACTTTGGGGTGTATGGTGTAGTTTACAATTTTATTATTTATTATTATGGCATTATCGCAGCTTTCGTAACTTTTATAGATGGAATGTTAATTTTACAGGCACAAAATTGTTTAAACATGACAAATTCAACAATTCAAGACGATTATCTTTATTTTTTTGAAAATGCAATATCAATCAAAACACAGAATATGGTAACATATTTGAACTAATAAAATACGATATTCCCAATTGCATTTCAAATTATTCCAAAATTTTGGCCCGCTCATACGAAACCTGAGGGATTCGTTCCATAATTTTCATCAATTCTTCTTCCCTCAACCAAGTGGAATCGTCGCTGGCCGTTATTACGTAGCCGAAGTGGAGCATTCAGCGAAGTAATGGTTTTACTAAGTTCGTCTGTCTGTCCGTCCGTCTATCTGTCTGTCTGTGTGCACTCTCCTGGTCACATACATTGGCCGATTTGGACCAAATTTGGTACACAGGTAGCACTACTCAAGAGGACCTCTGGGAATACTTTTCAGCCAAATCGGTCAAACGGTTCGAAAGTTATAGGTGTATGAGTTCAGAAACTCATCGATTTGGCTGAAACGTATACGTAAACGAAAGCATAGCAAAGCTTCCTTGTGCATGTACTTGTGCATAAATCCAGAATCCGGAATGGAATTATGCGTTTACTAAGTTGAGAGAAGATCGCAGAGGTGGGTTTAGAGGGCGGAGGTGGAGGAGATTTGGTGGAGGTGGGGGAGGGGGTTTGGAGGAGATCACTCAATGACCTCTTCAGCTACGTCTCTGGCCTGCTTACTAGCAGTTTATTCTTCAATGAATCGAGCATGGATGCCTGTCTCGTGTGCGTTTGCTCTCGGATCGTTATCACCAACTTGGCTAAAAAAAATGCCCGTAACAGCAGGTAAATTTAAAAAAATCCGGAATCAAAAATATAATCAACCATTTGTAGACAATTTAAAGAAATTTTGCAAATAAATAACAGTGAGTTAATCCTTAATCATAATCATTGCTTTTTGTTTATTTGTCAGGGGAATAGAAGTACGGATTCCAAATCCTGCCGGAATTCTCAATTGGTGAAGGTGCCTAAAGACTCCGGGAGAGAAAACTTGATTATCTTTTGTTTTGCAGAACGAATGACATACGGTCAGATTTTGCGGCTTTAAATTCCTATTCCCTAAGACGAATTTCTTCAGCTCAGAATCTAATTACGAATTCAAATCAAATTACGTGAAATATAATTTCATATTATTGTATATATTAGGTATTTAAGTCGTTAACAATCACACTATCATCACAGCCTCTCAGGGACCAGGCATTTTAGCAATTTTACGAAGTTCATGTTTAATGTTCAAAAGCACCAAAACTTTAACACTAGTTTTTCCTCATAATTTATTTTTTCTTTTCTGGAACACGGCTAATCATGCAGGGCTCACAATACCAGGGAAGATGCTCTGGATACTTATGTGGAAATGATTGAAGCTGGAGCTGAAACGGTACTTTGAGCAGTTAAATCACCACTTTTCTGTTGAGCTTCATTAACGGGCCATTCTGCTTCCGCATGTTCCGCTACAATTACAATTTAAAAAATATTTTAGTAATTTGCTCTGGAAATTGTATTATTGAAATTTGAAATATTAAGATTTGAAGGAGCCTGATGTAACCTAAAAATATTTTATCCTTCAATCATGTCCACTTTTGGTCCTCCAGCTCATCAATAAGATGGAGAGTCCCATTGAATTGTAGATAAACATATTGCCCTCTTGCCAACTTGTACTCAATTGCTTCGTAAATACATTCTGCTTCGTTAGCCCCTGCGCCTGCTTCATCCTCCTCCAATCAAGCTTCGGATAAACGACGGAGTAGCTTCCTGCAGCCGTTACAAAATGGAAAATATTTCAAATGAACATTTCCTTGGGGTCCACAATTTGAAATTCCAGTAATCAGAGCAGGTTTTGATTCGTTTTCGTCATTGGGCTCGCCCATGTCTGTCATCCTGATGAGGAGGAACAGAGCTCCCTATCCTCAAAAACCAGGTCTACCTCCTCGACACCGCTCTTGGTGCTCAGGAAGACAGGCAAGAAGTAAGAGAATAAACTGAAAAGTGGTGAACGTAGTTTCGTAGCCCTACGTAGTCAACCAAATCAATCCGTCTTTAAAAATTAATTGAAAAGGAAAACATTTAAAATCGACTTACAGTTGATAACAATGTGGCGGCCTCCTCCGCTATCCCTTCAACAGGAATTCCGTCATCTACCAAGTCCTGCTTTATTCCTAGGCTTGTAACCGTGCTAATATCAGCAATCACTCTGTTAGCAATCTTTCATATTGTTTGAGACACCAAGTCAGCAACCTTTGAGAGGGGATGGAGACGCCAAAGTAAATCCGAAAGTAGATACGGCTGGAGAGCTCATGTTGCAACAATCTTCTTTACCCTAGAGATAATAATAATGTCATGAAAAGGATATTTGGAGAGGAAACTATAGTTAATATAAAATGGTTATCTCATCTTACCCATCAACACATTCAGTAAAAGTGGGCTCAGAGCTTTCCTTTTCTGTAGACTCGAGATTGGCAATACTTCTCCCAAATGCAGATTCTAAATTTTATAATGCATTATAATGGCAGGTTGACTTTATCTTGTATAGATATTGCTTGAAAAAATAATACAAAAAAACTAACTTGAAACAACGTTTAAGACGGAGCTCATTAGCACGTCAATATTTTTTTTGTACTCTTGTCTACCCTCTGGGAACAATTCCCCCAACTGATAAACTAATTTGGTTGTGAACGGACCAAAGCTGATTTTCTAAATGGGACCATACTGTTCTCCGCCACATTAATTCGTATTCAAATATTCTGTTTTAAAATTGAGGAGAATAAAACAACGTTTAAAAATTATATTTCATATGGTATTTGCAACGGTCTCAAGTCCCACTTTACTCCTGAATTTATAATTCTTACTTTCACGTTTTTCAACGCCATGATGTTGAACACTGTTCCCAAGAAATGGTGACCTGCCCCCGGTGTTTTTTGCTTGAGACTTTACTCCCATTTCATTTAGTTCTCCACCAGGTGAAGTGATGATGACATAAACAGAAGATAAAGATGAGACTTACGTACAGGTTGTTTTGGATGGTCACACAGTGGCGTAGTTCACTCAGAAGCCAAATAATAATTGTTGGGAAATAATGGGAGCGTCGAGCTGTAGGAGAGACCCTCATAAAATAAATAGTTTTGATTTAGTTCAACTCAATGTTTCAAAGCTTCCTTTAGGTCGACAACTCAAACCAAGGCAAGGTAAGCTTTCAGGTGAGATTTTCTCACCGACGGGTTTCCCACGTGTAACTTATCTAGACTCCCAGATAACTAAACTTGCTGGATGTTTAACTCTTCAAGCGTAAAATGAAAACTACTTTGAAGAGGAAACAGCGAACAACCCTACAAAAAATGCACATTCAATATGGATAATAATAACCCATGACGTATGGCAGGTAGATTGACGTTGATTTGAGAGAAGTAAACTCCACTCACGTCCAGTCATTTCATGAACATTCCAACGCGTTAAAAAATATTAATTTAAGCCACCCAACTTTTAAATCCAGGAAATGATGAAAATCTGTAAGATATTATATTTTTAATCGCTTTTTTTTTAAATAGATGGTATCATATATGGTACATATTATGGGAGAATGTACGATAGTTCTCGTCTTTTAAACTAAATACTTGGCTGTGAGTTGAGGAAACGGAAAATATTGAATCCCCCTTTTTATCACACACACACCACCTAGTAATTTAGTTAAATACAGGTAATAATTAACAAAATGGCAAAAGACGCAAGTATTAAAACTGTGCGCATTAATATTTCATAATCGCTATATAGTTTTGACAATGGCACATTAAATAAACCCAAAAGAAATCCCAGGTAGGTGAAATAATTTTCCCACAGATTTTTCAATAGTTAATTTACAGCGTTCATCAGACGAGACGATGAGATATCATAAGGCTCATTAAATGTAATACGTATTTATTGACTAGTGAAATTATTGGAAATTCCGAAGGCCTCGTCGTATTCAACAACAAGTATTACAAGAAAAGTCCAATGTACCACCGCAATACATCAAGGCGACGTGATAAAAATATAATATGACTGGGGAAAGGAAGGCACCGTGAGATGCAAACATTCAACATTTTCTACTTCCTCCATCCAGCTTAATAATTGCATACTAAATTTTATCGTGAGAAACTTTTGCTACCTGATAATAAAAGTGGTTTGGTTGGAGAAGCTAAACTATGCACCAGTTTTTAGTAACCTACAAATATACGCGAGCTTTTTCTTTTCTGACTTCAAAAAGCAAATACACGTGCCGAGTAAAAACGAGATAGAAGAAATGCATTTGGCCTTTTATCTATAAAAATTGGATGTAATGCAATCACAAGGACGCAGTGTTTGCCTGGTCGTCTTCAGCTCACTATACCTCCTACCAGATAACCATAATATTTCATTTTCATTTCACTATTCCAATCAAGGACATTGCATTGATCATCCATCATAATCACCATTTCTGAGGCTTTTCGTATCGCCTGTGTTCGACTGTGTTTCGTAAACCAAATCTGTCTTCTATTGTTGATGACCTTGGTTTAAATCATATCAAAATGCGAAGTAAGTAGGTAATTTACTTTTATATTTAACCATCCATATGTAAACTTTAATTAATCTGTTTGCAGATACCGGCGACAGAATCTGGCTAACATTCGCCTTGGCGGATGCGGACGTTCCGAATGCCTTAACACTAGGCTACTCCTTGCGCAAAGTATTCACTTGCAAAAAGTTGGCGGTTATTATTTCCTCCACCAAAGTTTCTTCAGTGATGAGAGAAGCACTTTGCCACGGCTTTGACTACGTCTTCAATTTGGATGATGATCGGAACACTGCTAAACTGGATGCTGGTGACTTTGTCAAGTTGTTTGCACTCACTCTCAAATCTTTTGAGAAGATTGTGATGCTCTCCCCAAATATGTTGGTGAGAATAAAATAAAATATTAAATTGCATATAAATTGTTATTTTTGTTCATCAACAGTAATTATTATCGTTTGTGTACAAACAAAGGTTGTGAAGAATTGTGATGAATTACTTGACAAAGAAGAGGCTAGTACCCAACCCATTGTTTGGGGTGAGGGAGAAGATACCACTATTCTCATTATACGCCCGTCCATCCCCATTTTCAAGGGGTTGATGAGAAAACTCGCAGAACGGAATGGAAGCGGCGTAGAAAACTGTTTGAGAGAGTGGGTGGTCAACAATCAATGCTCAAGTGTTGAATTTTTGGATGCAAAGTACAACCAACGACTCAATCCCACAACGGGAGTGCTGGCTGAGTATAATTTTTTATCTTCTATTTTGCATACGCCTTTTTGGGTAAAAATGCAGTACTTAAAATCATTCTACAATCCATAAATATTATTTTAGGAAGGATCAAGATATTTCCATTTTTAACTTGGAGAAAATGCCAGCAGGAGGATTAGCCATTGACAAAGGGCTTGTTGGAGAGGTATACTCATCTTGCCTTTGATTATAATTGGGTGTGAATATTTATAATTCGAGCTCAAATTTACAATTATTTTATTATCTTTCTAGTGCATCTTTAGCCTTTGGAATTGTATTCAAAATGAGAGTGTTCTCCCACTCGTCACAGCTCTTAGAAATGTAATTTTTAATTTTCGTTATATTATACTAATTTTGTGGCCTTATAAATTTTATGCGACACGTGTTATTTCTAATGCCCTCGTTAGCCAACTCTGGCAGTAACTCCTGAAGAGCCGCAACCAACATACAAAAACGATGCAGTGGCGATTGTTGGAATGAGTTGCCGCTACCCTAGCTCCAACAACTTGGAGGAATTCTGGCAGGTGTTGCTAGAAGGAAAGGATGCCACTGGAAATCCCCCAGAATTTCGTTGGCTGAGGGAGCAATGCAGCCGCCCCTGCAAGCCCGAGCACAGGAAGACGAACGCTGGCTTCTTGAAATGTCCAGTGGATGACTTTGATGCAAAATTTTTTAACATCAGTCCCAAGGAAATGGTTGGAATGGATCCTCAACATAGACTCCTCCATGAGCTCGTTTGGGAAGGGCTGGAGGATGCTGCTATCAACCCACAGTCACTTGCGGGAACCAATGGAGGCGTGTTTATAGGCTCTTGGACAACTGATTACAAGGATATTTTGAGCCACACTGGAAATGACGAATTTTACCGGATGTACATGGGAAACTCAATTGGAGCCGGGGCTGCAAGAATCTCCCACTTGCTCGGGCTCACTGGCCCATGTATAGCAACAGAATCTGGATGCTCATCTGCAATGGTTGCTGTTCACCTTGCTTGCAAAAGTCTTCAACGTAGAGAGACAAACCTTGCCTTAGCATGCGGAGTTAATCTCCTTCTCCATCCCTTTGACAAGGAGATTATGCCCATGGTCATTTCTCCTGATGGACACTGCAAAACCTTTGATGCGAAAGCAGATGGTTTCGCAAGAGGCGAAGGATGTGGAGTATTGGTTTTGAAACGGCTTTCGGATGCGGTTCGAGACCAAGATAAGATTTGGGCTTTGGTCGGAGGCTCGGGAATGACACAAGAAGGAGTGAGTAAAAGCATGGGAACGCCCACTGTCAAATGTGAATCTTTGGCAATGAAGCTCGCTCTTCAGGATGCAGGAGTGAATCCAGCCGACGTCTCATACGTGGAGGCACACGGGACTGGGACGACTGTTGGAGATCCCATGGAGGTTGCAGCTATTGCCAATGCTTATCACTCCAAGCTCAGAAAAGAACCGTTGCTAATTGGCTCTGTAAAGACAAATGTGGGGCATACTGAGTCATGCTCCGGAATCACTGGAATTATGAAGGTTGTGCTTGCAATGCAGCATGAAATCATTCCACCTCATAGGAATTTTGAGACCTTGAATCCTGCAATTGACTTGGAAGCCGTGCCTGCGAAAATTCCACTGGAGCCAGTGCAATGGCCCAAGCAAAAAGGGATCCGTCGAATTGCTGGTGTCAGCTCATTTGGAATTACGGGAACGGATGCACACGCGATTATTGATGAAGCACCAGAAATCCCAGCGCCTGCCTTGACGCTTACTAACTTTGAGCGACCTTTGCACATCATGAAAATTTCCGCTAAAACTGATGACGCATTGGACATTCTTCTGGACAGCTATAAAAATTACCTGGACACTTGCAGTGAAGACTTGAAGGACTTGGCATACACCGCAAATATAGGAAGAGCTGACTTCAGTCAAAGAGCAGTTATCATAGCAAAATCAAAGGAAGATGCAATCAAAAGAATTGAACAACACAAATTCATGAGGGGAGAAGAAACTCCAGAGAGTATAGGAAAAGTCTGTTTCCTCTTTACTGGACAAGGCTCACAATACCCCGGGATGGCCAAAGAGCTGTATGAAACAAGTCCCGTGTTCAGAATGCACTTTGAATACTGCGAGAAAATATTAAAAGAAACATACAACATTGACATCACCCGAATTCTTTGGTCCAACGACAAATCAAGCGAAGTAAGCAGAACAATTTACAGCCAAACCTCAATCTTTTGTGTAGAATATGCACTACTCAAGCTGTGGGAATCTTGGGGAGTGAAACCAGACTATGCACTTGGTCACAGCTTGGGAGAATTTGCTGCTGCTGTTTGTGCAGGCATTTTATCTGTTGAGGATGGAATAAAATTGGTAGCAGAAAGAAGTCGCCTTATTGACGAGCTTCCCCGTGGGAAAATGTTGGTCATCAAAGCAGACAAGCAGCGAGTAGACACTTTGATGAACAAGTTTGCGAGCAAGGACTCAAACAAAGTATTGGACTACGCTGCAATCAACTCCTACGAGCAAACTGTGGTAGCTGGAGATACTGAGGAGGTCCTAGAGTTTTCTGAATGTTGCAAGAATGCTGGTTTGAAATGCATTGTTTTGGAGGCCACCCACGCCTTCCATTCCAAGCATATGAACCCAATGCTTGGTGAATATGGGGAAGTAGCAAGGACGGTCAAAAAGCTGAGAGGAAATGACTGCAAATATATTTCTGGAATGAAAGGAACAAATTTAGAAGCTGACCAAATCAACGCCAACTATTGGAAAAACCATACCAGAGAAAAAGTGTTATTTCGTGAAGCTAGCAAAAAAGCTGTGGAGCTCGGATGCAACACTTTCATTGAAATTGGACCGCAACCCATTCTCTCTGCCTTGACAATGATGAACAATGAGCAGGCACTTCTCTGTCTTCCGTCCATGAAGAAAAATGAAAATGAATGGGACACATTACTCAGCACTCTTGGAAAACTTCATTTAAAAGGATTGGAAATTAATTGGATGGGTTTCGACTACCTCTACAACAGAAAGAAAGTAAGCTTACCGCATTACCCTTTCATTGGGAAAAAGTACTGGACCGACCTGCTTTCCGTGACGGGATCTAGCATCCATCCTCTTGTAGGTAGCGTCATTCCCAATGCATCCTCAACAAAACTCTTCCAAAACGGTCTGAACCTGAGGGAGCTGGAGTACGTGAAGGATCATGCTATAGGGGAAAATGTGATTTTCCCTGGAGCAGGCTACCTTGAAATGTGTTTAGCTGCAGGATTGGCCACGATCGAGGGTACTAGTGAGAACTTGGCTCTTCCAACACGTGCCATGAAAGTAGAAAACCTTTCTATCCAAGCCCCTCTTCTTCTCCAGGACTCAAAATCATGTCAGGTACAAACCGTGGTAGATTTCAACACTTCCCAAGACAATGACATGGATTGGAATGACGTCTCCGTTAAAATACTTCATCGGGTGGACGCACCAGATTCAAATTGTAAATGGCTTCCTCATGCCTCAGCAACCTTCTCCCCGCTGCCAACCCCTGATGAAAAAATCATCCCGTTCGACTTAGCTGCTTTTAAATCCACACTCGCCAAACCATCCAACTCCACAACTGTCTTGGAAATTTACGACAAACTGGCATCCATTGGACTCAAGTTTGGTCCAACATTCCGGAGCATTGAGACACTTTGGAGGGATGAAGACGCCAAAACGCTCCTAGCCAAAGTCAAGGTCCCACCATCATCCGGCGACCAGTCCCAAAGTCGCTACATTCTCCACCCAGTTTTGCTAGATGCAATGATCCAAGCGGTGATGATGCTTAGGCATACATCCACCATGAAAAAAAAGCTCTACGTACCCATCTCCATTGGCAAATTCATTTGGTTGGCTGGAACAGATTCCACTGAGCTTTACATCCACGCTTTCACCTCCATTCCCGAAGGAAATAGTAGCAGCACTGATTCCGCTCTTCTTGTCAACAGAGAAGGGATTCCAATTGCAATAATGTCTTCTGTTGAATTTATTGACACCACCGTGAAAGCGCTTCAAGCGGTTCTGGAGCAACAACGTGATGCCATGCCTGACATGTGGGAGAATGTTTGGAGGGCAACGGAAAGTCCAATGGAGAAATCAGCGAGAGACCTACACCTCGCTGTTGGCAAGTTTCATGATGACCAGTTTAAAAATGAGGTGGAATCCAACTTTAATCATCCGTCGTCAACAATCACCCAATCATTTGAGAAACTGGGGGATCTCTGCTACTTTAACTTTCTTCGTGCACTTTATGAGCTAGAATGGATTCCCACTCTCCATCACACCTTTAGCGAAGACATTCTCTTTCGAGAGTTAAAGGTAAAGCCTGAATTCCGCAAGTATTTTGGATTCATCATGCAAGTACTAGAAACAAAAGGGATATTGCTCAAAGTTTTGGACAATATTGATGATGATGATGTCAACTGGAAAATTGTGAGAATGCCACCGTGCTTAGAAACCGTCTTAGAAACTGTGAGTTCCCCCGCATTCACTCACGACCTAATCAGCGTCTTCAACAACACAATACTCTTTGCCAAACTAGGAGAAAATTTAAGTGGTGTTCTCAAAGGGGATGTGTCCGCGTTGAGCATCCTTTTTCCTGAAGAAAACGACGGGTGGCCTTCCGTCGCTGGGTTTTATACGGATTATGCTAAACTTATAAGAATTCGCGAGTTTGCGAGCACCTTGGGTAACAAGAGAATAGGTCATTTTAATAAAAGCTTAAGTGGACAAAAACATGTGATGCGAATCCTTGAAGTGGGAGCAGGAACCGGTTCCTACACAATGGATTTCATCCGGTGTTTGGATGATTTGAACATTACGGAGTTTGAATATACCTACACAGATATTTCTACCTCCTTCTTCCCCGCAGCACAGAAACGGTTTGAGAAGCATTTGAATAATATGGTGTTCAAAAGACTGAACATTGAGGAGGATCCCATTGAGCAGGGATTCACGCCGGAGTATTATGACTATATTTATATGGCAGAAGTCATTCATGCCACGAGGGATATCAAAGAGAGCTTAAGAAATTTGAGGATGTTGATGAAACCCTATGCCAAATTGGATATGATGGAACAGACAAGAGTTCAAATCCCCATTTCCTATTTGTTTGGTCCCCTCGAAGGGTTCTGGAGGTTCCAAGACTTTGAACTGAGACGTAAACATTGCACCCTTTCGAAGGAAAAGTGGCTTGAGATTTACAACCAAAATGGGTTTGGTTTTGATGGAGCGTTTTCAGTTTTGAACAACTACCACACTTACGTATGTGTTCACAAAACTCCTAACATTGTAGACGATATCCAACCTCAAGAAGGGGTAGGGAAAAGTTTGCAAAATAGGTTGAAAGTTTGGCTCCTGTTTCACAATGAGAAGGCCTCAATATCCACCCACTTGCGAGAAAAGATTGGAGGGGTCGAATGTCGAACTGTGATCAGCATTTGTAAGGGCAGCAGCTTCACGGTAGATGAAACTGGCAGAAACTATACGATTCGTCATGATGCTGAAGAGGACTTTATAAACTTGTTCAAGATAATGGCTTCCAGAACATTGCAAATAGAAGGAATTTTGTATTGTTGGGCACTGGACCAAAATCAAGTTTCTCAGGAGGAGCTTCTCCAACCATATTTTTATCTCACCAAGACGTTTCTAACAATGAAACTGAGAGTTCAACCAAGATTTGTTTGTTTGACTGCAGACACGAACCCAATAGAAGATAAGGAGGTCTCCCACTACCACTCTTCCACATTGTGGGCATTTACAAAGGCACTAAAGAATGAGCACCAAGAGCTCAACTGCCGCTGTGTTGAAGTTCCCATTGCTAAAGGAACTGTGGACCCCATTAACGCACAAGCAATCTTTTATGAAATCTGGAGCTGTGACAAAGAGAGTCAGGTGGTTTATCATGGGAAATCTCGCTTCGTCCCAAGGTTCATGTCGTACAAACCACTTAAAAATGTGCTGGAGCTACCCAAAGGGACTGACAAGTTCCAACTAATTTTACCAGAAACTCGCTCCATCGCTGATCTTCAGTTTGGACCATATGAACTTGGGAGCTTGATGGAAGACCATGTTGAGATTCAAATAAAAGCGTCAGCTCTCAACTTCAGGGATGTGTTGAGTGTTATCAAACCCTCGGAAGAGTTCACCAATATGAACACCGTAGGATTTGATTTTGCTGGGGTTGTCAAACGAGTTGGAGAAAAGGTTACGATGTGGAAAGTTGGTGACTTGGTCAGTGGCTGCAATATGAAAAACATTGCACTACCAAGTCACGTTCAAATTCAGGAAGAGTGTTTGATTGGGCTCCCAGATAACATCACATTATGCGAAGCTGCCACCATTCCAGCCGTTTATGTAACTACAGTCGTGTGCCTCATGGATACAGCCAAAATCAAGAAAAGGGATGTGGTGCTCATTCACACAGCAACTGGAGGTGTGGGGCTAAGTGCGATTGAAATTTGCAAACATTTTGGATGCACAATCATTGCCACTGCTGGAAGTAAACGGAAGCAGAATTATTTGAGATCGTTGGGAATCCAACACATTTTGCATTCGAGGAATACTCAATATGGGGATGATATTCTGGAGCTGACTAACGGGAGAGGGGTGGATGTTGTCTTGAATTCATTGACAAGTGAAGGGTTCAAAGAAGCCACATTGAAAGCGTGTGCGAAGGGAGCACGCTTCGTAGAAATGAGTAAGTTAAACGTTTGGAAACCAGAGGAAGTAAAGAAACTCCGACCTGATGTGGAATACACAATTGTGGACATTTCCAGCTCAGATACTAGTGAATGGATGGAGGTCATAGGGAAAGTGCGGAGTCTTGCGGAGCAAGGCGTCGTGAAGCCAATTCCTTACGTGAGATTTGACGGGCAAAATATCCGAGAAGCACTCCAGTACATGCAAAAGGCGAAACACATTGGAAAGATAGTTTGTGTTTTGCCAGAACTTAGAAGCAATGGCGGTGAAATGATACCTTACTCCCCATTGTTTAATGACAGAAGCACTTACTTGATAACTGGTGGATTGGGAGGGATTGGTTTCGTCGTTTGTCAGTGGATGATACAGCAAGGAGCGAAACATGTTGTTGTCGCGAGTCGAAGTCTTCCTCGCCCCACTGTCCAGACGGGAATCCAAGAAATGAATAAACTAGGTGCCAATGTGATCCCTGTCCAACTGGACGTCAGTGACTTTGAGCAGTGCCGAATGTTTATTGAGAGCCAAATAGCGGAATTACGACTTCCCCCATTACGAGGGGTAATGCATGCTGCGGGTATAATCGCAGATAATCTGATTGAAAATCAAGACTGGGGGAGATTGTCTTCCACTTTTCCTACCAAAATAACTGGAACCCTGAATTTACATGAGCTCACCAAATCCATGAATCTCGAACATTTTGTCATGTTCTCCTCAATGGCGGCCGTGTTAGGACCACCAGCCCAGTGCAACCACGCTGCTGCGAATGGTTTTGAGGATGCCCTCGTCCACTATCGAAACTCAATTGGGCTACCTGGCACGACCGTAAATTGGGGTCAATGGGGTGAGTTGATTTAATTTAAACTCCAAAAAAATCATTTTACCCTGATGTTAGAATTCTAAAAATTTTTGGACGTCTATTCCAAAGTGATACAGTGTGATAATCTTGAGATCCTTTACAAGTTAGTTTTTTAGTTAATTAACTTAACATTTTTGTTTCCCTTCTTTAAATGGCTCGCAGGGGAAGTAGGAATAGCAACAGAAGTAGACCTTCCAGGCCTAAAAACCTTATCAAACTTACAGGTACTATTTTTTTAAATTCGATTTCCGTTCACTAAAATTGTTGGAATTAAACATATATATTAATCCGTCTCTTCTCGTTATACAGGGAATCAAAGGACTGGAATATGTACTAAAAATGCAACGGGCACAAACAGCCATCGTCAACATTGGTTCGTTTGTCATGCTCAGTAAAATTATGCCTTACATTGCCACATATTTGGATGAACGTGTGTGGAAGAAAAGCGCAACGACGTCTTCAGTTGTCGGGGTCAAATCAGATGAGTTTTGGCAACAGTATGACTCCAAATCTACATTCGAAGAGAAGGAAGACGTGTTGAAGGAGCAGTTGCGAAATATTTTAAGGATAACACTCAAGCTAGATGACGGAGACGTGATGGACGACAGTGCCAATTTCCAGGAAATGGGAGTAGATAGTTTGATGTTTGTGGAGATAAAAAACTGTCTGCAGATGCTCCTTGGCGGTCGGTTCACAGTAGTAGCGAGCGCTTTAAAGGACTACAATAACATTGTATCCATGTCTACCAGACTTGTGCAGCTGATTGAAGGAGCACATGAGGGTGAAACTGTGAAGCCAACTAAAGAACAAATAACCGAGTTGATGATGGAGGATTGTCAGCTTCCAGAGCATATTCGTGCAAAACCTGGGCAGGAGGCAGTTAGTGTAAAAGACATCAAAACAGTTCTTCTCACTGGTGCTACTGGAACATTGGGTCCGTACATACTTCATCGATTGACTAGCACCCCTCAAATCACGCAAGTCATTTGCTTACTCCGACCCAATAAACAGGTGACCGCGGAGGAGCGTCTTCACAAAATTTTGGAGAAAACGGCTCTTCTCCCTCACGTTGACCTCGGAAAAGTCCGTTGCATCTCTGGTAATGTTGCAATGCCACACTTGGGAATGGATCCTGAGGTCCGGTTGGAGTTAGCAAAGAGTTTAGACGCTATCTTTCATTGCGCCGCACACGTAGAACACACAGAATACTATAGAAAAAAAGAGTCCACTACCGACACTCGGGCAGTGAACATTGGTGGCACAAAGAATGTTCTTGAGTTTGCTTGCGAAAGGAAATTAAAGCATGTCTCTCTCGCTGCTTCCCTCCTTTCCGTGTCAACAGTTGGTGAGGATGGCCAGATATCAGAAGGCTGGCTGGATATGGAGGATTATGCTGGCGTAACTACATTTGCATATCCCATCTCAAAGTTCGTTGGGGATGTTCTACTAAAACAGGCAGCTGAGCGTGGGATTCCTTCCAAGGTATTTCGGCTGCCACTTATCATGGGCGAGTCGAATACTGGCAGATGCTCAGAGGAGAATAATCACGCCTTGTTGAGATACATTTACATCATGAAGAATAGAATTATGCCATCTAATCCTTTTCCCACTCCAATGCTACCTGTTGACGTTTGTGCGGATGTGTCTGTACGTCTGTTTATAGATGCCAGGGCCCCCTCTGACGTATACAACATTACGCATGCCAACCCACATATTGACCAAGAGTTTGTGACAGTTGCCAAAAGGTTTGGCTATGAAGTCGACATTGTTGAGCTCTCCGAATTTTCAAAGCGGATTCGCGAGTCTGACACCAACAACTCAGCCCTTGCCATTTTTGGAGAGTTTTATGAAGACGATGAAGAGCTCATGGAACACTACACTAACGTCCCATTGTTGAGAACGTGGATGGAAGGGAACACAAATGTATGGTTTAGCAAAAAGGTCAATGCGCTCCTTCCTAACTTTTATCAAGAGCAAAAGCCAACCGCAGACTATATTTATAATGACCTCATGTTCCTCAAGAGCCAGGGTTTGTTTGAGAAATTTGGCCTGTGAAAATTATTAGTTCAAGTTAATAGCTTACAATTTTTTTAGTATTACAAACTTGTGGATACGTAAATTAATTTGTAAATACATAGTAATTATCGTAGTTTTGTATAAAACAAATTACGTCATGATTCCAAACTACTCCAATCATATCATGACAAATCTATTAATAACGAAAAATGCTGTGTTTGGTTTGAAGAATTAGATGTGGGAAGTTGATAGGAATGAGATAAATTAAAAATTGACATGGGGAGTTTACAACAATTGATAATTTCAACAATTTATATTATGTAAATTGCTACTTGTCTACGCACTCAATTAAATGTTAATTTTAAATTATTGTTATCTTAAATTTATTTAACAGTGCATTGTACGAAATTCGAAACAATGGAGGGACTAGTCTGAAGTTCTCATAAAACAAAACGGCTAAGTAAGCACTTTTGTCTATGTGAGGTTCATAACTCAAGGTTCAAAATCAACATCTTTCCTATCACAAAATTCCATACATGAAGCAAAGCAGTAAATCCTTTCATGTATCCTTCCAAGCAATCGTTTCGTACACAAGGTCGTGTAACCAAAGGGCGAAAACATGAGTTCAGATACTCAGAATGCACTGAGCTACGAAGTGAGTGGAACTCATTATTACGTAGCTGCAGCGGGAGCATTCAGCAAAGTAATGGTTTTACTCAAACTGTCTGTCCGTGCGCACACTCCTGGTCACATACATTGACCGATTTGGACCAAATTTGGTACACAAGTAGTACTACTCAAGAGAACCTCTGGGAATACTTTTCAGCCAAATCGTAAATACCAGTTTTAAAGTTATAGGCTAGAAATTTCAGAAACTCATCGATTTGGCTGAAACGTATTCGTATACGTACGAATTGCATAGCATCCGTGTGCATGAGCTTATGCATAAATGCAGAATCCGGAATGGTATTATGCTTTAAACTTCGTTGGGAGAGGATCGCAGCGGTGGGTTTAGAGAGAGAGGTGGTGGAGGTGATTTGGTGGATATGGGAGGTGGGGATTTGGAGGTGATCACTCAACGCCTTCTTCGGCTACGTCTCTGGCCTGCTTACTAGCAGTTTATTGATGTTGACGAATAGTATTTACATTGGGTTTTGTACATTTTATGTCATTGGAATTCATTTCTTTTTCCCATCTTGAAATCACTATTTTTAAACGCATCTTTAGGAACTGAAGTTGAGTCCGTCATAGATCAAAATAGGAATGACGAAATAAAAATGAGCAACTGGTTTAAATAAAAGTGCAAACGATAAATTTGAGAGAGAAAATCCCGTTTAAATGTTTGTTGTTGGGCTCTAATATTTCGCGTTACAAAATGCGATGGTGAGATGTTTTTTTAATAATAAACATGCAGTGTGAACTGATACAAATACACACACATTGAGTTAAAACCACTGAATTAAAGAATTATAGCCAACTGCATTCGGGAATAGACATTATGATAGGTACTCAATTGCATAATATATCATAAGTTCAGATTCATAAACCTTATTATAACCAATAGCTAGTATTTTTTATGTTCATCAAAACCCAATCAACCTTTCGGCATAAACTTCTTATGAACACTGTGCGACCTTTTAAAAAGCAACTGTGTTGCTTTTGAAGTATCTTTTCTAGCTGACGAAAAAAGCAAGATGAGATTTGGACAAGCTGTATCCCACATTTAGCCATAAAACTCGGATGCCATGTCTCCAAAACCAGAGTTGTAAGTGCTAAGATAAGCAGAAAGCTGGCAAGTGCAAAAGTCCCCGTCAATGTCGATATTTTAGTAGATTTGGTAAAGGATCCATTCAACTTATCCCTACTGCCTGAATTGAACACGTAGCTAAATAAACTGGCATTGCTAACACCTAGTGCTTTAAATTTATTTAGGCTTCGTAAATTGTGGAGGCTTTTCAATTGTCTGCCGCGCTTACTTTCCATTTCGTAAATTCCAGATTGTACATACTTCCCCAAAAATGGGCTGAATCGTATCGTAACTATGTTTTTATAATAAATCGTCCAAAATCTAAAAGATCTAAAGAACGGCATTTGTTGTGGTACTATCTTGTGAAATCTCGTCTGTCCAAAGAATGCAAGGTTCCAATTGCTCTCACAGTCCCCCATACATAAAACTGCAAATTGGGAAATTTTTTTAGTAACAAGCCGTTTAGTGTAAAATGATAGGGCGAGCTCTTGTGCTGGTGTCCGTTTTTCCATGGGTAACCGAGGATATTGTGAAAATTTATATACCATGGCATACCCATTTCTCATTGCATTTTTTAAAACTTCAGCTTCATCAGTGTACATATCCATATAGGATGCCTTAAACCAAATTCCGAAATACATCTTTACTCTTGGCTCCGTCAAAGCTGGTTTTGAGGAAAAGTACGACTTTAACTCAGTACGAAAAGAGTAAGGGAAAATTATGTCAAAGTAATCTTGACTAAGTAAATCAGCCAAATTCTTAGGATAATCAGTTGGCTTTTGCTCTGCGGTCATAAATGTGTATAATGAAGAGTTGTAAAAATTTCTAAGCAAGAGTGAATAAAAAATCCACAAAATTATCAAACATTTTCCACGAATAGTGCATCTACGTGGCTGACCTGTATCTTGCTCAAAAATTACAGAAATTTGAAAGAAAAGAACGCTATTTAAGTCTAGCTCTTCAACTAAAGTTACTAAAGTTAAAACTCCTACAAATATTGTACCCATTAAAAGCCATACAATAAGGCTGAATGGATACAAAAATGCCGTGATATTCGTATCAATTGAGTTAAATTTTGGGACAAGAACCTGAAATGTGTAATCAGTTTGATGCGTTCCAAATGGAATGTATTCCCAAGCGTAGTAAAATACTGAATGAGAATGCATGTAAATCTTCCAGGAATTCCGAGGGTCACAGTTGGAGCAATTAACGAAATTAAAGTATGCATTAAACAATATATTAATTTCGTGCGACCGTATTTTAGGCTGAAGGTCATGTTCGAAATATGTTTTACATTTGTGGTCCAGCTCAAAATTGAAATGCAAATGTGTCTGCATCCAAAAAGCAAGTAGTTCATTAAAGGTGAACGTTGATTTTGGAACGAGTTGAAAGGCGGGACGCATAGGTAATTTGCTGTGATCAATATTTTCAAAATGACCAATGTACACATGATTGTTAAGTGAATCAACAAAAATCAGGGGCACTGTAGTGTAATCAGGACTAATAGTAAATCGTTCGCATAGGAGTGACTTTAAGGTTTTTGTCATATCAATTGCCATAATAACTGCTGCAGGAATTTTTACTGGATTTTCCCTTATCGTAACTACAAGGCCAAATATGTGATTATTTGTTGGAAAAGTTGAGTCGACAACTAAGAGAATTTCGTGTGTTGAGAATTTCTGTTTTACACTGACTCTAGCGTTTGTACTAATTTGGAACTCTTTCATTAGACCTTTAATATCTTTTCCTTTTTTCGTCGAACTTGTGTTGCGATTCTGCGTCTGGCACTCAAATTGAATCAAATCGAAATTTATGAGAATGCATTGGAAAACAACACAGTTTAAAAACATTGAGCTGCTTAAGTTGTTTTGTTCATCCCACATAAATTCTACTGTGGAATCTTGAAAATGATGAATTAACATGCTTTCGGTATGAGACCGAGTTTCAAACATATGTAATGTTTCCATTTTATATGTTCCCTAGTTTCACAAAATGATAATTATAAACTGTAATGTTGGGGCCAAAATCGTGAACTAAATTTAATAAAACTGGTTTACATTAAGTATATTAATGACGATAATAATGGCACACTACTAGTTTCGAGAATAACACGTAGTACACTTGAATGTTTCGCCATTTTAAATGAATTACAGCAAGTATTATATTCACTAATGATACTGTAAGTCTGTTATCCTTCAACTTATGGCATAAAGATTGTTAACATTAAGCTACATATGTATCGGACCTTCCAATAAGTGGAATTTATTAAAATATAGAAGAGGCTTTTGGTAAAAACGTCAATTTATCTTACGTCTTCACACCTATAGGAATAATCGTTTAAAACCTCAATTTACTGGTGGTAATTAAGAAACTGTTGAAACATTATTAATTTATCATCAAAATCAATAGAATATATTGATTAGAATGAACCAATGTGATGTTATGGAGGAATAGAATAGATGGACCGTTTATTGATTATTGGTACTTGCTGCATTCTCGATATTACGAAACTATAACATTTGGCGATGGAAATAAAATTGATATGCCCGAGCTTATCATTAATTATCGTTTTGGACAGAGTAGTTTTATGTGATTCTATATTTTTTATTTTTTTCGTTGAGATATCGATGAGCTAGTTTTCATTGCAGATAGTAAAACCTATAATGTACCTTTCATTTTTGTAATAATGCTGAAATAAAAACATTGCATAGACTACTGAAATTTGAATATGTATAATTACATATTTACGATCATATTTTTAGCAACCTGGAAATTTTCTTTAATATTAACATTCCATTTGATTTTTATGGCCAAACGTTTTATATAACATGTTATCATGTCATATCCATCAGTTAATATCGGCATGCTTCTACAAAAAAAAACATTTCCTGGTTTCATATTTTCGGCCTTTACCACCTCCTTGCTGGTTCTTAGCTCATATGCACCAAGTTACGGGCAAAGTGGAGCAGCAATATCTGGTTTAGCATTTTTGAAAAAATATCATGTCATATAATCCAGCTAAATGACGACACTTACGTCATACAGTTATGTACCAAGGAAGTATTAGACACGTTTTGTTGCCAACAACTGCTCTATAAGAACTGTTATGTGAGTCTTTTAAATTATGAACAACGTGACTATTACAAGTTCTTGCTCTGCGGCTATCCTCAAGCGAGCTAAACGTGTTGGTAGATATTTTTGTATTTTTGTAGTTGCTTAGCAACGCTTACAAAAATAAGAACATTACAAAAATCACTCTGCCCCTTGCGCCAATTCCGTTTGATACATTTGCCATGCTGAATAGCTCCAACTTTACAATTTATACTAGGATCAACCAAATTGGAGGGCGGAAATCGTCGTCGTCATCATTAAGAACGACATCTTCTTCACCAATTATGCAAACATTTAATTCGATGGTCGAACATTGGGGATTGCAGAGCAAATTGAATAATCCAGAAGACGAGCAGCAAAGAGGGATACTGTTCCCCAGCGAATTATACAGCTACGCAATTGGTGCAACAGACAGCTTTTTTCAACTTTTTAATTGGTACTATAAATTACCACCAAATGCGGAGAGAATCGTGGACCGAGCATTATTACACCCTGAGTGGCTCCGAATATTTGGACGAGGAATCCCTACAAATGTAAAAATTCTTAAGGAATGCAATAAAACAGCACTATTCTTAAGGAACGTGGATGCCCACGAAACATATTATGAGCTGAGACGAAATCTGACAATTAAAGATAACGTTTATCTCAGCGAACAATCAATTTTTGACCTCTCACATAGGATACACTTTGCTGGGTGGCTTAATCCCAAAATTTTGAGGAGAATGAAAGGACTAGAAACAGCCGGCATTTGGGATTGGTGGTCGGCATTCGTAAGTAATTTTATGACAAGGGTACGTGGCGGTGAAACCCAAGCCGTGGAAGGTGAAGAAGACACATCCAAAGTTAGTTCGGATTTAAGCGGTAATATTTCTATTGTATTTGTACTGTTAGCAGTTGGAATTGCTATTAGTATGACTGTGTTTCTGTATGAGATAAGACGTTTAGTCACAAAATCACCCGCATTACTCTCCCGTGTGTTAAGAAATTGTTGTGGGAATTGGTCATATAATCATTTAAGAATACATTGTCGCTCTGGTTGTAGAAATTTTAACTACTTATCGTCAGTTTATACACGTAAACGAAGGAATAATTTAAAAAACTAGAGGAAACTAATTCCCAATCCATTAGTTTGATTTGGTTTTAGGTGTGGCTATTAAAAAAATTCTGTGCGTTTTGGTGTTCGCTTTTTCAAAAAACGTAATTTATTTCGCATGCATACCTTGTAAATGACAAAATGAATTTGTACTGAAACATAAGAAAATTCAGTTCAAAGCCAAATGCTACAATCGACACCAGAAGTAATGTTACCAGGGTTGCAATATGAAAAACATATTATGGATAAAAGACATGGATAAAACATGTTTAAACATGGAGAAAAGAAAATTCGTTTCTCCATACATGTATAAATGTGAATCATATGAGGATGCTTACGTGCTTTGCCAAGCATAATTGAATGAAACAATAAAACTAAAGTTCACAGCAATTAACAATTTATTATTCATAAAGAAAAAAATAAAGATTTATTTCATAGCAATATAATTCACTAACAATCAGTTTGAAAGTAGAAACATAATTGGGATAGAAATAAGTAGAAATATAAGTAAATCATAAACCTTGTAACTATTATTGCTACCACTAGAACCCTGTTTCGGATTGTTTTGATTAGGATTTTCCGTGGATTCATCGCCTCCCAAAGTAGGAAAGAGACTTCCAAAGTCTAACCCACCAGCAGTGTGAGAGTGGGATGGACCCGTCAAGTTGATTTCTCTTTCCCAATAATCCCCTTCTCTACAGCCTCCTTCCCTACAGTCACAGCAAAGTATATTGCATTGGTGATACCCACAACAGGGAGTTCCTAAAGTTCCATCTTGACACCTTTGTGACTTGAGACTGCTTTGGCAGCATTGTCCATTAGCTTTATCCGTGATTATGAATAAAAAGTATGAAGCAGCAACAAAATAGTACAAATATTTTGACATGGCGAAACAAAATTTTGCTTCAAAGAAGCTTGGAAAATAATGTAGAAATGAATAGCCCCCAAAATATAAATGGTCTTGACTTGCCATTTCTAGCGGAAATCATTACTCGAGAATGCAGAAAATTGGTTTTCATTTTATCCCAGAAACCAAAAACCATTTCCTTTATTTTCGGTTTTCAGACATGATAACATACAATTTTACTAGTTTAACTGAATAATTTTATTTGAAGCTTCTTTTTACATGACGTAAATCAATAGTACTGGGTAAGACAACCCAAACTATCCTCTCCATTTCATTACTTATCCATTAATTTCCTCATAGCTTAGCTTTCCATCCTTGTCTTTGTCCATTCGTTGGAATTCTGATGCAAACTTTTCAACTTTTTCACTATAGTTTCCACATGTTCCACCAATCATTAGATTGTGAGCTTCGTCAATGTCATAAAAGCCATCCTTGTTCTTATCGTGCTCATGCTCATCATGCTCGTAAAGAGATTGCAAGTCTTGAATTTCCCTTGGAGATCGATTTCCGCGCACTTGAGCTACAACTTTGTTCTGTAAAAAAGGAAAAAAATAGGGTTCAGAATGAAATTAAAAATTCAAATGTAGATATCTGTAAATTATATTTTTATTTTTATCATTACCCATAAATGTTTCCAGATCGTATGATCCCCCTTTCGACAGCCCCCATCGCTACAATTGCAACAGAAAATGTTGTAGCCACTAACTTCACAGCAAGGTGTTCCTGGAGCTCCATCCCGACAAAAATAAGTGAGTAGATTTATCCTACAGCATTGGCTGGAAACCTCCGAAATATAAACGGAGAAGATAAAAAGAATGAGACAGAATGATAGCTTGCCCATTTTTTAAAAATGATTTGGAGAGAATCTTTTTTCTTGCAAGTTGAGTGCTGGATTGGAACTGTAACAATTTTGTGAGTTGATGAAACATTAAATAGGATTTCTGTGTCAACGAGGGGCGGAAATGATGGCCACAGAAAGGAATCCGAATTGAAATATGTAAAATGGGATTTAAATAATATGACGATAATAAAAATAAATGAAATATTAAATGGATGATGAACTATGGACCCAACCGTACAATTAAAATAATCTGAATTTTCCTGACAAAATAGGTGTGTGAGGATACCAATACCAAACCATTTCCTGTTGTTGGAAATGTGTGTGTTGTAAAAAGAAACAAAACTAAAATATTCAAAAAAGGTAGGATGTGAACTTTGGGTTTATGTTTATGGTTGCCTACTGCCTGGATGAATGCAAGGAAATATTGTGGTTTGAGAAGCCTCAAGTGGCTCAAGTTCAACTTGATCATAAGTAATATAGCTTTGTTTCACGCATGATGCAAATGCAAAGGTTGCTCAAAAATTGAATGACGTCAGTAATGGAAGTACTTGATATGAATATAATATCTTCCAGTTTATTCGAAGCACTTTCATCTTCTGCGTAACAGAGTTTTGTAAATTAATTGACTATGTTACAATATAATTATTATAATTATCCGTTGATCTCTTCATAACTCAACTTTCCATCATTATCTTTATCCAGCTTAGCAAATTCGACTGCCAACGATTCCACCTTCGCTGTGTAATTTCCACAAGTTCCACTGAAAAGGAGTTGATGAGCCTCTTGAATATCATAGAATCCGTCGTTATTCTTATCATGGAAATGTTCCCTTTTCACAACAACAGCACGTCTCCCTCGGATTGGGTTTTCATGCCAAAATCTCCGATATTCCTTTTCCGACTCCCAAAGATCCCCTTCTCGACACCCGCCGTCGCTGCAATTACAGCAAAAGAAGTTGCAAGGATTATTGCCACAACAAGGAGTTCCTAGACTGCCATCTCGACACGTGGATGAGAACGGACTGCTTCTGCAACATTGAGCAGAAACTATTGGCGTTTTAATTGATAAACTGCCTATGACAAGCATGACGATCAAAAGTGAAAATGTAGCCATTGTCTAGATTTGCCCCATATCTTTAATTTAACTTAAATATTAATTTTTATTTACACACGGTACAAATATTGATGATTGCTAAACACATCTGGATTGCCTCTCCGTTTTATATGAATTTAGCGGAAACGGCAGTCACGTAATTATGTATGTTTATTTCCTTAATTAAAAAGCAAAACGCTTTGCTTCAACTTTGAAAGGCGGATGTAAAACTTGGTTTAATACGTCAATTAATTTTTCGGAATATTGGCAATTAAATTTTATTAGTAAATGGCATATCAACATCGCACATATGGATTCAGCAGAAATACAAAGCGCTCCAGTTCTATTGAGTACAACATGACATGACAGTTTTTTTCTTCGTAGGAAAACCAAATGTCGGTCCTTATTAGCGATGAAAAATATTAAGAACGCGCGTGATACTGCACGAATACTTTTGCATAATATGCATATTATGCATCTTCTTGGTGGTAATCAGTTGACGTCAATTGACACATTATGAGGTTAGTTAACGATATAAAAGTGAAAGATAAGTGCAATTTAAAAACAATGGAGACACAGAAGTAAAGCCTTCCAGTCGGCAGATTTTTGTGAATTTATCACACATGTAGATTTGCAATTGCAATACGTGTTCATTTCATAAATTTTATTCATAATTTAAATCACATTATTGATTTAGAAATAAATATGGGACCACTTCAAAAAATTCTAAAATAATATGACTTTGTATAATTTTTCTATTAAAATCAGTTTTTACAATATCAACCGTTGATTTCCTCATAGCTGAGTTTCCCATCTTTGTCCTTATCCATCCGGTTGAATTCTGCTGCAAACTTTCCAATCTTCTCCGTGTAATTTCCACAAGTTCCGCTGCGAAGAAGTTTGTGAGCTTCATCAATATCGTAGAACCCGTCCATGTTCGTGTCATGAATGTGTTCCTCCTGTTGATGAATGCTGCTGATGTCTCGTTTTGATTTCCCCTTTCGACAACCTTCTTCCCAACAATTGCAACAGAAAATGTTACAAGGTTTCACACCACAGCATGGAGTACCTCGTTTCCCATCTGCACATCTTCTTGTCCCAAAACCGGCATGGCAGCACTGGCTATTAACCTGACTCTCTGAAATTATCATGGAAATGATGAGAATTGTGAGCACGACGGCTACTGAAAAGAATCCCTTTGCCATGATTTAATTTTATGAGTGAAAGTTTGTAAGTTAAAAAAATGTATAAGTTTTTGGAACTTGATTAGTATTGATTCAGTCGATCTTGACGTTAGCAATACGAATAATGCAAAGTTAATTTTTGACTCTATATTTATATAAAATGATTGTTTACTCGGGAAATAAAAATGACAGAGTAAAACAGGAAACCAAAGTAGAAAAATGGATTTTTCCAAGAACATTGCTTGTTTCCAGTGACACATTCTTATGCTTACGCAAAACAAATCAACCACAATAATCCTATTTTTCCTCTGCGGATTGAATGCTGACTCATCGATCGCTGGATGAGTTATGATTTCGGTTTGTATTCAAACAAATATAAATTGTTTATTGAATACATTTTGTATGATTTTAAACACAAATCAAGGTCGTACTAACGCCAGGTCATGACCTTTCTTCATCATTTGTTTTTGGAATAAAATCATTAAATTAACTACTTGTTGTGCTGCTTCTCATTACCAGTTTTATTTTCGAGCATCGTAATATTTTACAAAAACTGAATATTAGTCATGGTCAAAACCACATTAAATATTTACATTTGGTTATGAAAACCAGCACATGCGTCAACTTCTGAATTTTCATGTTTTTGTCCTAAATTTCAGTTTTTACTTGGTGAAACTTTACCACCACTCACTCGATAAATTTTCCATTTTTCTTCATGTAAACATTGATTTTGGCCACTTCCCATGAGTAAAAGGAAAAGAACTTCAATTATTTGAAGTTGCGAATGAAGGTTTTTTTAATCATAATGTTTCTACTATTCTAATGACTAATTTTGTAGTTCCATCATTTTTTAATCTTCACAGAATGATTCATCACTATCACCAGCATAGAAAGAATAGAGCATTGGCACATGGCACCTACAGCAGGTAGGTGCCTCAAAGTTACCAACTTAATTGCATGCAAATTTACGTGCAAAAACACAAACAAAGACCAAGCCGCTCGAAGCCATAGAGTGATTTTCCAAACGGTTTAGGCGATAGAATTTGAACGATGCGTTGGCGGTTGATGGCATTCACATTGAGGTTGCACTGCATTGCATCGCATCGCATGACTCCACGAGCCGATAAAGCAAAAACACAACGGACAAAGTCTTTATTGATTAGTTAATGTTTTTTATATAACTAACTTGACTCTGTACAAAATCAGATTTGAAAACGTTTATATAAAATTCGAACAATTATTTTGCATTTTAGTGCTACCTAAAGCTTTTGGATTCAAAATGGGTAATCGTGCGTCAAAACCAACGCCTGTGCCGGTGGCGATTGTTGAACCAACATATGTACGTGACGCCCTTCGCCTTCCTTCTAAGGTGAGTGGGATCGGTTAACATGTTTTACGGTTGGGTTGAACTGGTTGAAGATCGACTACGATTGATGATGATGTTGACATTTCATGAATTGTAAAAGTATTAATGGGCGGATTTCCCTTCTCTGTTGTTTTTCCACAGGTGCTTGAGCATGTTTTGGACTACTTGGCGTTAGACCGAAAAGCGTTGTTGGGCTACCGTTTGGTGAACCACGAGTGGAAGTCTGCCATTAACTCAATCTTGGAAAAGAAGGTGTTATCTACCGTTTGGCTACCCTTTCCCCAAATGAGTGTTATGACCAGATCCTTAAATGGCAGAACGGTTGTTCAATGTCCTCCTGCAATTGACATGGAGTTGGAGCCAAGTATCAACCCCTTTCCCTCCAGCTCTTTAGTTCTTGTTGGAAATTCTTCGAAGAAGCAGATCCCAATAAAAAGGAAGTTGAGTTATGTTGAAGACGACGATGATGAGGAGACTGCGCCTTCGGATGAAGAAACACTTTGTGATTTCCTGCCAAAGTTTGGAACCTGCGTAACATCCCTCACTCTTCATGACTTACCTATTTGCTTGGTAACATTGGTTGGGGTGCTGGATAGAATGAAGAACCTAAAAATGGTTCGGCTTTGTGATGTTACTATCACCGACCTTTTGACAAAGATGTTCCAAAAGCTTCCTGTCCTTCCTCAGCTGCCCCAGTTGACAACCCTTCTTTTTCAATTTGACAAGTTTGAGCAGAAAAGCGTGAACGATCGCAAGAAAGTGAGAATAGTTTTGGCGTGGCTGGTCGCCTTTTATGCTGTTCAACTTGAAAGGCTGGAAGTTGAAGGAGGAGTTCAGCTTCCATCGCTCAAACAAGGGATTTCGGATTCAAGACCTAAGTTTTTTATGGATTCCCACGTGATTGCAACCCTTTTCTTGGATGCTTTTGGAGAGGTTAAGGTACTAAAAATATTCAGGCCCTGTCGTACGTTTCTTCAACAAGGATTTCCCACTTTGGAACGTCTCTCCATCTCAGGACTGGATCTGAACGAACACGTAGACTTTTTGGATGTAGCGGAATTTGTTGAAAACTGTGGGGATACTTTGAAGCACCTTTACTTGGATATCGAGTGGGAGGAATTGTTGGATAGGAACTACTACCCGAAAGGACCGGATGGGAAGGAGCTTGGTTCAAAATTCAAGTTGGAAAGTGTGAGAAAAGAGGCCGTTGCTTGTAGGGGCAAGCTATATGTATTCAGAAACAAACTGGCGACGAAACTCAACACCCTTTCCATCCAAGTTCCAAAGGATGAAGTGGAGGCAGCTGTCATAAGAGGCAGTCTCATTCTGAAGTTTCCAAGGTTGGAGACAGTCAAGCTTCTGCACTTTGTAAGGGTGGCAGGCGCTAATGCTGTAATTCAAGAGGGAATAGGAAAGGAGCAGCAGGTCAAGGGATTTGTTAGGAATCAAAATTATTGGGGAATCTGTCACAATCTAAAGGTGATCAAGGTCTGTTCTGGAAAGGGTCCTGATGGAGATGTTTATGTGGAATACAGGAAGTAGGAAAACAGAACGGACAAGGACTCCCTGAACTTATCACTTATTATTACTATTATGTTGTATCTTGTTACATTATTAAATAATTGATTAATTGAATATTATGCTTTATATGTTGCATGAAAATAAAACTTTCATTAATTAGGAAAATAATATATTATATAATATGATGTATTGTATGAGTTGGTATCAAAGTATCAATTTACTTTGTTTGTGAAATGAATTTTTGTTCATTCTTGAAATAAAAATATTTACAAATTACAATATTGTTCTTTTAACGTATTCCAATGTCATATTTAAATACATAAAAGTAGTTTTTATTTACTAAAAAACCAAATCAGTAACATTATAACAAGAAATTACTCCCAAATTTACGGATGTCACAAGTCACAAGCTAACATGCCTTTTTGTAGGCAAACTTTACTTTACAAAATTTAAAATACCATATTAAATTAAGTAACTAAAAAATTTGACACGTGCAAAAACAAACTATGTTACAAAGAACTAGTGTACGTAGTTTTAAGTAGTATGCACACTGAATTTTTCTGTTGACTAGAATAACTAAGACTATGACTTATTGACCCTAAACTTTTTAACAACAGTAACTAACAAATATGCTTTCACTTTGCATCTTACCAAGTATTTGGACCGAACTCACTGTAAAACTTTGAGCGGGATTGAGGAATAAACACTGATTTGCGAATCATTCCAATGCCACCATGATTTTTTATGAAGTTCTCCGAAAGCATTCGGTGTTTGAGTAATCGATTAGTTGGTTCTCTCTTGGGAAGCATGTCCTCCAATTGCCGTTGTCGCTGTCCAAAATATTTCTGTCCTGCAGCAGGCCGCTGATTATCAAAGCTGCAGCCCCCAGGAACTCGTTGCATTCGTGGGTAAAACGTTGACGTTGCTGTAGCTTCATATCGCTTTGCGTATTGCTTCATATCGGCTACCTTGGTGTGCCATGCTGGGTCACTCTGAGGATGGATGGGCTGCATGGTTTTCTTGAAATCGTCCTGGTTTGTTGCGGAGACTCGGGGATCACGGGCTATCCAAGAATTCAAGTCATCCTTCGCACCAGCTTGCAATGCTTCATACTTTCGTTGGTATTCGCTTGGGATGTTAAGCTGCGAATTGTCTGTATGGTTGCCACAAACGGTGGGGTTTGAAGATAGTTGGCAGAGCTGGAAATGTAGAAAAGGTAGGTAATGTAACGTTCTACTTTGGTTTAATGAATCCTATTGCTTAAACTCAATATTTAAATACGTAAGGTTTTTGTTACCTCAGCCAACTTGGAATTCCATGTGTTGCCACTCAATCCTGGTTGTCTCAGTGGTAGATCCCTTTGGTTTTGATAGCCAGCTACCGGACTTTGAAGCCCGGAGTCGTGTCCATGATTTCTTGACTGGTAACCAGAATAGCTGGAACTTGGAGCGGGTTGACATAGCTAAAAATACGGTAAAATAATAATAATTTTGAATAGTATTGGAAATATGCTATCTTCCCTTCAATACTATACACCACTTCTAACCCCTTTAATTAATATTTTAATGTTTTGTTACCTCATCCATCCTGGTTTTCCAGTTGGTGGCAAACGCTTGCACATTTCCCAATGGCGCATTACTGCTCAGCTCGAAACCGGCTTCAGGACTGACAAACGTTGAATTGGAAGCCGACCCATATCCAGAACTGCACAAAGATTGCGTGTCATCCAGACTTTTTGAGTTGGTGTTCTGTTAACATTACAAAATAATTTTATTAAAATAAAATACAAACAAGAATCGAAACTTGCTATACCATGTTGTTTTCAATAAAATATAATTACAAACCAAATTGGATCTGGGAATCCCAAACCAACTCCACTGGTCTGTGTCTGTATGCAAGCCCCCAGCTCCAGAAATGGACTTTTCCACCTCCTGCTTCTCCCTCTGATTGAAAAGTTGAGTATCTGTTCGAAAATCCGGGACCTTGGCCGACGACTCCGGATCTAACCAGCCCCACAAACGACTCACTTCAGGATGCAAAGCAGCCTTTGGATCAGGATCAGACTCCAACGATAACTCCTGCCGGGTGGGAGTTTGAATAGGTGGCTCTCTCTCAGGATACATTGGAACCACACCCCGAAGATCCATTCCACTAACAAGAGTCCCATCTTCATTAACAAAGTCCGAGACCCAGCTGCAGATAAGCCCTTCTGTCGTTGATTTACGAGTACTTTGGAGTTGAGCGCAGGTTTTCACGGAAGAACCCAAGTCCAGACGTCCTAGGTGACTCCAATTCTTCTCTTCCTCAGAGATCTCTGTGCCTCCAAGTTCATTCAAGATAAGCCTCTCAAATTCAAAAGATGATTTGTAACTATCCTCAAATATCAGCTCATTATTGTATGCCATTCCACCTTCCCAACCCCTAAAAATTATTCCCACCCCTGTCACCCCTCTTCTGATGACTGACTATCCAACTCTTTACACCCTCCACTCCACCCTACCTATGACCTACAATTGACAATCTAACTGGCTTGCTCGGTGAAACTTGGCAATTAGTTTAACCACTTTTGTCACGAACAACAATTAATATTAAGCCCGAAGAACTTTGCTAAAATAACTCCACGAGTAAATGCGACAAACAACCAAACCACTTTGAACGAGCACTGGAGTTGGAGTAGTAAAATTGGAGAAGTGAGAGAAAAGTTAAGGAAAAGCTGGTGGGGACTAGCTTTCAACGCGATCTTTATAATTCCCATCATTATAAATCATTCATTTCTCCTCTTATTTGTTAATACCAGCCAGGAGAAAATGAGAGAAAATTGATTTTAAATTGTAAATGGTAATGCTGATTTGTGAACTGATCAATTTGATGGAAAAGAATACAGAACGAAAGAGCTTTTATCAATGAAATGCTTATGTATATTAATGAAATGAATTTTTATGGTTTGAAAATGAAGATTTTATTCGCAATTTTTAACGGTAGCAAAAATGACCTTTCACTTTTATTTTGCACAATGCACAGTGTTTCGAATGCTGTCAATTATGCTCGAAATTATTTTTTGTCCACTTTTTCATACGAAGTAAATTCGGGGTTTTTGAAATGTGAACTTGAAGACCATGTTAAACTGCGCTAGAAAAAAAATACTGAAAAATTCTAAAGCCAAAATTGTTGTAGATTTGAATTAAAAACTACCAAAAATGTGTGTTTTTCTTAATTTTTTGCAATTTTCTAATACTATCTGGTCCGATAACCTTTCGTCACCATATACATAAGAAAGTGCAAGCTTTCTTCTCTAGGATAGCGTTGGAACCAAAACGTTATCGGTCCAGATAAGGCATGTAATTAATTAATGAAGATGACAATATCTCTATCATCGGCAATCAGGGATGGGTAAATTACGAAATATAAATTTTCCAATTACAAAATACTTGTGTTTGGCCGTTTTAAGTACTACTTAGTGTTGCGTATTTTATGATAACTGACTTTTAACAATATAAGGTTTCGTCGTTTTCCGTAAAAAACAATGATTTAGTAATTTGGTATATTAAATTTCGCAATTTACCCAACCCTGATTGCCGATGATAGAGATATTGTCATCTTCATTAATTAATTACATGCCTTATCTGGACCGATAACGTTTTGGTTCCAACGCTATCCTAGAGAAGAAAGCTTGCGCTTTCTTATGTATATGGTGACGAAAGGTTATCGGACCAGATAGTATTAGAAAATTGCAAAAAATTAAGAAAAACACACATTTTTGGTAGTTTTTAATTCAAATCTACAACAATTTTGGCTTTAGAATTTTTCAGTATTTTGTTTCTAGCGCAGTTTAACATGGTCTTCAAGTTCACATTTCAAAAACCCCGAATTTACTTCGTATGAAAAAGTGGACAAAAAATAATTTCGAGCATAATTGACAGCATTCGAAACACTGTGCAATGCAAAGGTGAATGAACTGCTGCGTCTTCTTTTCCTGCTGATCTCCTATTGGCTCTCGCTCCCGGCTTTATCTCCTTGCTTTATGCTAAAGGAAAAGGCACTTTTTAGGCATTGGACTGTGACGCTATGCAATAATTAAGGATTCCTTTGTTCATACATTTCGCATAATAAATTTTTACACAGCCGCAGATTTTTATTCCTTGTCATCTTTAAATCACTGATGCTTTCTAGCAAGTAACTAATCTAAATATTTAGCAATGGTAGAATTCTTTTTGATTCTCGGCTACAAGAGCACTTCAAAGCTGTTATTGTGATTCATGTTAAGATTCCTTCTTTATCTTAGATTTCTTCGACTTGTTTTTCTTTTGGTTTTGCCCATCAGCATCATTATTCTCTGTAGAAGTTGGAATTTTGTCAGGCTCTGTAACAATTACAAAGTCGAATTTTAATTTTTAATGAAAAATTAGCAGTTTTTCTTGTCATGACATTGTACCTTTTGTAGGCTCAGGTGTGGTCGTCCTCTTAGGCTTGACAGTAGTAGTAATTTTCTCAGTGGGGACTGGGGTGGGTTGAACTATTGTTGTTGGGATCGCGGTGGTGGTGGTAGACTTTCTTGGCTTGGAGGTGGTCAAGATCGTTGGTACTTCAGTTGTAGTAGTACCTATCGTGCTTGTTTTTAGCTTTTTCGGTTTGAAAGTTGTCGTGGTCGTTGGTGCTTCAGTTGTAGTAGTACTTATCGTGGTTGTTTTTAGCCTTTTCGGTTTGGAAGTTGTGGTCGTTGGTGCTTCAGTAGTTGTGCTCTCATTTTCTTCGCTAGAACCACCTTCACTTGAACCAGCTTCCGGTTCAGGAGCCAATGTAGTAGTTGTTGTAGTAATTTCAGGCGCTTTTGAGGTGGTAGTCTTAGGCTTTTTAGTTGTGGTGGGGAAAGTAGTCGTCATTGTTGTTGTTGTTGTTGGGCGTTGAGTGGTAGTGGTAGTCTCATTTTCCTCCGAAGATTCGCCTTCACTTGAACCCTTACTGTCCTCTCCAACTTCCAGTTCAGGTGTTGCAATACCTTCTTCACGTTCCTTCGAAGATTCGCCTTCACTTGAACCCTTACTGTCCTCTCCAACTTCCGGCTCGGGTGTGGTTGTAGCATTACCTTCATTTTCCTCACCGGACTCGGCTTCAGCTTCATCCAATCCTCTTCCGGAAATATTATCTGTCACACTGTCATTTTGGTCTCCAGATTCTGCTTCATTTGAATAATCTGTAATCCATTCGAACCCATTTGAATCCTGAATTTCTGACTTTTTGTCAGAATCAGCATATTCCTCAGGTTCCGGAGCCTGTGTGGTGGTATTAGCAATGACTTCATTTTCCTCACCGGATTCGGGTTCAGCTTCATCCAATCCCCTTCCGGTAATATCATCTGCCTCCTCTTCCTCTACAGATTCAGGTGCGTTTGTTGTCGTAATTACAGCCGCTTTTGATGTTGTGGTCTTTGACTTTTTAGTCGTGATGGAGGTCGTTTTTGGGCGTTGGGTAGTAGTGGTGGCTACTTTATCATTTTCTTCCTCATATTCTACTTCATTTGAATCATCTTTAATCCATTCGAATCCAATTGAATCCTGAATTTCTGTCTTATTGCTGTAATCAGCATATTCCTCAGGTTCCGGAGCCTGTGTTGTGGTAGTTGTTGTTGTAACAGGAGCTTTTGAGTTCTTAGTTTTCGACGCTTTTGTTGAGGGACCTGCTGTAGTTGTGATTGGGCGTGGTGTGGTTGTAGTTTCATTTTCTTCACTAGAGTCTGCTTCACTGGAAGCCTTTTTCGTAATTTCAGGTGCAGGCGCTGGAGTAGTAGTGGTAATCAAGGGCGCCTTCGTCGTTCTAGTCTTTGGCTTTTTCGTTGTACCAATGGTTGGGAGTTGGATAGCTGGGAATGCCCTGCCTTCAATTTTGTCTTCACTAAAATCGGGAACAATTGGTGGTTTATCTAATACATTACTAACACCTTTTATAACTTCCTTTTCAGGCTCAGGTGCCGGTGTAGTTGTCGTCGATTTTTTCTTTTTTTTCTTTGGTGTATTTTCAGGAATTAAGTTTTTATTGCCTCCGCCATTTAAAAAGTTCTAAAAGATACACAAATTATTTTATCCGGAAATAAACTGCAATACGAATCATTGTGTTTTGTAAATTAAATATATTTTACCACAATCTCGCGCACAATATTTGCCAGTCCTGTTGCTGGATCAGTACTCGGTAATAAATCACCTGGTTCTATGTCCGGGTTCCTCTCCTTCTTCTTTTTTGGTCGTCGAGTAGTTGTTGTCGTAATTAGACCTTCGCTGCTGCTGTCACTCGTATCTGTCTCCAATGGAGAAGCGGTTGTTGTGGTAGGATCAAATTGTAAGAGCATTCGCCCTTGAATCCCAGAATCTTCAACGGAATTAGGTGCTGGCGTTGTTGTTCTATCTTTATTCTTCTTTTTCTTCTTCTTTGGACTGGATGGGCTAGGATTTTGTATCCCAACAAAAATATTAAATAAATTTTCCAAATCTTTTAAAAAATTTGGCGTTTCAGACTTTTTTGGTGATACGGACTCTTCTTCACTCGAAAGGCTCTGTTGTAAAGTGACAACATGAAAAACCCTAATTTAAATGTTTTATTTTGTATTATGTAGTTAATTGGTAAATATTTTGTTGAAGATTTGCAAGTACGATTTCCCATTACATTTGAAATCCCTTGTCCAAGACATTGTGGAGTCATTAAACTAAGTTGTAAATACACAGTAACTAATGAGGCTCCAATACAAGTTAATCCCAACCGAGTAAACTTTCTGCACATGTTTAACTGAAATTTAATCCACCTTAAACTAGAAAATTACTCCATATATTCCTAACATGTTACAGAAAAAATGTATGCTTGTGCTTGATGATGATATATATCATGCTTGCAATTTGGTTAAATTATCGTGATGCTTTTTATGACGAAGTAAAGTCATTAATTTTAATTCATTTCCGCTATTAAACTAAACGACCCAGCCAATTTGATGATATACTAACATAAACTTTGTAAACGTACGCAGTTTATATTCATTTTTTTTATCCAATTTTGATTAAGTTGGATGAAAATCATGACAATGTGTTTCAATTATTTCCAACCAAGCAAATATATGCCAATGAAGCTATTCCCTAACACAAAAAATGAGCTTGAATATTATTACAATGTGTATAAAGTTCATCATAAAAATGTATTTTGAAATTATCAATCTTCATCATCTTCTTCTGCTTCTGAAGTTGAGTCGGGTGAAGGCGTGGTAGTTGTAAATTTTTTCCTTCTTTTGGATTTCTTTTTTCGCCGTTTGGCCGAGCTATCCTCATTCTCGTTCCAAAGGGCATCCTATAACATATTTTTTTTTTTTTAAAAACTAGAGATTTGTTGCAGAGTATTAAGCAAGCCTTCAAAACTTACCATAGCTTTGCGACTAGTACTCCGCAGCCTCTTTGCGTATGCATTCACATCCTCTACGTCATCATCGGATTTTTTTCTCTGCTTCTTTGAGACATTTGGGTTTTCAGATGTGTTTGAACTACTTTGTTAAAGGATTTTTTCATCATCGTCATCAACGTTGGAAGAATGTTTGGGTGTTTTAACTTTTTTTCGGGTTTTTGGAAGCACAATATTGTTATTGTCTATCCCCATAAAAATTTTCTGAAATAAAATGGATTAAGGTTAATTTTCCATATTGTTTGTACTTATCGTCAAAGTAGTAAAGTAGGAATATTTTAGAAATGATTCACAAAAAGATCGAAGAGATCATCTTGAATTTGTGACGAACCCCGGCGGCGACCACTACATTCAACGGTGATCGAAATTAGTTGTAAACTTAGTGTAAATGCAAAAAATAACGTTGGAATAAAACAACTTTTGCTAAACTGCCTGTACATTTTCGTAGCATAATTACTACAAACTATTACGATAATGCACAATTGACAGTAAAGCTGCATTGTGTTCGCGAAGATGAAACTGTGATGGTGTTCACGTCATACATGCAATTATAATTACCTTCTTGTGCAGAATGGACTCGCTCTGATGATGGTGAGCGAGTAAGAAATAATTGCGCTTTTATCTTAACGGCCTCGCTGCATGAACATGTGAAAATGGATAGAATTTTCCAGCAGTTTGGTTATTGCTGGATGGGGTAGAACTGACACGGATGCAATGACCAAAAATTTACAAAAGGCCAACGTATTAATTCGAAAGGACGCAATTTGTTTCGGACCAGGAGACACATACCCTGGGCAGATTGGCAGAAATGAGAAGCTCTTGTGTGTTGGTGGAATAAAGGAGGTATCTAGAGTCCAACTGCTGCCCAAGGAGAAAATACTCTGGTAGCTCAACTTGTGACAGAGAACTGGGTGGATGACTTTCATGTAAGGGAGCAAATGGAAAGGACACAATGTGCGGTGTTCAAGTCCAAAAATATTTTGAGTGGAACATTCCCAACTACCTCATTGACGTCGGACAAAACTCTGGTTGGATTGAGATTGAGGCAGCTAAAAATCAATCATAATATGTTTTTTACGTCGCTACTCAGCGTAATCAATAAAACTTTGTGTCAAAATTTCTAAAATCAAAATTTTATTTGTATAAAAAATAATAATCTGAAAATTGGATAACAATTAATGATGTCATTTATAATTGCACGAAAAGTTAAAATAAATTTTTTTACAGCCCAAATTAAGTCATTACAGTTTTCTTATGTGATTTCCTCAAGTAACTTGTACTCAATTAAATTGACCAAAAACAAAAAAAAAATATTTAGATTTCCATCTAGTTGATTATAATTCAAGCTTATTTCAAATGATATTGTTCTGTTTATGATATGTGTCAGGCTCAGGAATTTCCATCCAAGTCGACAGTCGGCTGTCCATGTATTTTTTTGACAAAAAATTTAACGTGGACAGCACAGCAGAAGGAGGAGTTTGGATTTACAAGGGAATCATCCAAAATGAAAATACGTTTTTAAAATTCTACAAAAATTAAAATCCTGAAACTCATACTATAAGCATAAAACACATTGCTGAACAATGTATGCTACTTTAAAAATCGAAATTTTGAGTCACTGATGAATCATCAGTGAAGATTTCAAAAAATTAAAAATTCTCAGAATGTGGTGAAACTCAAACTATAGGCATAAAACACACTGCTGAACAATGTATGCTACTTTAAAAATCGAAATTTTGAGTCACTGATTTTAACCAGTGTCGATTTCGAAAAATAAAAATTCTCAGAATGTGGTGAAACTCATACTATAAGCATAAAACAAATTACCAAACACTTTATGCTACTTTGAAATTAAATTTGAGTCACTGATGAATTTTTGATTTTTCGAAATCTTCACTGGTTAATAATCAGTGATTCAAAATTTCGATTTTTAAAGTTGCATGCATTGTTTAGCAATGTGTTTTATGTTTATTGTATGAGTTTCAGGATTTTAATTTTTTTAGAATTTTAAAAACGTATTTTCATTTTGGATGATTCCCTTGTAAATCCAAACTCCTCCTTCTGCTGTGCTGTCCACGTTAAATTTTTTGTCAAAAAAATACATGGACAGCCGACTGTCGACTTGGATGGAAATTCCTGAGCCTGACACATATGCTCTCAAAAAACAATAAAATACAACATAAAATATAATTTTATACAATACCTAATACCAACCAGTCAGCCAGACCATAACATAGGCATACAACGCACATATACGACGTACATATTGCGGTCGGCTCTTATAATTTTGCTTGTAAAGTGAGTAAAGTCAAGCAACTGTCTTTTTTATTCAACGTGGATTGTAATTGAATTGGAAAGCTCACGTGATGTAAATTGAAATAAAAATTGAAAGCCATGTCTTTTCTTTTAAAAGATTAATTTACAATTGGATTTCTTAAGGTAGTTTCATCATTTACCTTATAAAAAAATTGAGTTTCCAATATGTGACTAGTCGATCATAAACAATTTCTTATTTAAAAAACATGAGCATTTAAACGATTTATATGCAAGGAAATAATTGACGTGAATTTCATCAAAAGGATTTCTACCTAAGCCAAGAGCCTCAGTCCAATTTCCACCCAGCTACCGATTAGAAGTTAAAAGCCCTCCTGCTAATTTTTCAATATGTCAAGTTATCACGAGAATTCCGTTTTAACTCCTTTTGTGCGAATTGCTGTAGAAGGAAATAAACGCGCATTTTTCTACCTATATCCACATCCATTTGTACACAAAATAGATGAAGTTTTCGACGTTTTTAAAATAACCCAGGCATCCTGGAGCTGGAAACTCATCCCATATTTTCTTTCCATCCTCATATTTACAACATTTATAGGGTTAGGTAGTTGCGTTTATCTCATCACAACCCATTTCTTAGGAATTCGCTCTCCACCTCACAATATAGAGCTTCAAAATTTGCTAATGCTGGAGTTCTTGACAGCCATCGGATTTCTGGAAGTGTTTTCAATTTTTGCTTTGATTAAGGTGCCCTTAATTATGACTTGCTTCAATGAAATATTCAAGGTGGAACGAAGATGCAGTGCACTTTTCAAATATGTACGGACGAAGAAGAAAGGAGAGAAGCCCACAGATTGGATAGGAATAGTTCTCATTCTTGCAATTATTGGGGGAGCTCTTGCCGGCCCATTTGGAATTGTGATTGTGCTCTATTCTCACAGTGACCCATTTTATTATGTTGCCGAAGAAATTTTCCCCGACCCGCATTACCGCTCAATGGAACTCATTCTGGTGATTCCAGTACTTCGCTACATCCTCGCATTTTTTTGTGGTATGGAATTTATTCGGGTGGCACTTCACGGAACGTTCTTTACATTATTGAGCGTTTCTGCGCTTCACAGCTTGCTGAGAAATCTTCCCAAGATTGAGTCTAATTTTCACTCATTTAATACATATCTTCAGATGAGGGTCTTTTTCGTTGTGGCATCAAAGCTTATCAGCTCCGTTGCTCTGCTTTCCGTTTTTGTGGGGCATTTTATGACGATTCTGGTTTTGTGGGCGACCATCATGCTAGTTGGGATATTAAACCCATTTATGTCACTCGTTTTCTTGGGGATCTCAATTTTCATTCTTGGTCTTGCATTGGTTTTGTTAACGGCAGCCTCAATGATAACTGACAAAACTAAAGCGTTTTTGAAGGAGAAGCGGAGAATAAATCGGAGATTGAAATATCATCACAGCATTCGATTCTCGTGCGGACCCTTCTTTGAATTTAAACAAAGCACAATAATGACCTATTTTAATCACATTGCAAATAATTTGACAAATGCTGTCATATTGGTTCAGCCCTAGTAGAAAAATAATTGTTTTGATTGTAAAGTAAATTGATAAAGTATTCTAATTTATAATGTTATATAAGATTGCCAATTGTTGGGTCTGGAGAAATAAACACAATAATTGGTTATAAAATAAGTATAATAATTCAGAATACGCTAATGTAGTTTTCAATAGAATAATCCAAATAAAATTTGATGTTGGCATGTCTAAACTCGTGACGTAATTATTTATTCATAGCCATTTTACAAAAAGAACTTGCAAATTTTAGAGCAAAAATTCCAACCTTCGCATATTGTAATTTTCGAATATATTTTTTGAAAGTAAGTTTTAATTTCATTGTCAATTTTAAGGAGAGTCATTTACACTTTTTTTTAAGAAAAATTATAACTTTAACACTTCTGCGCATTACGCACTGGGAAAGAAGTTTTTAAAAATAACAACGCATATATTAGTTACTAACACATTGGAACTCGTGGCGATTTACATGTGAAGAACTCGTGTGAGCGTTGATGGAATATTCTCACGTGTAAAATGAACCTAGCTACGTGACGTGCATATTATTTCACCGGGTTTTACTATTGATAAAGTTATGCCCACTACCGGTGCGTACTATATGATATAGTATTATGTTTTTATTTTACATATTATTATTAGCATACCTTTCTCTTCTCGTTTCTTTCTAGACACACTTTTTATATAGGAGAGCAGCGAGCAAGCTAGCTGAAGCAGGCATATCTAAACCGAGTATAAAATTGTTTTGCTTTCTCCTCTCGTTTCATCCAGACACGGCAAATATCGATCCGCCGAGCTTCTTCCAAAGCAAACCTTTTTTGTTATGGTTCTCCAAGTCACATGCCTGCTCCCATTTACTCAATGTAAAAACACCGCATCAGATTCCAGAATATCCATTTAGTCAAGAATAGTGCGTAGTTTGGTGTTGTGTTGTGTTGATAATTTATACACAAATCAAATTTCACAGTGCGTCTAATATGTTTTCTGCTTAGTGTTTAATCATGTTATCACCACAAATTTTTTTGGTGCTACCCCAAACAATTAAAATACTTTCAAGACTTTCTGAAATCTTTGTAATACTCTCAGTGTGCCTTTTGTTAATATCAGAAAAAGCTGCGGCGAATGATGAAGGTAAGCTAATTCTATAAAAATTAATGTAAACTTTGGTTAAAAATATTCCTTTTTATTCTTATAGATGCTCCGTATTATCGCAAGCCGGTAGCACGCACATCACGCAAATTCCTTGCATCTGGATCAGATGATAAGAGAGGTGTATTTATTTCACCGGGTTATCCGGAACCCTATTCTGCTGACCTTGCTTCCACCTACATATTCAATGGGGAAAAGGGACAACGAGTTCGCTTGGAATTCACAGATTTTGATGTATTCCATGGAGGAGCTCAGTAAGAAATACACTAGCAATATATTTATTCCAAAAAACCAGCCATAAAAATAATTTTCTTTTACATTTTATAAAGTTGCCCTTCCGACGAGTTAAAAATTTTTGATGGTCAAAATGAGCAAGCTCCTCTAATTGGAATGTACTGTGGACAACAAAGTAACCTGACCATTTACTCCCGTTCAGAAAATCTCTTTGTCATATTTACAACTCGGGATGCAAACGAGGATGGAGAGCATCGTGGATTTAAAGGAAGTTTTGAGTTTTCTGAAAATTTTGTGAAAATAAACTTCATTAAAAAAGGTGTGGGTACACACATTCCAGGAACGGAATGTGACCAAAGAATTTTCACCACCGACAGTGACAACTCCAACAAAGGTGCTTTACAATCGCCCACCTATTCCATAGAAAATGGACCGGATGTTGTTTGCCATACTTATTTTTATGGACTACAATGCCCACCTCTTTTAAAATCGAAGACTTTGTCAAATGAGGAGGAGGATGATGATGATGCTGCTGCTGATCATGAATTGAATATGAAAAATTGTCGCGAGAAGTACAAAAATGTGAGCCAAACCGTTTACGAAACCCTTTCTGAGGAGGATGTGCAGCGAATTTGTGGAGCTATTTTTTTCCCGGATAAAATGAAAAATGAAGACACGAATCTAATTATAACCCACAAAAATGGGGAAATTGGTGGATCGTTATTTAATGCAAGTTATAGGTTTGAAACGGATTATCGGGTGGGTGGGAGCAAAGTAAGGGATCCAAATGGCTCCTGCCATTTCACGTATTATAGCACAGGTGTAATTAAAACAGAAGCGGATGTCAATTCACCCCAAATATTTTCAAATTGTACTTACAAATTTTGGCAACATGGGGAGCGAGTTCGGATAGTTTTTGATAGGATAAAATCAAAATCTGAGAAAAGGGGAAATAATACTCGCTGGTATAATATTTCATAAAATATTTTAAAATGTTTTTCGTTAAAAATATTGAGCTTGAAAATGTAATAAATAATGCTTCTAAACTTTCAGGGATCCATGCAGAGAAGACTGGGTGGAAATTTACTACATTATTGAATCAGAAGAGCAGCTACTGGGTCGCTACTGTAGAGCAACAACGCCTGGAACTATTGTAATGCTTCAGAAACCCCATGCTCTCAAAGTCATTTTGAACTGTGGAGTGGAAGAGATTTACTCTTGGTTTAATGCAAGTTTCATCCATTTCTCGTCCAATGTGGAAAGATTCCTCATAAATAGTCACTCAACAACTCTGAAACTAACCTGTGCCAGTCATTATGCTCTCCAGTGTTTTGCTGTGATGGTGCTTTCACTTGCTTTCACTAGATGCCTACATTAAACTCAATCTCAAGTGCTTTATCGTAGTCTTATCCGTCCGACATTTTATCACGTCCGAAATGTTGTGAATGCGAAGTATTAATGCCGTAAATTATTGTAAAACTTTCAACTCTATTTTTTCTGTTATACACACTTAACATAATATCATATAATATGGTATTAATTATTATTATTATTATTATTCGTTTTATTTTAGATATTTGGACGGCAGGCTTGCAATAAAGTTTTTAAATTGCAAATATAAGAAGGTGTTTTTACATAAATGAAAAGGGAATTTATTTGTGTCATTTAAATGCTTATCTATCAAGTTTTCAGTGTTTGCATCACATATCAGCTCCGTTGCATAGGAAAGTCTATAAAAATAAAAAATCTCGTGATTTCGCTAGTAAAGCTTTTATCTAATCGAAACCATTATTTTAAAAATTCCCTGTTAAAATTAAAATAATTTACGAAATCTAGACTGCAATCATCAAACTCCTAACATGTTCAAAAAATTACTCCTCATTACTATAAAACCACAATAAAACATGGTTGTCGGAGTAATTTTGATACAAATAGAAAACAATTCAGATTTTGCTAATTAGTACCATGTACGCAAATATTATATGAGGAGAAAAAAATTACATAATTTCTGTGGGGCTTGGCTTAGTTTAGAAATAACGGTTTTTAATGAAGTGAAGAGTGTGTCAAATAAAAAATATGTCAGCTATTGATATTGCTGAAATTTTGCTGTGTGATAATATAAATTGCTCCACTTAAATTAATTCCGTTACAACTAAATGACCACCTGAGATTTTGAACATACTTTAAAATTGGTTTGCAATTTTTTTATAATCAACTTCAAGTAAACACTACACTTTATTTTTAAATCAAAACATAAAAACGAACAACAAAATGACAAAATTGCTTTTACTACCGTAAATTACACATACATAACGAGCATTTTTTTTGAATTTACACTACATGAAAAGGAACTCAGGTATTGAAAGCAAATTGAGTAGCTCTCATTTTACTCCAAATCAATTGATACGGTAAACCAAGTTCTTCAAACTCTCGTACTAGTCTTTAACAAAATGCTTTCGAACCTCTTATTGAGCTCCCTTGGAAAGTTACTTATTGCAGTCAAGCTTTTTTATCTACCATTTCCACTGAGCTATAATGCGGCAACCAGATGCTTTTACCCAGACCCATTTCGAATCCGTCACTTTCCTTGGTTTTTTCTTACAGCGGGTGCACCTTTTATCTGTTCCGTTGTGTATTTTGTAATATTAGTGAATGTTTGGTATTTAGAGCTTTCTCTTCCCATTAACGAAGTGATTTTCCTCTTCTACTTTCAATTGGCTTTTGTATTTCTACTAATAATGTCAATTTCATTAGTTCTCAAAGGAGGAGAAATTGCTTTACTCCTAAATAGATGTACTTTATCTAAGAGAAAAGGCCAACAATTCATAAACAAATTTGCAATCCGTCTACCACCTCAAACCCATTTTGAGAAAGCACTAAAACTAGCACTCTACGTTGGACCAGCTCTCGCTCTTGTTGGAACTATTGGAACCAGTACATTTGTAGTCTTTAGCAAATTTGATCCAATTTATATGGCAATGAAACATGCACCATATTTCGAAGATTTCATACACCTTTACACTGGCTTAAAAAAAGAGGATCTACCCATTATTCTATTGAGAATGTCTGGCTGCTTTACAGTAACTGCAGAGTTTTGGCGTATGATATTATTTCTGGTGCTTGGGATGGAAACCTCAATATTTATCGTGATCGAAAGAATTCAACTTATACTTCAAATCTTGAGCACACAAGGATCTACAAATGTATTTGTATGGAGATTGTTCCTACTTGTAAATTTCTGCTTAGATTACAAAGAGTTGCATCTTATTGTTGTGGATTTTGGTGTTACTTTTGGTCCCACAGTTACAGCTTTCCTCTGGCCAGGTTCAGCATTTTTGGTTGTAATAAGCGTTTCAAGCATTTGTTTGCTTTCCATCGCCACATTTCCATCATCACTTTATATGCCCGCTCTACTTGTGTTTGGGCTTGCGTCAGCGTTGCTACTAATTTCTCTTTTTGTTCGGCTTTCTCTCCTGCCCGAAGAGTTTACAAGGGAATGTAATAGAATGACAAAGGATCGAAATTTGAAGCAAATGTTAACGTCATTATATAAATTTAGGTTGAAACTTGGCAATGTAAATATTCAACAGTCCTTTTTGAACGAGTACTTTCAGAACATCATAAATAATACTATGAACATTTTGCTTTCCACTTAATAATTTTTCTAGTCTAGATTAATATCACAAACTATACACACTTCAGGTTATTAAAAATTGTTTGCATAAAATTGTACACATAGATGGTAACATTTTATTCAATCTTTGAGAAATGAATGAATTAATAATGATTGCATATTATTCATTATTTGTGTAATGTGTGTGTATATTAATTAATAATGTAGTGGTATTATCAAATAATAATTATTTGCGATCACGTGTATTGCAGTGTAATTAAAAATAAAGTTATTATCAAGACGGTCACCTAAAAATAAAGTTTAAAATTTAAGACCCTTGAATTTCGTATTTTTGTAAAATTAATTGTTATGAGAACTCATACATTACCTGTCCGCTGTAAGAATAATCCGCATGATAAACCCCAACTATTCCTATCCCAACCTTGTCGTTGTCTAAAACTCGCATGAATTTGTGAAATTCCTCAATATCAGGAAACAGCGCCTGCCTTTTTTGCAATATGAGTACTTTGAAGTTGATCATCTAAAAACAAACAATTTTCCCAGTATAAAATCTTTGGATTATTTGAACAAAATCACAATATATTTGTAAAAATAAAGTGCACCGTTCGTACCCTACGGCTTATCTCGCCACATAAAAGTAGTGGTATAAAGACAGCAAAAAAGAACCAAATAGCACTCATCCTTGGTATCCAATATTTTGCCTTTAGTCCAACATCCAAATCCGTTGATAGCCACACAATAAAATCCAATACAGATATGAGGGTCAGCGAGCCCCAAACTTGATTATAAGCATTTGATAGCTTTTTTAGTTCTGTGTATTCTTCCAACATTATTTTCTTTTTTGATTTCATATCCTTATCCACTTCCAGTAGGGAATTGACTTTTTTCATAAATACTAGAACTGCATGAAATAATGTGGATGACGGGTGAAATAGCGCAACAACTCTAAAAGACGTTGCTAATCCGGAAGCGGGCAATATGAGACAGGTGGCCATCCAAAGAATTAAATCTGCTCCATGTAAATCTTCAAATTGTACAATATCTTTGACACTCGTTGTAAAATTCGTGGATGGATAAAATTGCCGATAAAAGAGCCCTTTAATTCGATTTGAATAAACGAAAATTTTCCTAACAAATCCGCCCGGAATATCAAAAATTGGCTCCATAATTCCAATGAAGGCCGTTATAGTGAAACAAATTACACAAAATAAGATACTCAAGAATTTAAATTGTTTAATGGTAGGCCTATGATTGCATTCATTGCAAGATTTCAGTAGAGAACATCGACCCAGGCTTAAAAGTAAATTTAAGCACATTTTTGAATCGGAAAAGAATTTGAAATAGAACATGACCATCATCGTGTAATGAATAAAAAGGTGCACCAAATGAAAGTAGGTGATGACGTTTGACTTTTCGGATAAAATTCTGATGAGTGAGTACAAACATTTTCCTACAACAGAAAATAAAAAAGAGCAAGTGCAAACTATTTTTCTCCAATGGTTTGTTTGTACATGTATTTCAACAATGTGACTTTCAAGCTCATGCTCTTCAACTTGGAATTTAAATGGGGTGACAAAAAATGAGAAACCAAAGTCAAAAAGGGATTTGAAATGGTTTACATGAACGATGGCGGGATTGCTAATGTAATTTCTACTTGATTCAGGAATACTCTCTTTCTTCTTTAACTTTGTTGTGGGCTGCAAAGCTCCAAGATATTCAAAACCAAGGGGGCTTCTCTCAAAAACAGGTGAATCCATTTCCATTCTCATATTTTACAATCAGACTCCTTACGCGACAAGGTACTCTTTGACACTGAACCTAATTGGCCTTACAAATAGGTGTTCTTCAAATAAATTGCTTCAGGTGTGTGTGGGCGAGGTCTCTAACGGAAATGGGGGCAAAAAAATTTTTTAATCGCATCAAGAAATGAAGATAAACTCGTTTTGTGAATGGTAACTCATTCAAAGCCAAACGTCAAGGGCAAGGCGGCTGATTGTGAGTACATATTATAGTCAAATAAGTAAATTGATTGAATATTAAACCCCATTTTGTAGAAATTAATTTAAGTTGACTTTCCATTTTGAGATTAGCCGCAATTATCTACTTAGGTCAATCATTTTATGTGTCGTCAAGACGGAAAAAGGATGGAGGTTTACAAGGAAAGTAATTGAATTTTTATGCTCCTTTTGTATTTTCTTTGATACGATCGATACGTAGCGCTTTAAATAATTTTAGGGGGAAAAATGTTCAATTTTATGGTTTCAATATAAAAACTAAATGTAGACTAAAATCATAAAAAACTAAATCATTAATGGTGACATGTTCATTTCAACCTTTCAACTAAAACAATACTGACGGAAAACCAGGTAAGGTAAAAACCCATGGCTTTAACTCTGAAATCCACTGGGCACTGAGTCACATATCACATTAAATAAATTGCTCTTATTAAATGTTTCATAGCAGTCCCATCGCATTAAATTTTGTTGCTACAATCAGAATAAAAATTAACCTTAATCACAAATGTTTAGCTTTAAATAATTGCACATGTGGAATGGCAACAAACATCAAATTCGATGTTGCGTATTTTTACTATTCGGAACACCAATAATTTTTTTAAAGAATACAACAACAAAATTTGTTTGCATTGATATTTCCCATATCTTCGTTTAATAGCTAATAAGCCTCGTTTCGAAAATTCAGCAATAATTTCTGTTAAACATATTGAATAAGTAGTGAATATTGTCATGGAGCAAGAGTCGTGACATAATCTAAATCATGTTTGTTCCATAATTTTGGCTCATTTCAAAATCATAATAGAACATAATCATGAATAGCGACATGTTAGTGAAATTGCAAAAATTACTAGAACGAAACTTTTTGCACCAATTTAACCACGACATTTTGCTACTATCGTGAAGAAAAATTATATACTGTTGATTGGAGGGAGGATTGATAACATTTTTCCTGTCAGTTGAATGGGAACATGTGCCACGATACCTCTAATACCTTCAAACTTACTCTTCCATAAGTTCAGAAAGACCCCCCATTTAAAAATATTTGACATTGACCTTTGACCCGGTTATCGATAACCGATATAACACCCATCTCGCTTCCCAAGAAAGGTACTGACCTAAGATGTCGTTCAGCAAAAAAAAATTATTGAAAATCTTCTACCGTGTGGCTGCTATTGTGCTCACGGACGGACGGACAGACCCACAAATAGAAACCTACCTCCCTTGAGACCTATTTTGAGAAGAAATATTGAAAGTAATTTAAATAATGTAAATTATAAGTAAACGCCACTATGTTATCTGATTACTTGTGGAAAGTGCTGCAAAAATTATTTATAAATTACAAAAAGGTACTGTTTCCGATGCCATTTGAGTACAATTCCAAAACAAATTCGTTCCACAGTGTACAATTTAACTGGAGACATGTTCCATGGTGCTACATTGCCGTTGCTACCCCGCTGTTTGCTATACCAACCCTATTTGGCATAGCGTTACGATGCCTTTTCCTCGACATTAGTACCACCATCAAAGAAGCAATATTTCTCACCTTCTTTCAATGTGCTCTTATAATGCTCGGGACGTTAGGAGTTACCTACATCCTGAGAGGAAATGAAATGGCATCTCTCTTCAACAAATGTCAAGGAATTCTCGATGGTCGCCGAAAATTGAAGCGTATTCCCCGCAACGATTTGTTAATAAATGCAGATGTCAACATCAAATCGAAACTCCATGGATGGATGCAAATCCTTATAAGGGTTGGACCTTGGGTTGCACTGATTGGAACCGTGGGAAACTGCACATTTGTCATTTATAGTAGGTGTAATCCTGTTTACCTCGCAATGAAATACATGCCTATTATCAACGATATCATGTATTTTTTCACTCGCCTTCAAAAAAACGACCTCTTCCTTATTCCTTTTCGATTGCTAGCAACCTTCCTCGGAACAATTGAGTTTTGGCGACTGCTTTCACTCGGAGTTCTTGCAATTGCCACAACCATCATCACTGTAAATGAGCGCTTGCAGTTAATGATTAGATTTTTATTGATGGCCAATGGCGTAATAAGATTTCAAATTGAAGGCGTGGTGCTACGAAAACTCTGCGCAAACCACAAAGAGTTGCAAATAATTCTCCAGCTTCTGAACGACACTCTCTGCTTAGCAATTGTGGCCCTGTTTTGGGTCACTTCGGTACTTGTAGTTGTTATGAATTGTTCGACAATCCGACTATTTGAAACTGTTCATTTCCCTTTCACGCTTTTTATGCCAGCCTTGTTAGTATTTGGGGGGATGACGACCCTGGTTCTACTTTCTCTCTTCATTGAACTTTCTTTCCTGCCTGAAATTTTCATACGGATCGCTCACAAGAAAATGAAAAACAGAAGGTCGAAAATAGTTTTGAGGTCTCTTTTTAAATTTAGACTGCGGTTAGAAAATATAAATGTAAGGGGATCTTTCCTTACCAACTTTTTTCACAATATAATTCAAAATTCAATTAACCTGCTGGTTTCCACTAAAAACTAATGCTTTAATGATTATTAATTAGTAAGTTTAAAATTGTGAATCAAACTAAAAGCATCCCAACTAACTTGTAAATAGCGATATAAAACTAACCACTCAAGACCAATAAAACACAAAGGAGTTTTGTTTTTAATGCATTTGTTACATGGTTACCATGCTTCATTCATGGTTTCATAAAACAATTAATTGTTTGTGGGTTTTATAGCATAGTCAACTAGTTGTGACAAACAGGGCTTAATTAATAGCTTACTGCAATATTTTATGATAAATTTTTGTATAGAATAGTACTTTAAAGATATCTTCAACCACTCAACCCACAGATGATTGGACAACGTAACAATGATAAATGAAATGAGCATACAGTAAAAAAGTCAGATGACTTACTTAGTATCTAAGAACATAAGCGAAGAATCTACCTGGCTGGCTGCCTGATTCTTGGACACCATACTCCTACTGAAGTAGCTTTGCGGTTCCGTGGTGTTTCCAGGCAAATTAACACACTATGTAAAATTCCCACGTAACCACTGTGGTTACGTGCTGTTTCCATGCAAATTGCCACACTATGTAAAATTCCCACGTAACCACATTGCTACCTCAGTGGCACAATTTCACACGAATAATCAGCTTCTAAGAACATAAGCGAAGAATCTACATGGCTGGCTGATTCTTGGACACCATACTCCTACTGAAGTAGCTTTGCGGTTACATGGTGTTTCCATGCAAATTGCCACACTATGTAAAATTCCCATGTAACCGCACTGCTACCTCAGCGGCACAATTCCACACGAATAATCAGCTTGGTTCCGATTAGACCACCGCGACTTCTCCTGTTTTGACCCTCAAATTTTGCTATTTATCCGTTTCTTTTACCTTTTTTTCAAGATGACTAAATTTTAATACACAATTGGTATAATAGTTGTAGCTAATGGCGATGGACTCCAGACTATAAGGTCATGTCACTTATGTAGATTGTGTTATAAATCCATTGAGATGAGCGTAATAGTAAAACTGGGATCTGATTGGGATAGGGTTGAGTTTTACTTCTGGGTCGTTTAAAAAGCTGAAAATTCGTCAAGGGTTGGGGTTGACTAATAGCGTAGTAGGGCCATATTTTTTGTGCAATTTTAGGATTTGCACGAAACAGACTCATCAACGAATATCCTTCCGGTACTTCATTTTATGGAAACTACAAAAGAGAATAAAAACGGCCAACAGACCAAAAGACTGGCTATTCCTTCTGTTAAAACGAAATGTAAATATTCATGCACTTTACATGATTGATACGAATTTTAACTAAATCGATTCACTGTTATGCCAGTTTGTAAGTACTATTTAAATACTCCAATTCACATAAATTAGGGACAAACTAATCTTTTGGTTTGTACTTTTTGCTTTAAGACGCCCAGGAGTTAATGAAAACGTTAAAGAGCCGAGGTGTATTGTTCGTTGTAGTTATAAGGTTAGTTTTAAAGATCCCCCTATCGCTAATTTCAACCGTGATTATCCAAATGGATTTATAAGACAATCTACGTAAGTGACATGACCTTATAGTCTGGAGCCCATCACCATTAGCTACTATTAATCCAATTGTGTAATAAAATTTAGTGATCGTGCTATTTTCAACTTTCACCTCTTTCTGCTTATCAGCAGTAAAAAGCCGTTTGCCTTTGAGTATTATTGCAGCATGCTACATGTAAAAAATGCAATTGTTCCTGCACTTAGTGCAGGAACGGGCCCCTTTCTAGTACCTTCATACGAAGCACGTTAAATACCATGCAGTATACCATTTAACCACCAGGACCAGGTACCCATTAGATTCAGAATCAGTTCCAAAAGTTCTCAAAAGCACCATTTATGCCCCAGTCTTTTTTGCTGTTGACAAAGACCTAGCATTTATGCAATGCTAAATCAGTACTTATAGTTCCCTTACGCTTGGTACTTTGGTTGCAAATTGTACTATGAGCGTACTGTTTGGATACTAAATCTGGTCATTCGGGAACCGGATGATACGAAATTTTATAGACGAATTCAAAACTCAATTTAAAAACTTTCCCAGTCACAAGTACCAACAAGAATCAATAAACTGCTAGTAAGCAGGCCAGAGAGGTAGTTGAAGAAGGTGTTGAATGATCACCTCCAAACCCCCTTGTCCACCAAATCTCCTCCACCACCTCTCTCTCTAAACCCACCTCCGCGATCCTCTCCCAACGTATAGTGAAAGCATTACTTGTAGAATACCATTTCGGATCCTGACTTCATGCACAAGCACATCCACACGGATGCTGTGCTGTGCTTACGTATACGTATACGTTTCAGCCAAATCGATGAATTTCTGAACTTTCGACCCGTTTTACCGATTTGTCTGAAAAATATTCCCAGAGGTTCTCTTGAGTAGTACTACCTGTGTGCCAAATTTGAGCCAAATTGGTCACTGTATGTGACCAGGAGAGTGCGCACGGACAGACGGACACACGAACATACAGACAGACGGACAGACAGTTCGAGTAAAACCATTACTTCGCTGAATGCTCCCGCTTCAGCTACGTAATAATTGCAATGGTTACCGCATATATTCTATTTTTTGAATAGCTAGTTAAAACAAGCTCTCATATCAGCTATATAAATTAAAATCTTAATTAATATTAGGCACTTACAATTAATATTTAATAATATTTTTGTATCAAAATCCAATTTCTGATGATGAAAGGCTAAATGATTTCCATTCCATTTCATTACATTACCTTTCGACACATTTCATGGCTTTGAAAATTTAGCATACACATGTCTCTTATGTATCTGAAATTAATACGAAATAAAAATATGAATTGGTTTATACGATTGGTTATTGATTGAATGATTTATACAATCCGCATTATTCTACACTGGATTCGAGGACAATTCGGCTTTTCAAATCCCACTCACCAACTTTTTCCATAATTTAATACCTTTAATCTGTTTGTTTAACATACTGTTTGAAAACGCCCCGTCCTGAAGCCCATTTTCTGTTTGTCGAAACTGAAGTAAAAAATTCTACTAAATAATTAATTACTCTAACTAAGCATGAGCCCAAGCTTAAGTTTTTGGTACCCAAGAACACATAGTATTACGGCTTACCAACCATTGAAATTCTTGACTCAAAATCCATTTCCTGACTCATTTTTAAAGCCTATATATTCACATGTATGCATTACCTGAAAAATTTCCAAACATTAATCAGTACTCAAGCCAGGATTTTAGCAAATTTTTATGGTAGTTACCACATAAAATATTGATGAACATTACATGATTCAAAATACACAGCTACCTTCCATACCTTTAATACGTTAGATCATATAAAAAATACTCTGAAGGCCCATTTCCCTTTGTCTAAACTGAAATTAGAAAGTCAAAAAATACTTAATTATGCACAATATTTTTTATATCAAAGAAAGTAGTATTACGTCTTAACAACCATAGTTAACATAGATATGTATATAGTTAAAAATGACTTGAAAACTAGAAAAAAATTACTCGCGATAAAGTTTCGGGTCCTGTATATTCTTTTTTAAACCAATAATATATACATACATATCTACGTTATATACTAATACCTGAAACTTCCTCAAGCCTTCAAAGTACTCAAAACAGGATTGTAGCCAATTTATATGGTATAGTTACCCTGTCAATGTTGTTCATAATTCGAAATGCGGATGCATAATCTTTTAAAAATTCAGATAAATATTTCGTAATATTCAAACCTACATCGACATGTTCAAGACTTTTAGCAGCTATTCAACACATATTGGCGACTGTTTGTTTAAATAATAGTTCCAGGTATTTCCAAAATTCACATTTGACAACGTTAAATAAAATTTATCCCAGCCCAGACATACACTCATGGGCCACCAAACTTGTAAGTCAGCTTAAAGTGGATGGTTTAGATTCGCTAGACAGCTTTCAAGCAGGATTAACTACTATATACTATTCGTCTCTTAATCTCCCTTCATCTCAGATTCCCAATTACTTTGCGAAAAATATTTAGAATAACGAAAATCAAAAAAAAACACCATGTTGTCTGATTACATGTGGAGAGTGCTTCAAAAATTACTTATAAATTACGGGAAGGTACTTTTACCGATGCCGTTTGAGTACAATTCCAAAACAAAATCGTTCCACGGTGTACAATTTAACTGGAAGCATGTTCCATGGTGCTACATTACCGTTGCTACCCCGCTGTTTGCTATACCAACCCTATTCGGAATAGCTTTACGCTGCCTTTTCCTCGACATTAGAACCACCCTCAAAGAAGCAATATTTCTCACCTTCTTTCAATGTGCTCTTATAATGCTCGGGACGTTAGGAGTTACCTACATCCTGAGAGGAAATGAAATGGCATCTCTCTTCAACAAATGTCAAGAAATTCTCAATGGTTGCCGAAAATTGAAGCGTATTCCCTGCAACGATTTGTTAATAAATGCAGACGTCAACATCAAATCGAAACTCCATGGATGGTTGCAAATCCTTATAAGGGTTGGACCTTGGGTTGCACTGATTGGAACCGTGGGAAACTGCACATTTGTCATTTATAGTAGATGTGATCCTGTTTACCTTGCAATGAAATACATGCCTATTATCAACGATATCATATTCTTTTTCACCCGCCTTCAAAAGCACGACCCCTTCCTTATTCCTTTTCGATTGCTAGCAACCTTTCTGGGAACAATTGAATTTTGGCGACTGCTTTCACTCGGACTTCTTGGAATTGCCACAGTCATTATCAATGTAAATGAGCGCGTGCAGAAAATGATTCATTATTTGGAGTTGAGTGGCGGCGGAAGAGGATTTCAAATTGAAGGCGTGGTGTTAGCAAAGTACAAAGAGCTACAAATAATTGTCCAACTTCTGAACGACACGTTCTGCTCAGCAATTGTGGCCTTATTTTGGGTCACTTCTGTACTCCTAGTTGTTATGAACGTTTCTGCAATCCGACTGTTTGAAACTGTTCATTTCCCTTCCACTATGTTTATGCCAGCCTTGGTCGTATTTGGGGGGACGACGACTCTAGTTCTACTTTCTCTCTTTGTTGAACTTTCTCTCCTGCCTGAAATTTTCATAGAGATAGCTCACAAAAAAATGAAAAACAGAAGATCGAAAATAGTTTTGAAGTCACTTTTTAAATTTAGATTGCGGTTGGAAAATGTTAATGTAAGGGGATCCTTCCTCACCAAATTTTTTCACAATATCATTGACAATTCAATTAGCCTGTTGGTTTCCACTAAAACCTAATATGTTTCAATGACTTATAGTAAGTTTAAAATAGCTTGACTAAAACTAAAAGTATCCCAATTCCCAGCTAACTTGAAAAGAGCAAAATAAAACTACCCAATCAAACCACTAATTTTTTAAGTGGTTGCTTACGAATATTATGAATTTATATAGGATAGGAACAAAACTAGAATCTAAGATGCTGAACAATTATGATGAAGCACTGGCAAAGTCTCCAACTTCTCCCAAATGCTTTTTCTTGAAAATACTTGTTAAACTTTTCAATTTTCGCGGAAAATTGGCTTATTAAATAATAAAGACTATTGTGTAAGGACTTGTATCCCATATTCTGTGTTACATATTGGGATACACATTGTAATTAATAATAATAATAAGCTAGGTGGGATTATGGATAAACTGCTTACAATATATAGGTAAAGTATACAAGAACTCGTATGACTTAATTGTGTATGTTGATTTTTTGTGTGAACAGAACCTGCGATACATTGATTATAGAATTGCAAACCAACTGCTTTTAAAGTATGACTATGAAGTTGTTTCTTTTCTTCGTTAGTTCATTGCATTGTAGCTTGGGAACTCTTTACCACGAAAGTTAAAATTACGTTGTAGAAAAGGTTATATATTACTGAAGCTGGGGTACCCCAACAGGATTAGTAATAACGGTGCGGTGTGACTAAAAATAGTAGGATTTCCTGAAGATTATACTTTTACTTCAACACATCACACAAGTCAGAAAAGGTTTTTCTCTGAAACAAGAGTATATCGTTCACAGTTTCGGCCACTTGAACAAAAAGTATCTGACTGAACTCTGATGTCAATAATAGGCTTGAGTACGCACTACGCAGTTCAGATGTAATGTCGTGTTGAGCAACAGATCCAAAAACATATCGCACTCCAAGAAGTCTTACTGGAAATGAAGTTCAATAATACCTTTTATCCGTGTTTAACACGCGTATGTATACCTTTCACATTGGATTTGGTTTGTCAGAAAAACAGATATTGTTCATATTTAAGCTTACGTACAATAAAGCCTTAAAAAATTCTCAGAATGTTCTCCACACAAAGAGAGGTTCCACCATCCGTTCACCTTATAATATCTTTTTATATATTATGTTGACTCGCTCATTTCATAAGCATAAATATCTTAGAAAGAGTGTCGTTGCGTTGTGATGAATAGTTGACAGATATCAGCTACCACTCTAATTCATGGCATAAAATTTTGTTTTAGTTTCAGTCAGTCTACAAATGTGAAGTACACAGACAGAGCGTCAAGCAATCAGTTTATTATTCTGAATTTTTTGTCACATTACTTACACGCTCATGTGAGTTAAATTGGTCACCTCTTGAATTCAAAATATCATAATAAAAAACAGTTCAGTAATTCTGATTCATTCAACTAATTTGAAGTGCCGTGTAAGTAAACTATTTCATGCGTGTTATTAATTGTTAAGGAATGTTTAATGAAGTGACGCAGTTTTCAAAAGTAAAAGTTTTATGAACATTGCATTAAATATTATTTCAGAAAACTTCTATTGCTAACCAACAATGGATCAAAAACCACAAATCCAATCGTTTGATTCTGAAAGAAAGGACTGGACGGTTGGGGCTCCTCCTGCCGATGAGACGGCGGTGGTTGAATCCAAGGACATGAGCCTTCAAGTTCCAGGGAACAGTGAGGCAATAAAAGAGTGTAGTACGAGTACGGGGTCAGGTATGCAGAAAATCAGAAGGCGTCCGCTTAAGCTTCCACCTGTCCTTCCTGTGAAAAGAAAGCGGTCTACACAGACTAGTACTACAAAGAGCTCAAGTGCCCATGGGGTTTCTAGCCCTTTTCTTAACCCAGCCACTCCCATCCGCTCAACAGGTAAGGAATCAGTAATCCAGGTTGGAATGCAATTTCAAGCAAATATTCCTCCAAAACTTGAAAAGAAACTAAACATCCAATCCGACGAGGATCTATCGCTGTGTATGTGGAAACCCACTGATAATGATAAGCTGAAGGATGAGGAAATTGATGCCTTTGTCTTCAAAGCAAAGAACAAACATTCATATTCTGAAGAGCAATCCTTAGCTCTTTTACACATTAACAAATATGATGTAAAAATGGCCAATCGTGACCTAAAAAATTTTACCCCTATGCGGGAGGAGTTGTCAGAGATAGAAAAATTAGTTTTTCGAACAGCAATTGCCAAGTATGGCAAAAACTTTCAAAAGATTTCTAAGTTTTTGCCTAGAAGGCCTGTCAAGTTGCTAGTGGATTATTATTATAATTCGAAGAAACAATATGGAGAGAAAGGTAGTAATGTAATTGTAAAAAATGAACCCAATTGAAAAGGATGTTGAACGTAATTGAAATTTTGGGATGGGGAGGGAGCTCTCTCAAGATACATTTCTTAGTTTGCAAAGGTAATAAATATTACCCCGTTTAAATTTTCATACTCCGTCTGTAGTAATCACTTGGGAATGCTATAGGTCATTAATTCTAGTAGTACACAAGCAACTTTAAAAACTGTAATCGCGTCTTCTTAAACTATTGATAAAAATATGGTGAAAATGCTTGTGTCTGCTGCAGATTTTTTCAAATGATATATTTTATGTAAGTCAGCGTTTTAATCTGTTTAATTTCATGCAAAAATAATGTACAAGTAGAATAACTTTTATAACACTTAACTTTTAACCTTTTACATTTAGATTTTGGATTATGTTACATTGGCATTAACTTTATTTTTAAGATGACTAATTGGTCAAAGCAATTGTCAAAATAATACGAGAATAAGAAAACATTTTCCCGCATGCGCATGTATTTCATCTAGTTGAAAACATTTTGTACGTTATGCTTACAAGTTGTCAGTGGTGTCAGTTACAATTGTCTGATGCTAGTTAACAAATTTATATTATGTTTCACTCTTCACATGCATGAACTGGAAAACAATTTCAAACAAATGTGTAATATGTCCCTTTAAGTCAAGTCAGATTTCAAGTTGATTTCTTCAATTAAAATCAAAATGAGTCAAAGTAAATACAAATGACAATTTCATAATTTCTTGCGGCATCTACATGACTACATATAATGACATTTTCAGCAGCGCATTTACGTTCCGAAACTCATTGATACATATTTGCAAATAAACCAGAGCCTTTTCTAGATTCGCCCCATAACTGCATCTAAGCAAATAACTTTTTAAGTTGAAGAAATATTTCAACCTATGACGCCGATGATTCCACAAGATATTGTCGATCCCTAGGCCCTTCAGGATAAATCCTAATCATAGAAGAAGTTAGAAGTACTTGAAATATTTTGTAGGAAAGTTCGAGGTATGGAGGCGAAGGAGATGAAGGTGAGGATGAGGGTGTTATCAAAAAATGGTCCAGGTCTAGTGGTACATTGACATCCAGCGTAAATGAGTGAAAGATGCAATAGAGTATCATTTAGCGAATTGTTGCTGCATCAAGGTAATTGATTTGTATACTAAAGATTGAAAATGAGCAATTATATAGTTTTTTTACATATGGCTGTTACATTTGTATGCCCATCGAGTTTAGTTTGGAAAAGGATAGACCAAAGGAGAAGACTGACGAGCCACAGCCGGGTTCGAACTCGACATTAGCTAACCATGCTAATGACACACGTATGACACCATTAATGATGATCTCTTGGAGCTCTCTGTTTTTAATGAAATTCTACTTTTTATGCCCTTGACATTTATGTTGATTGTAAAAATTCCGAACATCCCAATAGTTGAGTTAGAGGAAAAATCTTTCCTCTAAGTTTGCGACACAGTTCCGTCTAATTATACATTGCTTGGAAGTAAAAGTAATCGTATTAGTACAACAATAATCTTGTGGAGTGTTACGCATTTATTCAGTATAATGTCGTTTTTACATTAATTATTTTAAGTAAATATTTAGTCGACATAAATTTGTTTAGAAAAATCAAAGAATTCATATTATAACTAGAATGTAGGTCTACATTGAAGAGATGGGGAGATCCGTGTGACGAAATCGATTAATGACTGATAACTTTGTTTCCTGACTACCGTTTTTTTGTGACTCGGATGCTTCAAATATGATGACCCGTGGGGGTTTCGTAAGTATCATATGAATTGGGAACTCACATAGTATTCATTTTCTAAGTTCTAAGAACTACCCTGTATGCTTAAAACAAACGGTTCAATCGATAAGTAAGTTTACTTAAGTTTAAGAAAATCAGACTTGTTTGTAAGCAAAAACCAAGGCATCCAGTGTCAGAAGCAGTATGACATGCTTCCGAGACTACGGTGCATGTAGTTTGCAAAATAACCATGCTTTTAATAGTGGTCAAGGATATAAAGTTATCAGTCCGAAATTCTTTTTGTCACACTTTTTCCCCTCGACCTACAATCTATATAGATCTATGAGAAAAATATGTTTTTTGTTGCTAAAACTACACCTATTAAATAGTAACATGAAAGTACAAGTGTAATCGTATAACTTATCACAAAATACACATCCAATTCTATTTCAACCATCAATCATAGATTTATTATGTTAAACGTTGAAGGTTTCAACACAAAAAGGGTTACAAACAAAAGTCTTAAAACTAGGTAAAAAAGTGAAGGTCATAAAAACAAACAAAAAAGCATGACAGATACCTCTTTCATGAATGCCTTTGCAAAAACCTGTTTTGGGAGTGTCACATTGTCAGAAGTGAGATACACCTTGGTTTCTCCTTAATGAAGATGTCAAGGCACGGCAGCAGTCCAGATTTCCACAACGGAGTCCCGTGCTAATGACCACGTTCGCCTAAAAAGAAATAAAATATATGTCAAATTGTATCCAAAGATCAATATCTGTTTCGTCTTTGAAATTGTAAAGTTTATCGGAATAGTTGCTTACCAAGTCAAGAATCTCTCTATGATATGGCGTCGGTTCATACCACGGCTTGGAGTTGACCGGTGCAAAGCGCTCTTGATTTCCACGGATTCGAGTAAATTTCTGCTGATGAGTTCCCTGCACATTTGTCCCGTCAATGCCATACATCTTCGACAGAAACTGGATGGCTTCATTGATCCGCCACCTGGAAAGGTCATCTGCAGGTTGAATATATTTTGCAAAAGTTTCCAAAGCTTGGTTTTTGTTGACAGCAACCCTCCCTCTATTCACAACGGTAACTCCCTCACAGCTCACAAAATGTTCCATGTAGTCTTTAGCTCTTTGTCCATAAGGTGAAGGTTCGTTCTCTGATGTTGTTCCGAGAATGGAGAAGTTGTCAGTGTAAACGGCAAGGTACTTGCACTTCACAATTTGACTTTTCCAGACAGTGAGAGCAAAGTTGAGATTTTTCATTTCAAATTCGGATGAATCCGGTGGGTCATGAAGGACCCATGGAAGGTTCTCTCGTTTGATGACGTAGAAGTGAATGGATTTATCAAACGGGTTGATACAATAACCAGCTTGTGTAGCAGGAGTAGCATCTACACCAATGATGAGACAGTTTCTTGTTTTAAAGGTGTCATCATAAATTTCATGAGAGATGAGAAGATGCTGGACCTGTTTAATTGTTGCGTGTTTATCCACATCTGACATTCCACGAATATTTTTTTGGAACGATAGAATTTGTGTACTTATTTCCAATTTTGAGAATGGAGTTGTGCGACTTTTCAATTCCAATGGTTGTTCAATGTCCACTGGACGACTTGGCCTCCATAGTGCTTCACATGGACATGAGAATATAAACCAGAGGATAGTTGCAGCGATGACCCCCACCGCTACAACCAGAATTAACCACCCTAGCGGGTTCATTGTCAATTGTAAGTCGGAGAGATTTCAATTCACCAACACCCTATTCAAAATGTTCACTGCTTTTATGTTTTATTAGAAACTAAGAACAATTCAACATTCTTTAATCACATTCAACAATCACCCGTCCGAATATTCGGAAGGAATGAGATATTACACATTACAAAAATAAATTGTTTTTGTGCTGCAAAGCAAACACCTGTTTGCTTCACATGTATTTTTGTCTAAAAGAAAAAACAGAGAGAATGCGCGAATGGTGCGATGGGTTATCAGGGCAATGTAAACAGTAATGAATATGATGATAAGTGAATTTGGAGTGCCAATGTGTAGGGTGGAATTGGGAGAGAGCGTAGAATTTGGTGTTGTTGGCTAGCTAGCTGAACTCTCTCTGCTTTGCATCACATTATCATCATCATGATCATGAATTATAAGTAGGTACATAACATGAAATGCACTCTGAAGATGACCGCATTCCATTGAGATTATTTAAGTGCCTAATTACATCCTGCTTGACGGATGGAAGGAATGCCATTCATATGGTATATATTATGTAAGTAGCTTGCCTATCCCTTTATCATTAAACAAGTAACAAAACATCACCGACTAATAAAAAATACTCACTGGAAATTTTGAATATTTTAGATGAAAGACCAGTTTTTTTATTAACCATTATACACAAAATAATTTATACATAATAAAATGTGGCAATTACAGTTCCATAATTTATTTGTGCATTCCCTACAATTAAATAACCTTCTCTGGGCTAAATCTTACATGGAGTTATAAAATTGCTTACTAACTATTATAGCCTACTAACATAAATATCGTGGTGTCATTTTTAACATCAAATCAAGCATTTTCTTAAGTACATATGGTTTTACAACATCAAACTGGAATTTCATTTTACAATGACATTGGAACTTTGCTATTCCTTTTCATATTTTATTGACCAAATAGAAAGTTAAAAATCAAACTGACAATGAGAGACAAACTTGATGTTCAAATGGTATCGCTTCTGCGAAGAATACAGACGTCGCCATCAGGTGTCGCACCAGAGCTAACGGAAACAAGCTGCAGGTTCCCACAAAGGTTCCAAACCCCTTGACGCTTCAACATCTGTCGAACCAAGATTTCATCTCGATTTTCCCCCATCGCAGTAAGTCGTTTGAGAGCAGCATGCAGTCTCATTTTAGCAGAAATCAAATGTCGCCTTACAGCAACCATTCGTTGATTATTTACTCCTACTAGTGCTTCGTTATAATCATGATCCTGCTCAAATTGCTCAATTATCATAGTCTTTGCGGCATCTTCTTGTAGCTGAAGGGAAGCCAACTGCGCTGTTAGTCCAAGGAGACGTTCTTTTAAATCATCCACATTCTCAGCAACATCCCTATTAGACCATTGTCGTTCCCGGCTTCCATCCAAGTCATCGTCGTCTTCATTATCAGCGTCATGAGCATCATCATCTTCTCTATTATTATCTGATTCGGAGGAATATTCACTTTCATCTTCATACAGGTTAACAAAAACAGGTTCCACTTGTCGAAAACGAAGCAGCTGGAGAACAGTCAGAGCAGGGAACTTATCGCGTATTATCCTTTTCAAAATCCCTTCCTCTGAAAACTTTGGATAGGGTATTCCTAAAGTTTTCAAAAAAGGGACTGACGGAAGAGTAATCTGGGACAATGGTGATGGTTGCCAATTAAGAAACGGAAACAAGTGTAAACCGTTTTTGAATAAATCAACAAGGTTGCTGTCCAACAAGAGTTTCTCAAGAGTGTTACGACAATTGACAATGAAGGTCGTCAAGTCCATTGAGCTACTTCCACTTATGAGAGATATCCATTGTCTAATGGAGAGACTCTTGAGTGCAGGGAAGGAGCTGAGACGGAGAAACTCGGAATTGGGACGGGAGATTTCGAGCTTGCTAAGGTTCCTAAAAGCAGAATCCTTGGTGCTGTAAGTAATGGTTGTTTCAGAAGTCACGGACAGCAGATAATTATGTCGTTGTCGAAGGGCTGGGATGAAATCATAAGTGTCAAGCTTCAACTCAACAAGCTGGTCGGCATAGGGGATGGTGAGCCACAAGCAGAGAAAAACCCATTTCTCCATGTCGTGGAGTGACTCTGCCTTGAGACTTAACATGGTGAGATTCGGCAAAGGCGGAGGTGAAGGGATCACAGCGCCAGGCAAGTCGAATTCGGAGTTGTTAGTCAATTTCACATTTACAAGGCTCAGACGTTTCAAGCAGGGCATAGAGCCGAGCACGGTGGCCAGGATGTCTAACTCAATTTCTCGATTTTGAAACGAAAAAAAGGTTAAGTTGCTTCCAACCCGGGTTACGAAGTCAGGCAAATACATCATCGGGAGTTGGGGACCGTGACGAAGCCAGAAATTAGTTTGCAAGCGGTGTTGTCCTTTGAGAAGGAGGGAGTTGAATGGAGCCTGATTTCCACAATCACTTAACAAAGTTGGAGAGCAGCGAACATAAGGCTCCTTTATTCTCTGATTATCTACAAACCACAGTTCGGGAAACGGTTGGAGCACACCGGAGACCATCCTCTTTTCCAAGATTGAGGAAATAATGTCCCTCCATTTAGAATTGACGAAACGATAGCTAAGCAAAGTTTTCTTGTCCTCACCCAGCTCCAACAAATGCTCCAAAATTACTGTCAGAACCTGTATACATCAAACAACAAACCTCATCATGCTAATTCTTATTTCCAATCATCCATCCATGTTCGAGCACATTTTGGTATCCAATGAAGTTTGCCATTAAAGTTTTGAGTAGTTACCAATGGATTATCATTATCACTCACCTCAGGAGGCATGTCGACAATTGACAAAATAAAGGAATCCACAGTCACATCATCATCATCTTGACTAAAAACCGGCATCAACGGAAGGGGTGCCAGCACTAAAAGTTTTGACCCAGGCATTCCTAATAGTCAGTTAGCTAGCCGCTTAGCAGAATTCAGATATATATTGATATTGGACCTAGAAATAAAAGAAAAACTAACAATTACTCGTACTGGTACTGGTATAGTTCGGAATTACAAAGAAAAAGTTTTAACTTCAGCTTCTACTTTCTACCTAAAGTTGATTAGTGGATTAACAATCACGAATCAAATGTCAAAATCACTTATATGTTACAACTTTGTAATATTGAATATCCTTTCAATCCAGCTTTCAACTTTGAGTTGTGCGTTCAGATTCTCTGACGACTGACTCTGGCCCTTTTCTTTTTCTATTCAACAATTTCAATTCAACTTTTTCGTCAGCTGCAGGATTGCATGCATAATGTTGAATGTCAAAAAATGTTTCGATAATGCATTATTCTTTAAATTATGCTTGCTTTAGCGCGCTTTCTTGAGGTTTGTGAATTTTCTATGGTTAAACTGTAACGCAAGTTTGTAGAAGGAACAAAGACTTTGTGACCTCCAATTGACGCTTGGTGCTTGAATCTATTATGCTATAAGCTGGATCTCCCTGAAAACTTTTCTAAAGTTTTAAGTCATCACATGATCGTTCATAAAAGTATATGATTCAAGATTGTCTTCGAAAGCGTTATTTGTCTAAACGAAAAAATACAAGAAGTATTACGGTTGATTATCTTTAAACGGCTAAAAATTCCAATATGAAAATGCATAATTAGGAAATCATGTCACATGTGGTGTTCATTTTATCCATGTGTGTCGATTCGGCTGAAGATAAAAGGAGTGGTGAGTACCTTAAATGCATGTTATTTCGTGTGTTTTAAATATATAATCAAGACCTTCAACACTACCTCATACCTCACTATCTCAACATTAATATTAAAATTCAAAAGTAGATGCTAACAAGATTTGGGCGGGTTTGTTCTGGTTTTTATTAACCATATAATATGCATGATTGGTATTGGTTGCTGTAGGTTTGTTGAACAGAGCAAGCTGACTTCAGTTTTTAGTGTAGTTAGTTAAAGTCAGTTAGATGTGTTGACTCTAAAAAAATGAAAAACTTACTCCTAAGGGTAAAGGAAAAGTAGAAATATATTAATGCTTAAATATTAAATTCAATAATTTTATGCATCCCCTCCTTTACCGTATTACTAAAATTTATACGGAAAGTTAGACTGCTAAAACTTACCACAACAAAAAGTACCCAATAATATAAAAACTAAAGGAGAAATCCACGAAAGATGTTTACCTTTCTGGAATAGGGGTAGCAGCAAAGGTTAGTTGAAAGGCATTTTTTCTTTTATTCCAGTCTTTTCCACGACGTGAAAAGACAATAGCGCATCGAAATATTCTTCTCCACAAAAATGTTGCCGGAATCCATTTACAAGCATATGGCTATCCGAGTGCGACTTACATCAATAACTTGCCAGTCCCTTATCGTGTGGGATAAAGAACAAGGTGGTGTCGTTTTAGCGAATACATATTACATTCTGAGCTGGTTACTTGGGCTCATCTCCGGCTATATATTTTGTGCTTTTCATGCTGGTTGCATATATTTTACGCTGTTTCCTTTGAAGGAAATTCCAAACGAAGTGGAAGAAGTTGCAGACCCCAAAAAATTCGCAACCATTGTTCTCCAGTGGGCAGAATTAATTGTGAGCTTTGTGATCTGCATTCTCATGAGTATGCAATGGATCAAAAGGCACGAAATCGTTTACTTAATGAACCAATTGCTCATCTACAACACACAACTGATAGGTAAGACTGAAAATTGACAAGATAAGAATAAGATACATAATCATAGATATAGGCAATTAAATAATTACAATTTTACTTCTAATTTTCACAGCGGATTATAAAGCGAGGGGATTTGAGCTGAGTGCTGAGGAAAAGCACGCTGTTAGAATCAGTGGGCTAATCTTGTATTGGACTTTATACACCACATTTTTCTTCCCCTTTCTCCTCACATTTACCATTCTTCATCCCCTTGAGCCGACACATGTAATGGCATGGGATTTATTGGAGATAGACCTAAGTGTGGACAACTTTGGAATGGTTCAGGCTGTCTGCATTTCCGGTGCCATTCTTGGATTGCTTGCTGGAGGCAACGCGATATTCATAATTGGAAACTTGGCTGACTGCTACCATCCATTGGCTACTAGGGTACTTCGAGACATCATACCTGAAAGCTTGCATCAGCACGTGAAAGGAACCAGGGTAAAGATTGTAGTAGCAAAGTATGGTATCGTGGATGACGAGGAAATCATAAAAATATACAGAGTACAAAGGCTACTCAACAACCTTCTAAATGGAATCATGGGCTCAGCTATTTTGGCAATGCATCATGTTGCCACGCTGGTGGCGTCGAGTGTGATGATCTTCTTTGTTATCAAAATGCATGCGATACTTTTGGAAGTTGGGCTAATTGGCTATGTTACTGTCTTTGGATCACTCGCTATAGCATTGCTGATTGAGTATCTGGAATCTTTGCTATTTGGAAATTTGGTGGAAATCTCATCCGACTTCATTGAAAAGGGGGATAAGCTTGTTGGAAGGAGAACCCTGTACAAGAAATTTGTGAGGTCGTGTCAGGTATTTTATGTGGAGCAGGCGTATCCATTCTATCGTATTGATAAGGGCACATTTCTTGCATTTGCTAGTGAAATTGTGGACAAAGCTATTACTATACTTCTTTGGTAAGTTTTAGGTAAGTGGCATTATATTGTTTGCAAATGTGGATACAATTTAGTTCATTACTTTTATCCTAATATTTTTGAGAATTTTGGGTTTGGTGTGGTTAGCCTCTAAATGTACCTTAATCAAACACGAATATTTTTTGATTGACAAATGGGCGTATTGGCCTGTCAGATTATCTCCGAATAATCGAGGAAAACAACTTTAATATGCTGAATTCAAAAATATTAAAGGTACATATAGCTCCACTCAGATCAAATGCATAAATAGTGAAAGGTTAAAGTAGAAAACTAAATAAAACAACACAAGTTGGTTACTCGTAGGATTTCAACATAATTAATTCCCTTTAAAGTATCATCCGAGAAAATCCTACGGCAATTTCAAGGCTTTCCCTCAAGCCACTGGGATTTGACTGATTCCTGTTTTCGTAGTAATTTTTAATACGAGCAAAGGAATTCCACGTTACAGAGTTGGAGGCATAATTATTATTATTATAGGGTTTTATTGCAGACTGTGGTAAGCGAACATTAGTTAACAAACCAGTACCCTTTGAAAATAGTAAAGGAGAAAAAAAAATAAACGGGGTCATAAAGTTATAAGTATAGTGGCAATCATGGTGGTGGTTGTGAGCAAGGGAAAGCATAACCCAGACAGCTAAGAGAGGGAGAAAAAGTACCTTTTCAGAAAAAGAACATATTTGATATTTCCGGATGGGGAAAAAACCTTGTATGACCAACAGATCGTCAGTCCCATTTGGACAACCACACCACCACTTCAAATAATTTAAGAAAAAGGAAAAAACCAGTAGGCTGTGTCAAAAATATTCAATATAAAATAGATATATTTATAGAATTTGCATGAAACACGTTCAGGCAAAACTAAGTTGGCGTCAGCCCTCAGCACCTCTAGTCAGTTTCCACGGCAGGTTTGCTAACGGCACAGGACGGTCAGAAAAATACACAGTAATTAGTATTCGTTTTAATGAGGTCAGATATTGGATATATATATATACATAACAACAATTATTATTTAAATAAAATCTTAATATGCAAAACGTGATTGATGGATTGGATAAATTATTAGTAAAAAAGTGAAACCGAACCAATAATTCATCCTTTTGATTTCAATTTATAATAGGCGTGTAACAATAAACGCTCACACTGTATATAAGTACAAAAAAATGAAACCAATTTTGTCTGTCACACATTATGATTTGATTACGCATAAACTAAATTAGTGATTTGTGTACTTAATGTGCTGGCACTACTGAACCTTTGTGTATTCCTTTTTAGTCTTTCTATTTAGTATCATAAAAATTCCCTAAAAATTCATGTCGCTATCAATAACGCCCAAGTATTACATTTTCCAAGTTGATTATACATAATGTTAAATGGAAAATTTGTCCCTAGATGGAAAATATGTTTGACTTAAATTGCTTACAACTTTCTCAGCTGACGAATTTAATTTATAGACAACAGATATAATATTTGGTTTGGTTTTGGCTTTAGAATTTCCATAAAAATGTTTTCAGTACGACTTTTGAAAATTATCGGAATCCGCATATTCAGCATTCCATTGGGATTTTAAAAAAAGGTCGGCTCACCCCCGCAAGTACCTATTCATACTGGAACTTTTGCTTACACATAGTCTACCTTTCCGCTTACGGCGTCATTCTCTTTCTTTGCTAATTCAACCAACAACTTGAACAATTCCTCATCTCCAGCGAATTCCTTGGCGAAGAGAATATGAAACGGATAGAAAAGGACGATGAATTGGCTTCAGTTCTAATGGCATGTGATCAAGCCTACACTGTCATCATGTAAGTTAAAAAATAACTAGCTATTTATTGTGGGGAAAAGAAAGTATGGTAGCCCCTTGAGTATCAGGTACATGAAGTGAAGGAGTCATCATATATATATATATATAGATGATATTGAAGCTGTCATCTGTATATATGAATCTGGATCCATCTCGTTTTCCCCTTTACTTTTAGACTCTGTCTTGATAATAATATAATAAATTTCCCATTTTTCTAACCTCTAAAAACATTCATATGATCATTATCACAGCTCTCGTCTCTCTGATAATTTTATTTTAGTCTATCTATATTATTTGTTACGATTTTGCCGTGCTAAACATGCACAATATCCAAAGTATAATTTATTGATTGATCATAATTGTTATTCATCTCTACACTCTAAGTGTGAACGAGCTTATAAGCTGTCATTATCATGCATCAGCAATGCTCTGTAAATGTTTGACACGTTTTGAGGAGTCCTTGACAATTTTATGCTACCATATTATTTATACCGACATTGTAACCGCTGCAATTGCAGCGAAGAACTTTTTTGGAACTTAAAAAATGGAGGACGATGACAGTAAAAGTTTCAAAATCTCACACCACACCACAAAAATTTGATGTTTTTCTTTTATTATTAAACATTGTAAAATTACACAGGATTTCCCCTTAAGAATCAGCATGCAATATAAATCTGCAAAATATGTATTTTTATTGTGTATTGATTGACAAGCATGTACTTTAACTTACAGACTATTCTACTACAAACGTTCGTGTTTGTTACATACATCATATGTACAAAATACACCTTATATACTTTATAAATACGCAACTCTCATCACATCTTACACCATTGGCCTTATTTATCGGATACATGAAAATATTGTAAAGGTTAATTTTTGCAACGCCATTTGAGACCTTACTGCTAATTTCTAAAGCCTGCCGGTTCATCCCAATTATAAGAATTATCATAATCATCTTGTTTTTTCTCATCATTCTCTTTCGCCACGGTCACAATTGGTTCTAGTGATTTTTTTAGTAATTCTTTAGTGGTGGGGCAAAGGGTCTTGGGTAAACTACAACCTCCATAGTTTTTAAGTTCAATCGAATAATTTAAGAGCTGAAACCAATACTTGCTTTTTGCAAGCACATGTGGATTTCCCACGACAATCATAAACGCTTTAGCCCTTGTAATTGCAACATTGACTAACTTAGGTTGGTAAATAAAACTCAATTGACCCACACATTTGTCAACCTTGTCTTCCCTCATTGAGCGAACAGTTGATATGATAATCACCTTCTTTTCCCCACCCTGAAATTCCTGAACGGAAGCTACTTTTGGGAGGTTTTCAGGCTCGAAGTTAGCTTGTAATAATTCATGCCGAATCCTTTCTACCTGCTTCCTGTACGGCGTGATGATTCCGATATCCTCACAACTTAATCCACAATGATTCATTAAATCCGAAACAAATTTAACAACTTGAAATGCTTCAGCCCTATTATAATAGCTATAAGAACCCTTTTCTTTAGTACAATCTCCATGAACACCATGAAAATATAAGGGAACTCCCAAAGTTTTACTTCCTAGGGCCTGTTTTAGTGTCTCAGTTTGGCAAAGTTGACCCACTTCCTCTAAATCTGCTGCAGGCACCAATTCATGATCATAAAATAGTCTTGATGGGAGGCTTAGTAAGGTTGGGTGGGAGCGGTAGTTCTTCACCAGCTTGGTTACCACCAGAGAATTATAGCTTTTAGTTGGATGGGCCTCCACATCTCGGGAATACAGAGGTGTTTTCATCAATCTTTCTAAGAAGGACATGCTCAGTCCGCAGGCTTCCGTTTCCCCTGCCTGGCTTATCAAAATAGGTCCAAGTTGATTTGGGTCACCGGCCAATACAAGCTAAAGAAGAAAGAGATGTAGTTTTTAAACCTTAAGCTTATATAATAGAAGAAGAGCATGTCCTTGTCCCGTAACTTAATAATACTAATAATATATCAACATACTTGGCCCTGGTCCCGTACCAGCACTCCAGCAATCAATGTTTCTGGCTCTGTGCAGTAGCCGGCTTCATCAATGAGTACGTGGGTGAAATGTCCCGTACAAAGATTCAAAGATGAGAACTGTCCAGCTGTTGTGCAAGTCGAGATTATGAGCCTATGTCTAGCAATATTTGCCAACTCTTCTCCACCCGTGCAAAATGGCGCAATAGATTTTGGAATCGATAGAGCAGATCGCGTAAATGCGTTGAAACGGAGAAAGTCTCCAGGTTGATATTGCCTACTTTTTGCAAGATACTCAGCAATTACGTCGGCTGCTGCGTTCGATGATGAGCAGACCAATACTCTGGAATTATAAATTCATTCATTATGCTAGGCAACTGAATTAATTAAAGGAATGATATTATATAATTCCTTGAGAAATATATACTATTATAAATACAATTCCGATACCTTGAATTTTTGTCAAGCTTGTTGATCTGCATTACAGCTTCAACTAGCGTAACAGTCTTTCCCGTACCTGCAAAATAGAGAAATATAAAAACAAAGCATAAAAAATACTGAAACTTTTTTTTTAGCTAAAACATAAAAAGAAAAGCTGCTGCTTACCTGGAGGACCGTAAATAACATAAGGCAAAGGTCTGGCTTGGCCACGTAAAATACTGTGTACAGCATTCATCTGTTCCTCATTCAGCTTCTTGTTGAACCACCGAAGTATAGGGCTGGTGCAAGAGGGCTTACTAGCCGTATCACCCACGAATAGAGAAGGGCAGCTCTTCATTCGCACACCATTGGTTTCAACGTACGCGTTGGATGATGAGGGCACTACTGGAGCAGGAACATGTTCCAACTGAATATAAAACAATGATGGTTAAGAATACGAATTTTTTAAAGTATTTATAAATTAATTACTTTATGATTGGATACCTCTTCTTCGTAGTTGTCTGATACATCTTGAATTACAATCATTCTTGGTTGTTTCATCTCGAGATTAGCTGGGAATAAGACTGATTCGCCCAGGTAATAAAATGCAGTGTCAACAGCAAAATGACATCTTTTGTAATTGGTTCTGGTCAAACGAAATTGTATAGTAAGAGGGCTTCCAGTGTATTGTTTATCAAACGCAGCTCCAAAAACGCATGTGACTTGGTTTTCGGAAATGTTTTGAATAGTTCCTTCAAATTTGGCATCTAAAAAACAAAATACAATAATTGTACCACGCTAAACGTCCAAAATAATGGAAAATAAAAAAAACCAGTAAATAATGAAAAAGCTTACTAGAATCGTTCTCGGGTTCAAACACGTCAATATTATCTAAAATATTGACAGGGGGCCGGAATTCTTGAATCCCAGGAACTGTGAAGACATAGCCATAGCCCTCATTACATTTGGTGAGCACTACTTTGGTCTGGTCATACATTCGCCGTCGCTTCTCATTCTCAATTTCTTCAAGCCAAAGATTCACATGGAATTTTTCCTAAGATAATGTATGAAATTCCATTTAGTAGGATTCTGATATACAATACACACTTAAACTGAAGGAGATGACTATTTTTACTTTCAATAAATTCCAATCCTTACCTTGTAGTTTGTGTAGGAGAGAGGAGCCAAAAATGTTGGATAGAGTTGTCTCAAATGAACATAATTTATATCTTTATCCTTGCAAACCATCCACAGTTGTTTAGGCACGTCAAACATTGGTAATTTTTTTATGAAGAATGGTGGACGGATGGTGTGGTCGCCTTTGATCATTGGCCTTTCTCTGTCCATGATAATTTTGGAAATGTCCACCGGCTTTCTTTCCACGTCATCTCCTTCCATGTCACTTGCTTCTCGTTGCATCTCTTCCGGCTTGGCCTCAACAATTACCAATCTCCCGACTTGGAAAGTCCCAAAATTGAATATGCAGAGCTCCGTCGTCTCTCCAATAAGAAAGGCTTCGCATGACATCTGCACAGACACTTCACTTCTCGGAAAAATTAATATAGACTTATGTTCATCATACTTCGCTTGCTCCGGCTTAAAACCAAAACTGCAAACGGAAGGGTCTCGGTTGCAGAAGATTTGTTGTAAGGTAACAACATACAAGTTTGTATTCTCAATTTTAATCCGTTGTGTGGCAGAGGCTCCAGTCGTTAGCTTTGCAAAACGGATTTTGTTTGGAGTGATTTTAATACCCGCTTTGTCTTGAAGCAAAGCTTGATGACAGGATACAATGTCAAAGTCCTCTGTCATTAGCTCACCACCATTCTCAGAATACCTGTGTACAACAATATCACAATACGGTTTGACTTGAAATATGTGAGGTGTAGAGCATTCTATAATAAGCTAACATTTTATTTTATTAACATACGGGCAGGTAGCCGATGATGATGTTTTCGACTTGGTGGTCTCCTCCAGTTTTTTGTTGGGGTCATGAAATTGCATGAAGGTGACCACCCATTGGTCCCATTCGTTTCTTTCCGCTTTAAAGTCCATCTTACTTCCTAGTTGGAAATTAGGTTGTGAATTCACAGATGGAAATCTTTGACTTTCGAACATATATAAACGGTCTATTGCTCCACGCTGCCTGTTGTTGTATAAAGTGGTGATAATGCCCGTAGCCTCAACATTTTCGAGGCCACCATTTCTCGTGCCATCCGAAACATTCGGATTCATTGGACTGCCAGTACCGTTGTTGCTGTCATTATGTGATTGGGTTGTAGGCACAGACATGTTGCTATTGTAACTGTTCATGATATTCCACAGTTTTGTACCTACAAATGAAATCATTTTTAGATGAATAAAATCCAAAGAAAGAATCGCAATTGGATCGGAAATGCTATCCATGTAAATGTCAAGCATTTCATAACTTTAAAACAAAAACAAAAATCTAAACGAGACATAAAAACCATTTCAACTGAGCCTGTTGATGTTTTTGCAACAATTCTTACTCCCACGTCCAGATATGCAATTACTTTACACAAAGATTTTTCATGACTCATTATGCATTTGCATCTTCATTCCAAATCCCTACACTCACAAATACAAATAAACCGTAATAGATGATACACAAGCAATGCAATTGCGGTTTGTGAGAGAAATGTGACTACGATGTTCTGACTTCACGCAACAATATACTTATCATGATGATATATGATATGATTTTAGCATGAGATCTAATGTGTAGCAAGACAGTATGAAAGCGTGAGAGTGGGGCAGTTTCCAGTTACGCTAGACCCAAGAGGAGAAATATTTCATTCGTAGCAGGCAATTTCATTGATCATAAAGTTTGAACTAACACAAAATGTACAAATTATCATACATACAGTTTAGACCGTTCCTGTGTGATCCTCTACGACGCCTAAATTAGCTATGCGTAGGGGTTGTATGGCTGATAAGATTTCACCAAATAAGACATTTATCTAAGGCCACGTTCCACGCAGGAATGTTCAATGCATCTTTCTTCATAACCCTTATGTTACCAACAGAAAATTATCATGTTCTAATCCCTTTGCTTGCATGAAAATGATGGAGCGAGACTTATGGAAATTGATGGATATCCCAACAGGCCACAAAAATATACCGTGTAGCATATCATTCAACAGCTAATCATGTGATTTTCTCCGATGTTATCTCAGGGTCAAACCTTTCCCTTTTCAAGCACCAGATTTCAATAACACTTTGGAGTGCCCTTTGATTTCATTTATGGAAGCAGTTGGATCCTTTATATTTTCTGGGGCGAAATGAGAATCACAGTTTCAGTTATTCATTCTCTGTTTAAGATTGAAATTGGAGGAATAAAAACATGAAAGGATCTGAGTAACAAAAATATAACATATTGGGTTGGGATTTGAAGTCAGTGTGGAATTCATTTAGCCAAGTTATGATGATATCATTAATATTATGAAAGGAATATTGTCTTTCAAAATATGCTCCCGTAAATGCACTCTTTCTCTTGTTTGCACCTTCATCCTTTGACAAGAGATAAATGACCTTGCTGTCTGAGCTTGCTCTTCGCTGTGCTTTTAAACTATAGTATGGAATAGTGAGAAGGGTAGTTTAACAACAATGCAAAGAATTTTTTTAGTATTTGCTACTTATGAAGAAATCTAACTTCGCTACAACTATGACTTTCCTCCCGAAAGTAGAGAGATGGTGGAAACTTGTTATTGTTATTGGGGAGGTTATATTCAAAGTCAGTGGATCTATGAGGATTTTCAGTCAGTTTGGGTTCGTTCGTACCTTACTCTTAGGCTATCTTGCATTATTTTTTCCACAAAATTCTATATCTTTGGGCATTTTTTAGCATGCTTCACTCGCTCTCTCTACTTCTTGCCTGCATATGCTTCTTGTTCCAAATCTACTGCGTCATAACATGAATCTAATCTTGAGAGAATCCTTAACTCAACTCAACATTATTCATAAAAATCAGTTCGATTGCGTTTCGTTGCATATATATCAATGTCTTTAATGAAACATTAAATATGCTCCTCGTTTATTGGACTCTACGTTTAAGATATTATATTTATAACGATCTTTCCCTTTCGCATTGCTACCACGATTATTTACATCCCAATACTGTATTTCAGTAGGAATGAGAAGAGTACAGCATAAACGAACAAAAGCATAATATCTAATACTGAAAAAAAGAAACCCATTAATTCAGCAAGTTGTATAGAAAAACAAGTCTTGCTGAAACATCAGCAAGTGAGTGAAGACACCCTAATCTGTTCCTAATAACCTCTTCCCCTTGAAATTTTACTTATGTACTTGCAATGCACATCCATAGTTTATGTATACCTTTTGTAAGCATGGATGCTCAATGCTGGAAAAGCTGAACATCTATATATTCACTTGGATTATATATGCACATTCGCGTATAGCACAGTTAACCAGTCATATCATATCATATCCGTCGTTGCCAACAATCATTGTAAAATATGCCGTCTATCTGTACATTATTCATTTTCTTGATGATTGATGAATAAGAAAAACGTCTTAAAAATACATACTATATACATAATTCCAACACCAGCCTTAAAATCCAGTCAACCCACTGGACTCTATTTTTCACACACATTTAAAGGTATGTAACCCAAAATGAAAGGGCAGAGAACTCGAATGAAAAAGAATTCAGAGAAGAGTGATGGACATAAGAACCCCATGAAACGGTTCTACAGATGCATATATACATATGCTACTGAGCTGCCTCTGTCTCCCTTTTTCAGAATGTTGAGCAAAACACTTACATATATATTATATGTTGTTAATTAAAAAAGTTGGAGTTTGGGATAGGAGTCTAGTGAGTTTGGGATAGGAGTCTAGTGAGTTTGGGATAGGAGTCTAGTGTACTTAAGAAATGAGGAATGCTGGCGAACGTATATGAAAGCTTTGTGTAAGCCAAGATGAGATCTTGCCTAAAGAGATTTAAGTTGCAAATATTCACTGTTGGTTGCTGCTGGTGGTGCATTGCTCTTGCTCATGCTCGCATGCTCTCCAATTATGTTTTCTTGGTTTTCATTGTCTTTTGCGAGTACTCGACAAAAGTCTTATCCAACTCAAAGAAAAGTGTAGCCTGAATTGCATGTAGTCGAAATTATTATTTTATGAGTCGGAAGTTCTGCTCATAAAAATTACCTATTACTTACAGAGCATATTCCACTTAGACTTTGGATCAATAAATAAATGCTAAGCACTCACATTCTCAAGCATCAAAAGGTTTTGCAACTATGCAAATCTGAGTTGAGCCGGTTTAAATCTGTTTTTGTTCTCGATGCTGACTCAAGTCTTAGAGGATTACTAAAAACCATTTTTCAAGTGACAAAATTATGATGAGGATATGATGATCTCAAGGCTAGAGCTTCAAGTTATACATATATAACAATCTTTTCTTCATTAGGACGCGTGATATTATGCAGCTCTCTTCTGTGTATCATTCGGGTTATGCATCCCATTCTGCTGCCCAATATGCATACATTCTCATCTTAAGCATAATTTTTAAGTGGTGTGGTGCATTAAGTTATTAGCATGTACATATGAAAAAGGAAGTTGCGGATTGGAAATAATATATGAAACTTTTTATCAGCATAAATGGCTGTATTAATTACCTGATAGAGATGGATGATGGCACCACGAATGCTGGCTTGTAGGGTTTCCTTTTCGAGATCTAGTTAGGGCTTGGCTGCTGCTAGTTCCTTTATTTAGAAACTAAGGCTATGATTTATCAGTTATGAATGGTAGTGCATATCCTTTAAACAAAACTTTAATGGCATCAGTGGTAGGACAATTTCTTCAGTTTAACTTCACAATAATATAACTATAGGCAATGAAAACTAATACATCACAGAAATTAGGAGATTCCCACAACTCAGTACTGATCAAGCCCTTACGTGTATAATATCCTCAATTATTTATATTCACTTTTTCACGTTTGACTGTATATTGTATGTATATTGTATATATGAAAGTCGGGTATCACTAATAATGTATTAAATTAAAACAACACTTCATGTTCCGTCCCTTAGTTAAATAACAGTTTAAAGCCCTTGAATTCTTTACACCGTCGTGGCCGTTAGTTTTCTCTTTCTAATTATTTCAGCTTTTGAAGCAAAGGGAATAACGGTAAATTTGTCATTTGCACACACTTTTTCTTGACTTGAGAATTCGAGAATGAACAAGAGCAATGCACCACCAGCAGCAAGCAACAGGCAGTGAATACAGAATGCAACTTAAATCTCTCATCTCTCTAGGCATTAGATCTCATCTTGGTTTACATAAAGCTTTCATATACGCTCGCCAGCATTCCTCGTTTCCTAAGTACGAAGGGATTATCCGAAATGTCCGGTCAACTTTGATTACGATTATCTCCAAGAGGACTCCCTCAAATACAATGATCTGCATATCCTCTGAAAGATTAAGATTGTGGCTTTTGAATAATGGGTTTTTTGTAGCAGCAGTCATATGCTTTGTGGAGTTAGAGCTGGTAACGTAAAAGAGAATGATTTTTACAACGAAGATATTTGTGCGCAGATGAAACTGCAAGTTGTGACTGGGGATGAAAGTTACCTTCATCCCTATCAGGCAGAGACTAAAAGAAAGTCATCACAATGGCTCCCAGCTGGTTCACAACCCCCTTTAAAAACATGGTTAAAAAAGTGTATTTTCATAGCTTGGACATAGAGGCCCAGCATTCTTCTCTACTGGCATCTCGGCTCTTGAGAAAAGGTGGAAAAATTGTGTGCAAGTTAGGGGAGATTATGTAGAAAAAATTGATTGAATATGTCAAGTCGTTATAAAATGAGAGCAAAATAAAGTTGACCGGACATTTCTGATAATCCCTACGTATACTAGACTCCTATCCCAATCTCCATCTTTTTATATTAACATATAATATGTATGCTAAACACTCTAAAAAAGAAGATGATGGAGTGGTGGTAGAGGCAGATCAGTAGTAGTACAAGTATATCCATCTGTGGAACCGACTCTTCCATTGCATACCTTTACACGTATGTCAAAGCCAGAGTCCAGTGCAGTGGGTTAGTTAGTTGACTGGATTTAAGCTAGTGTTGGATGTACGCTTTTCATTTTCATCAAGATAATGAAACATGTACAGATAGATACCATATATATTATACAATGTTGACAACGACGGATATGACTGACTAACTTTTGCCAACTGCAACGACTTTTTTTATACGCGAATGTAGATATCTAATCTAACCCAAGTGAACATATACATAGATGTTTAGCTTTTTCCACCGTTGAGTACCATCCACATCCATTGCATGCTTAACGAAAGATAGACAAGCAGTGCAGTAAAAAGAACCATGTGCATTATGAGTAATATAATGTCCAGAGGAAGAGGTTATTGGGATCAGATTGCCGTTCCTCGCTCATTTGCTGCTGTTTCAGCATTTATGTTAAAGGCTTGTTTTTCTATACAGCTTTAGCCTTGAGAACATGTCCTCATCATAATTTTGTCAGTTGAAAAAATGGTTTTTAGTAATCCTCTAACACTTGAGTCAAAACAAAAGCGGATTTAAACAGACTCACTCAGATTTGCATAGTTGCAAAACCTTTTGATATTTGAGAATGTGAGTGCTTAGCATTTTTTTATTGCTTCAAAGTCTAAGTGAAATATGCTCTTTAAGTAATAGGTAATTTTTATGAGCAGAACTTCCGACTCATAAAATAAGAACTTTGACAGTATGCAATTCAGCTTACGTTTTTCTTTGAGTTGGATAAGACTCTAGTCGAGTACTCAAACAATACGATGAAAAACAAAATAAAACATTTCTCCTCTCCTAATTATTCCAGCTTTCGTAGAAAAGGGAATAACGGTATATTTTTCATTACAAAAAACATTATTGAAGAGCATTCGAGCATGAGCAATGCGCCACCAGCAGCAGGCAACAGTGAATATTTGCAACATAAATCTCTTTGGGCACGATCTCATCTTGGCTTACAGAAAGCTTTCAAATACGCTAGCAAGCGTTCCTCATTTCTTAAGTACACTAGACTCCTATCCCAAACTCCAACTTTTTAATTAACAACATATAATATATATATAAGTGCTTTGCTCTACATTCGGAAAAAAGAAGACAGAAGCAGATCAGTAGCACAAGTATATATGCATCTGTGGAACCGTTTCATGGGATTCTTATGTCTATTACTCTTCTCTGAATCCTTTTTCATTCGAGTTCTTTTCCCTCTCATTGCGCATTACATACCTTTAAATGTGTGTCAAAAATAGAGTCCAGTGGGTTGACTGGATTTAGGCTGGTGTTGGAATTATGTAATATAGTATGTATTTTTAAAATGTTTTCTTATCCATCAATCATCAATAAAATGAAAAATGTAATTGTTGTTGACAACGACGGATATGGTATGACTCAAGGATCCTTTTAGAATATGTATGCTGTCATCGTGATAAGCGAGCTATCCGTGAATAACTAACTGTCCTATACGTGAATGTGCATTGCAAGTACATAAGTACTATGTCAAGGGGAAGAGGTTATTAGGAACAGATTAGGGTGTCTTCACTCACTTGCTGATGTTTCAGCAAGACTTGTTTTTTCTATACAGCTTGTTGAATGAATAGGTTTCTTTTTTAAGTATTAGCTATTATGTTTTTGTTCGTTTATGCTGCACTCTTCTCATTCCTACCGAAATACAGTATTGGGATGTAAATAATCGTGGTAGCAATGCGAAAGCGAAAAGATCGTTATAAATATAATATCTTAAACGTACAGTCCAAGAAACGGGAAGCATATTTAATGTTTCATTGAAGACATTGATATGTATGCAACGATACGCAATCGAACTGATTATTATGAGTAATGTTGAGTTGAGTTAAGGATTCTCTCAAGCTTAGATTTATATTGTGACGTAGTAGATTTAGAACAATAAGCATATGCAGGCAAGAAGTAGGACAGAAAGAGTGAAACATGATAAAAAATGTCTAAAGATATAAAATTTTGAATGAAACATACTCACAAGATAGCCTAGAAAAGTAATGGTATGAACGAAGTTCGTTTCAGTCAGTTTGGGTTCGTTCAACGAACATAAACTGACTGAAAATCCTCATAGATCCACTGACTTTGTATATAACCTCCGCAATAACAATAACAAGTTTCCACCATCTCTCTACTTTCGGGAGGAAAGTCATAGTTGTAGCGAAATTATATAGATTTCTTCAAATGTAGCAAATACTAAACAAATGATTTGCATTGTTGTTAAACTACCCTTCTCACTATTCCATACTGTAGTTTTAAAGCCCAGCGAAGAGCAGGCTCAGACAGTAAGGTCATTTAACGCTTGTCAAATGATGAACGTGCAAAAAAGAGAAAGAGTGCATTTACGGGAGTATTTTTTGAAAGACAATCTTCCTTTCCTAATATTAATGATGATGACTTGACGCTTTGAGCTAAATGCATTCCACACGGACTTCAAATCCCAACCCAATTTGTTACATTAGTTACTCAGATCCTTTCATGCTTTTATTCTTCCAATTTTAATCTTAAACGGAGACTGAATAACTGAAATGTACTGTGATTCTCATTTCCCCCCAGAAAATATAAAGGATCCAGCTGCTTCCATAAATGAAACAAAGGGCACTCCAAAGTGTTATTGAAATCTGGTGCTTGAAAAGGGAAAGGTTTGACCCTAAAGATAACATCGGAGAACATCGGAGAACATCTCATGATTACCTGTCGAAAGATACGGTACATGTTACACCTTACTCTTGAAAAAATGAAGGAGTATCACCTTTCCCCCCAGGAATGACTTTGATTTGGTACAAAATTGAACTTGATTCCTAGTTTTTCATAAGCTATCGATTGACGAAACAGAATTTAAAAAAGTCAAACCGTTCTTGAGATAGCTTGCCTCCAAACGGAACGACGGACAGAAATGACAAAGCTATAAACTATAGCAATAAATTCTAATTAATGGGTGAGTTCGTTTCTGCAAATATGTACTATCATTTTGATGTTGCACAATGAAAATCCTATTAGATGTTTGACCTGATTGTAGCTACCCGATTTTGTCCGTCATTAAACTCATTAAAGCCATTGGGTAACAATACCTATGGCCTTCCAATTACCCCTACGGACACCTTCAACATGTATATCCCGGACATTTGACTTCAGATTGTAAAAAAAATGCTGTAGTTAAATTGGCCCCATTTCATCCCATTTTACTTAAATTAAGTACTCATGACCAAGCTCACATCAGGTCGATAGTAAAAAGCCTGAAGTATTAAAGAGTCAGGTAGTTGTTAAACAATAGCGCCCTCCTAGTTCTAGACTAGTAGAAAAAGGTGATTGCCTTTTGAATATTAATTTAGGGTACGTGATGATTGAAATAAATGTAAAGCCAAAGCAAAAAGAAGTGTTGGATTGTTAATATTTGACAAATGTACATTTATGGAAATAGATTTCTGGCAATAGTAAAAAGATGGTGTACATGTGTTGTAAAAAAAATGGCAATAAAATGGATGTACATTAATTCATAAGAAAAATAAAGTTCACATACACGACAATGCACGCAGTTAATGGAGCGTTTCGATTCCACCTTGACTTTAAAAAAAACTAATTAATTTCACTGTTAAAGCTACACAACTAATGAAATTATATGCCATCACACGCTTCAAGAACGGGTCTACGCATCCTACAAACATCGCCTCCAGTCTTCTCCGAAGAGCACACAAGTACAACCTTGAGCGCCTTACAAATGTTCCAAAATTTTTGGCTCTGAAGAGTCTTCCGAATCAATGGTTCCGCTTGACCTGAAGCAATCATTTTATTGATCCGTTCAATACATTCTTTCGTTTTATCAATTATCATTTTCCGTTTGGCAACCAATGCTTGTTGGAGTGCAAGAATTTCCGCCCAAAGCCGGATAAGCTGTTCCTTTTGATTTACAAGTTCCTCGTCATCATCTTCCTCTATTATGACGAAGTCGTAATCAAAATCATTATCATATTCATACCGGGCTCCTTCATCCTCTTCAGGCTTATATGGTGGAGGTCGATAGTGGAGGAACTGGAGCACTTGCAAAGCTGGAAACTTGGGGAGCAACGTTTTGTTAAGGAACTCGAGACTTGACACTTCCTCTTCACCTCCAACTAATCTCATGGGGTGATAATGCATTGCCAGCGTTTTCAGCGATAAAAGTATGATGTTAGCTGTGGGTTTCAGTTTGTCCCCATCATTAAAAAATTCTCCGGTGGGAACCAACATATGCCACTTCAAATCCAAAACTAGATTTACGAGAGTTTTCCTGCACCTGTCGATGAAGCTTGTCAAATCAGTCGTATCAAAGGTCTTCTTTTTTGCAAATCCGGTAACAATAACAGAAAGACTTTGAAGCACTGGGGTTTCAGTGAATTCGAAAAAATTCCGATTTGGAAAAAAGATTTTGAGCTCTTTCAGCTTTCCAAAAGCAGAATCCGATGTGGTGGCGACAAGGACTTGGCCACTACTAGACGTGGTATGGAAGTATTGGAATTTGCGTTGAAGAGCCGGAAACGGATCCTTTGTTTGAAGATGGAGACGAACAAGATGATCAGCGTAGGAAGCAATGAGCCATAAGTAGAGTACCTTGGTTTGTTCATTTACTGCAACAGACTTGAGTTCCAAACTTGTAAGGGTTGGCAGAGGTGGTGGTGGGGATGACGAAAGAACGGCGCTACCAGCTGGGTTGTTGAAGTTGTTGCTTAGCTTTACATCCAATAAGCTCAGCAGTTTCAAGTGGGGCGTTGAGCCAAGCAATTTAGTCAAGTTTTTTAAGCCGATTGTTTGATCATGTAGTGCCAAAGTGGTGAGGTTGACTCCAAATACGGTTCCAAATTGTACCAACGACATTAAAGGAATGGTATCCTTTGACTGGAGGTCAGGCATCCTGAATTCGCCGTTGATGGAAAGAGCTTTAAACGGGAACGGATTTCCATCATCTAGAAACCTCGTACGGCCAAGGGAACAAAGGCTAAGTTGGTCTTCTCTTTCAATGTAGCATGTCTTTCGCTTCTCCTCTCTTACAATTTTCATATCTGGAAAAGGTTGGAGCACACCCAAGATCATTCGCTTTTCCAGCAATGAGTCTATTATCTGCCTCCATCCAGGATTTACTAGACGGTAGCTTAACATGGCGGTCCGATTTCCATCCAGTAAGTGCCCCAAGATTATGGTCAACAACTATGGAGTGCAAAAAAGTCAAGCATACAAATAATTGTAAAAATTATCGTAATTTTTTCATCCATTCTTACGAAATGACATAAAATTGGTTCAATTGATTAACCTCAGGTGGAATATTCGCCATTGATGTGGCCGATGTGGGGTCAGCTGCAATATTATCATTATCCTCATCATTAGCCAGAGTCAGGGCTGCAACAGATGTGATTTCTTTTGACAAATACATTCTCAACGAATGCTCCAACTTAACTGTCAACTGGGAAGTAACTACTAATTATAAGACTAATGACTTATTAAAATGGAAAGGCAATCATGCTGACTGCCACTTTTGCTTTTTACCAAATATCAGCTTTTGTTTACAAGTTACAATTTTTAAAAGGAAAACGAATCAGTAATGTTTTTCGCGCTGTTCTGTTTTCAAACTAAACACTCAATGATAAATGTTGGTGCAACAACATGGTGTTAAGTACAAATAAATACTAAACGGAATGATAGTAGAAAATACACAGTTAGAATAATTTCAATTTTTATTTATTTAAAACCCCAACAAATATCTTAACAGCTGAACATTTTTAAATCTAAACACACTTATCGACTAGAAAACACAGATCACGTTCAAAATTAGTTAAATGAAATCTACATCACGAAAAGTAGCTTAAAGTTTAATTAGGCTCTAATAAAATAATCAATGTAAGTGTAGCCATCATCACCATCAACCCCATTAGTGGTGTCACCTACACCTGCCTCAGGCATACGCTGACGCTGACGGTAATACCTAATTCTTGAGGGTACTACACCGCTGACTCCATTCGATGAAGGGACAGCTAGAGCTTGAGATCCAACATTCTGTGGCCCGAACAAAAAGGAAGGAGTTGCTACTCTCACTGGTGACATTCCCATTCCAGAGAGGCGAAAAGCTGGAGATATTATTCCCCTTTTCTCGACCACTCGTGGGCTTGGAGGACGCTCCACAATATTCATTGTAACATCACGAAAGTGCTCATGGTTTACTGCTCCAGAAGAAGAAGAAGAGGGAACTGACGGAATAGATGGAGACTCATCATCATCATCAGAATCTATAATAATCACGTCATGGTCATCAATCGTGTCACTCCGGATTTCCATTCGATTAACGTCCTCCTCCTGATACTGATGACCATTTTCAACCTGCTGAGGATGCTCTTGAGGTGGAAATACTGGAAATAGTGGAAATGCAGGTGAAAGGTTTAGGTTTCCACTTGCCTGAGCGCCAGTCCCTTGACCTTCCTGTCTGTTCGTGAGACAGTGGTTGAACCAGCTAGCTAACCGGTGATGACCTCCCTTACTAAAAAGTCAACCCAAAAATGCATAAATTATATATATCGCTCACTTAAAATAACTAGTTTTTACTATGTTTTGTGTTTTTTCTCGCTTACTGAACAACTCTTTGATGAAGAAGGAGCCTGATCCTCGTTGGAAACACACCTCCACAATATCTACAACCCACAGATCCTTCCTTGTAGGCCATCCTGTGCTTTGACTCCATGTGCTTTTTGAGCACGCTAAAAACTGGAAATTTTTTGGTACAGTACGGACAGCTGAATTTGTGAAGTCCAAAAGTTGCACTAGTCATCTTTCTCACGTGGTAGTAAAACGTGTTTTTGTTCGCAAACTGTTGGCCACAAATGCAGAATATCCCGTTTTCTTTGGAGTTGTCTTGACGGCAATGATGATGAGGATGATAGGCATAGCTAGAGTGGCCATTTAATAACCAAGTTAGATGAGGAGGCACTGTGTTGTTGGGAGCAGGTGGTGGAGGCGGAGCAGCACTACCATTTGAGGTGGATGGTACTGGAGGCGGTAGTGAGGCTGACGAACATGGTGTAGGCTCAACAGTCGACTGTACTTGCTCTGTCTTCAAATTCTGCACGAGAATTTGTGTCTCTTCCTCCTTTTCATTCTCATTCTCCTCCACCTTCAACGTTCCTATTGACACCACCGTATTAGAAACTGAGGATGATGAAGAAGTTTGTTGCTGCTGCTGCTCCTCTTCCTTGCCTTCTTCCTCTTCTTGATTCTTTATCTCGTGGGTTCCTACCAAAGTATTAGTGACTTCTTGCAGCTTCCCCAAGTTACTCGCCATTTTTTCTAGCTTCCTCTCCATCTGGGCTTTCGCTGCTTTCTCCTGCTCCAGCTCCTTTCTCAGCTTATCATTTACCTTCTCCAGCTCCTTCATATCAGCCTTATTCTTGCTCTGCTCGTTTTTCAATTGGAGAATGTTGCTGGAGAGCAGGTCACAGTTGTTACACTTTGACCGCGATGACGATGCCTCTTCTATTGGTAGGTTCTCGACAATCATTGACGAAACTATACTCCTTAGGCTCGCCACAGAAAGTCGATTTACATCCAATATCATTCCTTCCATCATGCTGCATCCACCGCTTAGAGCTGAAACTGTCCCATATACACTTGTTGAGGACTCCTCTTCCTGATCATGATGAGAAAGGGAAGGCATCGTAGGCGAACGCCGGAAGCCATTCGTCCCTCCACCATTACCATTAGTTAGATGACTGTGCTCATGCTCCTGTGGATGCTGATTCTGATGCCAATCTCTTCCTCCATTCAACGCTCCCACTCGTCCATCATCCATCTCCTCATCATCCGAGTCCAGAAGGGTGACTAGCACCACCTCTTTTGATTTCAAAGATCCGTTCCGATTAGTCATGATTATGTTGATTTGGCTGTTAGAAACAATGAAAAAAACATTCATACAAATATTTAATGACAAACATCAAAAAAGATTTTTGATTAAACGCATTTAAAAACTAAAATCATTTGTATTTTCACAATAAAAAAATCTTTGTCTCACCTTGTCACCAAAACGACAACCAACGATTGATAAAGACGGAAAATGTTCTACCCAACCAATTAGAATTCAACTGACACTGAAATGATGTCAAACCAACGTCCCGCAACTCTGATCAGCTGGATAACAGAGACTAGACACACTAGATGATGAATTCCGAACTCTGCAACAATGAACAAACACTATTAAAACGAGGTCAGTGAACCCGACACGACACCCAGCCAGTTATTTATTGAAATTGAGAAAAAAATCTACCAACTACGAAAAACCAGAAGCAAAAATAGCAATGAATCCGTTTTAATCCGTACTTTTTACCTTCAGTAGAAAATGAATTGGATTGCATTCATTTGTCAGAAACTGGAAAATGCACTCATACAATTCTCAGTTGCAATTTGCTTGCTTGCGTAACAAAAAAAGCACACAAAGGAAAATTCAAGTTTGCGTTTGATGAAATGACGTGAAAGCAAAGCATTGAATTTCATCATGGAAAAAAGCACATTATTGGTTGGTTGTCTTGGCGTTTTTGGTAGTGGATTATGGCAAATGAGGATGTAAACTTCAGTCTTCAATTCCTCAACTCACTTCCGCTGAGAGTTGTGAAATCAGTCCATAAAAATCAGAGTCGACAAAGAGCCAAGGCCAAGAGCAAAGAAGTGATGCGACGTAGTAAATTATGAATTATGCCATAAAATCACAATTTTAACTGCCTGATAAGTAGGATAATTTAGTTAACAGGCAGTCAATTTCCTGGTTATCCTAATCTCCTTAATTAATCATCCCATTTAAACTCATTTTTGCTTGTTCAGTCAATGTCAACCACCTAACTCACATAAGAGCGCAAAACAATATTTGGTCCTCGTTTGTTCAACTTGCAAACAGAGAAATTCTTCCCAAAATTTGTATTATAGGATGAAGTCGTTATACTTTCTTTGCATAATTTGTTTCGTCTGCGTGTCCTGGGTGGTATCTGAATCCGAAACGAAACCCAAAACGGATAATCCTATAGCAGATATTCCGGCTGCTATTGCTGCAGCCGCGTCATCAATAATTGAAGGCATCACTAAAGCTTTGAAAGGAGCAGCCCCAGGTGCAAAAACTGAGGGTGGTGGTGGTGATGGTGACGATAAGAAGGGCAAGAAAAGGAAGAAGAAAAAGGAGGATCAAGCTGAAGCAGGATTAGGGGATGATTAAAGGCAAAGTGTTTTAAAATTTAAAAATATCCAGGTAGCCTCCCGATATATTAAAAAATTTTAACAATCAAAAAGAAAAAGGAGCCATGATTCATTAAAATGGTGTTGTGTGTTATTGTAGGTGGAAGCTCGAAAGCATTTGGATAACCGTTGAAATTTAAAACACGAGTGACTGAAGAAGGATATTCCTCTGCTACTTTGGAATTCGGAGGACAACTTAAGTATTTAAGGCTAATAATTTTCTTCTTCCCCAAATTATCTACTATGATTGTCTATTAATGTGAAGCTGTACCAACGTCAACCATTAATTTTAATGTCACAGGATGTAATTACAATGTGTTCAGACTTTTAGTGAATCTAACTGAACTTTTATTACAGTGTGATTAATGCACATATTTTAGAATACATATATGGTATTGATTAAATGCCCGCTTTTGGCAAGATTCCATTTCGACAACTTTATTATTCAAAATTCCTTAAGGGTAATATTTTTATCTTTATATTTATTGATACATGGTAATTCTTCAGTTAGTTTTATTTTCTGGTCGTTACTTCCACTGTGAACGGTCGTAAAGTCTCACTTTTCCCCATCCGACAAAGTGAACTTTGTCCTGTTGAATAAATGATATCTGATCTGGCATTATGCATTCGCATCATGCGCGGTTGGAACACAATTCTGATACTCTGCACTTTGCACTCGAGTCATTCAGTAAGATATCCCATAAGATGCGAATATAGGATTACAAAATATGTTGTAAAAATATTTGATAATTCATTGATAGACACCTTTACCACATGCCATTTTTACTTTTTAAGAAATATTTGCATTTTGTATGCAAGAGCTTTGTTCCGAAGCCTTAGTTCAAACAAACTCATTGATTGAATGGGAATGAAATTGGAAACCAATGTGTTTAGAAAGGATGAGTGTTGAAGATGATAATTTTGGTTTCACGATGCTGGACTTCCTGACCACATTGCAGTGACCACACATGATATATACTTTTTCTATACTGCTGCTGCTTTACAAAAGGAAGATCAATGAGAAAAACATGATGATAATGACGTGAAAAATGGGTTGTGTATAATAACGACAACTAACTCTTTCCAAGGATGGCGTGACCAAATCACGAGCTTGGCATGAGGATACTACGATTTTGTTTTTTACAGGATGAAAACGTTTTCATTCAATTTTACACGAAGTTGACGTTGATTGATAGACAAGAACATCACATATCACATCTTATCATTGACCCTGGCCTGACTAAACATAATATTTAAGATGACAGGATGAATGGGTTTATATATATGCTTTTTGCAGCACGATCAGGATGCATGCAAGCATAAAGGCATTATCAACATCCACTCTCAATGTTTTTGTGCACAAAGTTCACATTTGTTTCTCGATTTCGACTTGAGTCTTAAAATAATCTTTGTTAAACAACCCAATAAATGTATATGGTGGTGGTGATGCATAATATATTATATATAAATATTCAAGGCGACAAATACTTATCTATCCAGTTCAGTCGATCAATTTATATGCATAATATATAAAATATGTTGGTCGCTTAGATAGTTCATGGACACATTTTTTCCAGACATGAAATTTTTTTATCATATTTACTGGAGAAGAAGCAAACAAACTTGAGACGAATGGAAGTAATCAAACATCACTTGTTGGAGTTTGCATTACGTGTCTTTGGTAGAAAATAAAGTATGAGAGCTTACCAGCATCAGATAGAATCAACTAGTTGACCAAGAAAGTTATTTTTTTGCTTCACCAAAAACTGAGCCAAAAAAACTCTTCAAGTTTGTTAACCCAAAATTTTTTTTTTGCATTTTTGCGTTGAAAATGTCAAGCTCAAGCACATCGATTTCCTCGTTGTGTTATCTTGCTGCAACAATTTTGTTCTTTGTAGCAACTGAAATCAACGCCCAAACCCGTGCCACATATGGAGAGTCATGCAGCCGAACAATGCGGTGCGATTCCAGGTCATCCTTAACGTGTACCAATGGCACTTGCGAATGCATGATGCCAGACGTCATGAATTTTGATGGGACAAAGTGTGCAGTTTTTGCTGGAGAAAAATGTACCTTCACTGCCGTTGACATTCAAAGCCGAGGGGAAGAACGGAGTTGGAGAGAGGAGCTGCCATGTGTGAAAAACTCTTTTTGTCAAGATTTCTGCACGTGTCTTCCTGAATTCTACGAGTCAACTAACGGTACTTGCTTAAGGAAAGGTGGATATCAAGATGAATGTGAGTTTGATCTGGCATGCAAAACGGACCAATTTCTAGCCTGCAACGAAGATAAAAAGTGTGGCTGCAAATCTACACTTTCCATTTACGCCGTTTCTCGCCAACGTTGTGTTGCTGTTGCAAACGCCTCCTGTGATGGTGGTCAAGAATGTGTACCAAACGCAAAATGTATCCTGGATGGGTTGAGAGGGGAGAAAATATGCAAATGTGACTCTGGCTACTTTCCAAATCCAAAGGGGGAATGTGAGATTAAGCGAGGATATGATAAGCCATGTTTTGATGATAATTACTGCAAGTACGGAAGTGGAAATCAGGATTTACAGCTTGTTTGCAATGCTGATGGACTCTGTGGTTGTAAAGCCAACCGTTCCACATACGATAGGTTTAAACGTCTTTGCGTAAGATTGGCAGGAGAAACTTGTTCCGACTTCCCTAATTGTGTGGAAAACAGCGACTGCAGTTCAGGCTCATCAAATCGAGTATGCATTTGCAACTCCGAATTTTTCCAGACTTCCTTGGGAACATGTGAGAGAAAACGAGATCACGGCAAACCATGTCAAGATGATGACAACTGCAGCACAGATTTGAAATGTGGATTAAATGGTTTGTGTGAATGTAATCAAACGGAGAAGGTGTTTGATACATCAAGAAGGAAATGTGTTGGGTTGGCAAACTCTCCTTGCTCAAATCGGGAACGCGACTGTGTCCCAAATGCGCTATGTTCGGCTGATTACTATAACAGCGTAGGAAAATGCAACTGCGTAGGCGGCTACACTAAATCTCAAAATGGAAGCTGCATGGCCACACATGGCGGATCATGTGGACAAGATTGGACAACAACTTGTTACGAGCAACAAGGGACAATGTGCAAAGGAGGAGTTTGCAGGTGCAAGTATGGACAATTTCAAAAGTATGATGGCAGCAAGTGCGTTAGTTACGTGCCTGGTCCTTGCGATGACTCCATTCCATGCGTTAACGATGCCCATTGTTCTCAAGACGAGGAGAACTACCATCAGTGCGAATGCGACAGAGGCTTTGTTATGGTTGAAGGAGAATGCATGATTGATATTGGAGAGTCATGTGATTACAAATATAACAAGTATGACAATGGAAACCCTTTGAGTATACCATTCAGAACTTGTGATGCAGGAGCTCCTCTCAAATGCATTGCTGGAACTTGTCAATGCGAAACCTTAGAGGAATATGACTATGAATCAAAAATGTGCAAAGGTTTGGTCGGCTCTCAGTGTGAGGTTGGGAAAGACGATTATTGTACGCATAATGCGATTTGCAATGTCAGGCGGGCTCGCTCTGCTCTCAAGCAATCAAGCAAGTTGGGAATATGCAAATGTAAATCCGGATGGTTGACAACCAGAACAAAACGTTGTATTATGGAAATTTCAATGCGAGATGAAAGCCAAGCAGCTGAAGCTCGAGGGGAAAACGTGATCAATCCCAGTGACAATAGCTCTGAAAATCCTATTTAAATAAAGTTTAAATTTCACACTTTTACTTTGCTCTACTTTAACATTTTATTCTTAGCTTTTATTGTTGAAGATATGTATGAGCCTTTTCAAACTCATTTCGACCAATAAATTGACTAATTTTCACAATTAAAATAAAAATATTCAGCTTCATAATATGTAACGCTTACAAAATATTCTAATTAATATGATCAACAAATATTTGCCCATTATCCCGAATGCTAATAACAAATGTCTTTATTTTAACAGATTAAAAATGTAGAAGCAATAGCAAACAAATGTTGTCTCCAATCAAACACATCATTACCTCATTTACAATTTCATTAAATCAATTAAGCAATTAGCATCATATTTATGTATACGAAATTAAATAATGTAAGTTAAGAAAAATTTTATAAATAAACTGTCAATATACATACATCTGAGGTAAATACTTGCAGAAAATGCACTTAAACTCCAGTCTATTCATTTAGTCCACAAATCATAAAATACAAAAAGTATAACATGGTATAAAAGTATAAAAGTATACCATTAACCAACTCGTTTCTTGCCAAACAATTCACTTTGATTGCTTCTTCACAAAGTTTTGCCAATCTTCTCGTGCATACTCATACTTTTCATTCTTGAAGTGGTCGTCATCCGGCTCCTCACCGCAACAAGAGAAGGTCCAATCCCTGACGTGATTGGGATTATATTTAACAATTTTTAAGTACCTCAATTTAGGAAAATTGTTCCAAATGTTGGACTCTAGCATGTTGGGAATATAATCATAAAACTGAACAACTTGGTTGGATGATAATACTCTCATTTCCTTTTTCATAGAACGGGTTGTCATACTCTGACGTGAGTAGGTTCTTGTTCTGTGTTCATCGTAATTTGAAGGCTGGAAAGAGAGATGCTAGTAGGGAGAAGGAAATCAATGCTTCTTAAAGGCATGTCTTCAGCTTTAATTTGGAGGGTGATTAAGTTTGGTAGTTCCAGCTTTGCCGTCAAATTGTTGAAGTCTCCATCTCCGGTCACCTCAACAACAAGTTGCTTGAGATTATTAGCAAAATGGGATGCTGAAATTGCTCGAATGGCTGAGTCCAGAAAATCATGTTGTGAGCTAATGGATAATTTTTCAAAAGGCCAACAAATGGATTGAAAGGGAAGGAGATCCGTCTCACGGTCCACATCCAATGTAAATTCCTCTAGCATATCCATTTGAAGGTTTGGGAATGCGGATGTGGCAGTGGATGCGGCAATGGAATCACTCACTAAGCGAAGTTTTTGGATGTGGCTGTTTCTGAATAAGATTTCTTTCTCAATAGGAGCAGGCACATATGCCATTTGCAAGGTAGTAAGTTGCCCAAGTTTAGGGAGAGGATTGGTAACAAGCAATCGTTCGAGGGAAGCTGTCATACAATTACTGACAGTGCCAGTCCTACTGAATGTTAGGTCCAACGTCTTCAGATTCGGCATAAGGCTGAGATAACGATGAACCAAATTGTAGACTTCTGTCAATCTCTTCATATCTGTACTACCACTCCGTGGAAACACGATTGAAAATGAGACGTGCCAAACGTGAGTTCCATGCAATGAGAGCAAATTTGTAAAGGCACTCCGTAGTCTACTAAGAAGGTTCGCTCCACCTCCATAACCTTCATTATATTGAAGATATCTGGTTACAAATGGGTTGAAATCTGATGGAAAATCCGTTTCAACAAGATTCTCTAAATCATCCACATTTGTAAGGTCAAACTTGTAATGCCTGATTGGGAGTGCATTAATATCTTCACATGGGTCGAGATAATCTCTTTCTTGGGGAAAGTCAATGTTGGTGTGGTAGGGATGGTTTTGTAGGAAATTGTCAATGGCATATTTCCACGATTTGCAGACCAAGCGTGTGCTGAGAATCGGGTTGGGAATGGGAGTTACGTCTTCTTCAGAACCGTCATCTGAATCCTCATCATCACCCTCCTTTTTGACGGTCAAATATTTGAGAATTAGGGAAAATATCTGGATACAAAATAATAAGGACATAATCTATTAACTATCTTTTGTCACCCAGCAATTTAAATTAAAATTCGAGTAATTTTGGTTCTACTTTGAATTTGTATAATTTTACCTTCGGCACTAGGAAGTTGGCCCTGTTTGGTTCCAGAAATGTCATCCAGTCCCGGCATGTCCGAAAACAGCTTTCCAAATCCGTTGGAGATTCCAGTTCATCAAAGATTATAGACCAGATCTGTTGGTTTAGACCAAACACAAATTAATTGGATACTACACATGGAGTTCAAAAAAACATATCATTTTGAATTCTATTCTAACCTCCAAAGGTAATATTTCCAATGAGTTTTTGGCAGGTAGTGTTTCTCCAGTCATATTGTGGCTGTACTCCAACTCCTGCGAAAAAAAGCAAGAAACGGGTTAAACTATTGACTCAATTTTGTAGTCACATGCAAAACAAAAATATTCATGTCGGTGACTATGTTTAGTTCATAACTGTTAAGTATTCTCACCATAAAATCAATGCTAAACTGACAGCACAAATAAAACATTTTGTACTTACCGGATATGTCAGTGATATTAACAACCACCAATTTAGTCGTAACAACTCTTTCTCGAACCAACAATTTAGTAGTAATTCTTCTCTCTAATTACTAGCACAATTAATTACATAAACTATCTGAAATTTGGAGTACGTCAACTGCACCAAGACACTAGCTAATTAATATATTTCAGGACTAAATTTTTAAACTCCATAGCTTAACAGATTTTGTTGAAAGAAAAATATATGACAGAGTCAAGCCAAAGTCAGGACGCATAATACACGTACATACAACGAACATAAATACTTATTGTACATTTAGTTCTTGTTTTTTTATGTAGTGTACACGTACGTACATGAAACGAAATCATATTCATAAGTAAATACAGGAAGAATTCCATTCAAACTCCATGTTCATTCTTTGGCTTGGCATGGTGTGCTCTTGTTCTGTCTTTATTTCTCCAGTTGATTCTTGTACAAAAGTGACTTTTGATTCTGCATGCTTGTTTTGAGAATTAATTTTTAAGGTATCCGGGTGGTTGACTAACTAACTCTGAGTTTGCTAATAATTAGAGAAAATAGCTACTAATAAATTGCAGTTTGAATTAGTATTTTTAGACGTTTCCGGTTATTGATACATAACAATTTAATTCAGTTTGCTAAGCAGGTTTTGTTCATCAAAATCTGGTTCACCTATTAAATTACGTGCTGGATGACGCACTAGTTTTAATTTTTTCACTTGGGTTTTCGATTAGTTCAGAACATTGCTAGTTGGTTTATACTCATCCTGACATTCGGTAAGCCCTTTAAAGTTTCTTTTTCATGCTATGAGTTTAATGTTGACAATAAGTAACAGTTTTAAAATTAAAATACTGGTCGAAATGAGTATTTCTGTTTTGTAATTCCAAATTGAATCGACAGCTTATAATCTTTTTTTCATACACAGGAGTTGGAGTACAGCTAAAACATGACTGGAGAAACACCACCTGCCAAAAAATCATTGGAAATATTACCCTTGGAGGTTAGAATTAAAAATTATGTTGGTTAAACTGCATGGATGGTATCCAAATTATATATGTTTAAATATTCTTTCATGTTCTTGGTCTAAACCAACAGGTCTGGTCTAAAATCTTTGATGAACTGGAATCTCCAACTGATGTGGCAAGCTGTTATCGAACATGCAGGGACTGGATGACGTTTTTGGAACCAAAACGCACACACTTCCTAATGCCGAAGGTAAAAGCTACTCGAAATCGAAGTGGAAGCAAAATCACTTTAATTATACATTTGTTATGATTGGGTGACAAAACACAACATTTATTATTTCGGATCCAGGTACTTCCCCTAATTGTCAAATATTTGACCGTCAAAAAGGAAAACAAGGAGGAGGAGGATGACACTGAAGACGATAATTCGGATTGGGAAGATTTTGATGATGACGATTCAGAAAAGGCAGAAAATCCCAGTTCCAACCCGATTCTCAGAACACGCCTCGTCTGCAAATCTTGGAAGTATGCTGTCGACAGTCTCCTTCAAAACCATCCGATTCACACTAACGTGGACCTTCCCAACGAAGAAGGGAATTCCGACCCTTCCAAAACTATTAAGGCACTCTCAATCAAGCGTTACAAGTTTGACGTTGCAAATGTGAATGATTTAGAGAATCTTGTTGAAACGGATTTTCCATCAGATTTCAACCCATTTTTAACTAGATATCTTCATTATTCTGAAGATTATGAAGGTGGAGCGAACCTACTTGGCAGACTACGGAGTGCCTTTACTAATTTGCTCTTATTGCACGGAACTCACGTTTGGCACGTTTCATTTTCAATCGATTTTCCACGGAGGGGTAGTACAGATATGAAGAGATTGACAGAAGTCTACAATTTGGTTCATCGTTATCTCAGCCTTATGCCGAATCTCTACACCTTGGACATATACTTCGACAGGCCTTGCAGTAGTTCCTACCTCGATCGCATGAAACAACCCCCTGAACAATTGCTTGATGCAAATCCTTTTCCTATATTTGAGCGTCTTAGTCGTCTTACTACTTTGACAATGCTCTATGTTCCTGCTCCTATTGAGAAAGAAATCTTATTGAGAAACAGCCACATCCAAAAGCTTCACGTATTGAGTGATTCCTTTGCCGCATCCGCTGCCATATTGCAAAACCTTCAAATGGATATGCTAGAGGAATTTACATTGGAAGTGGAGCTTGAGATGGATCTCCTTAGCCTTCAATCCCTTTCTTGGCCTGTTAAAAAATTGTCTATTGGATCACATAATCTATCCTTAGATTTAGTGTTTCGAGCGATCTCAGCATCCTGTTTTGCTAATAATCTGAAGCGTCTTGTTCTTGAGGTGACCGGAGATGACAAAGTGAACAAATTAATGGGGAAATTGGAACTACCAAACTTAATCACATTCCAAATTCGAGTTGAAGACATGCCTTTGAAAAGCATTGATTTTCTTCTACCAACCAGTCCCTCTCTTTCCACCCTTCAAATTGAAATGAAAGCAGAGCAAGAAAGTACTCAGAGTATGACAAAGGAAATGAGAATACCATCGTCCAACCAAGTTGTTCAGTTTTATGATTATATTCCCAAAATGCTGGAGTCCAACATTTGGAACCATTTTCATAAATTAAAGCGCCTAGAAATACTCAAATATAATCCTAATCACGACAGGCATTTTTCCTACTCCTGTTGTGGTAAGGAGCCTGGTGAAGACCACTTCAAGAATGAAAAGTACGGGTATACACGAGGAGAGTAGCAGTTTGTACTGAAATCAATCAGTCGGCATTGTTAATCGTAGTAATCAGGATTATTACGGACGTTTATAATTATACATTTATTTTATGATTTGTAGACTAAATGAATTGCTTGATTTGATTGCATTTTCGAATTATGATTTATGATATGAAAAATATTAACTAGGTAATTATCTTCAATGTATTGACGTTATTTCGTATAATATGTAAATCTGATGTTATAGCTAGTGGTTTAATTGATTATATGCGTGTAAATATAAGCAAATAATTTGATTGATCCTTGTCTTTCTCAGTACATTTTTTGCATGAAAAATAAAGAACATTCTCATTTATTCACGTAAATAAACCATACTTCTGATAATACGTACATCTTTACCCAGATATCATGGCAGCCTTAAAATTCTGTCCAATCACCTTCAGTCGGGATTGAGCATGGACAAGAATATTTATTAACCTAAAAAATACAAATTTCTTTTAAAAAAAATCATAGTCTGTTTGGTGACATGAATTGGCACTTACTGATGAAATTTTGAAGTCATTGAACCAAAATTCAATGAAATGTTTTGTAGAATCTGAATTTCAAGCATATTTACTGTTTATAATAAGATGTCTTTATAGTTGAAATTTTTAATGCTCTTTTAACGATTTTAATGTTATACTTAATTGTACAGTAAATACCTATGTAATTGTAATACCGATTTTAAACCATATATTTATCTCGTTACCGGTTATTTCATCGTAAGAATTTACATCGTCGTGCTATTTCATAGTCTTATACGCCATCGTACGGTCACCTCATCGTAGCCCTATTATGACAATTATCCGTTTCATCGTATTCATTTTTTGGGAGTTAGCCATTTCATCGTATCCTAATTTCAAAAGATATCCTTTTCATCGTATGGATACGATGAAAGGTACAAAAATCAATAAGTGTATTGAAATTCTATTTTCGTTTTTTAGAACCAATCAAGCCGTAGCAAATAGCGTAGTCAACATTCATTCTTGTTTCTCTGGGGTTTCATGGGTACCCTGTAACTTGTGTATTAATATATAACATTCAGAGCGAAAGAGGACTTGCAATTTACATCTATTTTTACAAAAGTTATTATATGGTTTTTACTCTGTGTACATCTTTCTGTGTGTAAAGCATGGCTTTGTGATAAACTACCAAAACTCAACACACATACCTATACTATTCATTGACTTCAAGAAGATGGATGGGTATTGCCATTGTGTTAGGTTGTGTGTTAGAGAAATGTTTCAATATTACCGCAAGTAAATTAGCTTTGCATTTGAATCCTGAGGTAGTATTAATGAATTTTGAGAACGCGGCAATTGTTGCACTACTTGACAATTTTCCCAATGCAAACCATTATTTTCATTTCACACAAAATCTGTAAAAAATCTTAATTTGCAAAACGAATTTCACTTAATTTTTTAAGGTACATACTCATACGTAGTTTTTTGCCAGGAATAGTTGTGAAACAGGCTTTTAGCATACTTAAGGAATCATGCTCAGGTCCAGCACATTTAACTGCAGATTTTAAAAGTTTTTGCGATTATATGACACTATGATTTTTATACAACCATAACTTTATGTCTCAAAAATAAACAAAAACGTTGTAGCATTACCTAGACCTACAAATTCGTGGTTTTATGGGTAAAAAATCAATGTTAAATTCGAATTTTTAACTATTAGTACATTGTTGGTGGTGATGGTTCATCATTTATCCTCAGCCAGAATTAAATTTAACAACTGAATGATTTCTTGATAATCTAACAATTTTTTATTAAATTTACAGTTATAGTCACACTGTATTTTAAGTCTTTGTTTATGAACTTAAGTTAATGCATAATACATGAAATGAAATGAATTACCATGCTAAATACATGGAAAATTAATACTCCCCGTTTAAACCCATTTAAACCCATTATACCTCACAAAACCCGTACCCAGTGGGTTCTAGCGTTAAAGTCCAGAGTTTTAACCTAGCCCATGTCTGAGCAATATCAGTAAGTGTTTAAAAATTCTAAAAATTTTATAGCGTTAAAATTTAAAAAAGCTATAGTTCATATATTGTACAGCGCTTGCATAACGCTGGTATGACTTGTGTTTTATCTCTTCAGTTATCTTTTAAACCGTTGATATTTGTTATGTTGATGTCTTGGTTTGTAAAAACATGAAGAAAACCAAGTAAATGCATACAAAGTCATTACGTGTGTAAGTTACAGGGTACCCAGTACCCATGAAATCCGAAAGAAACAAGAATGAATGTTGACTACGCTATTTGCTACGGCTTGATTGGTTCTAAAAAACGAAAATAGAATTTCAATACACTTATTGATTTTTGTACCTTTCATCGTATCCATACGATGAAAAGGATATCTTTTGAAATTTAGATACTATGAAACGGCTAACTTCCAAAAAATGAATACGATGAAACGGATAATTGTCATAATAGGGCTACGATGAGGTGACCGTACGATGGCGTATAAGACTATGAAATAGCATGACGATGTAAATTCATACGATGAAAAGCCTACAATCATTTATCTTAAGATAAAGTAATTTTTAGCAGCACATTTAAATAGATATATTTCACCCCTTTATGTCAAGTAAGTTCCTGCAACAATTACTCAGCCGAACCAATAATGTGCTAACCCTTTTTGAATGACTTTTCACAACCTTAACCATAAATGGTTTAACTTGGGTTCTCGTTCGCTCACTGTAACAGAACTCAATAGCCAATATCAACACAGCAACACCTAACAACGCTCCATGAGTACAAAACACCACTCGGGCGTTATCCGCCATTGATATTGCTTTAGGTGTATTATCCATGTTTATTGCATATTGTACGGTGTCATTCCAATTTGAAATCCTAAACCCCCATTCTTTCCACAATATTAGTATCCCCGACTGAAAAACGGTGGATACTCTTTGCTCAACCCAGCCTGCTTCTCATGGCACATTTCTAAATTGCCAACTTTCATACACGTTTCCATAGGACTTTGTACTCATCGCAATTTTCCTTTTATCAATTCCTAATCACTGGAGCTGTTGTTTAAAGAATATAACTCGGCTTAAGGTACCCACAAAAGCATTGTTTCCACAAGTAAACAACTTTCTCAAATACAATCGTGGGTTTAGAAATTTTTCAAGCTCAAAATAAGTTTTAGGATAATAAAGAATATATGATAACCTTTTCAACGCAAGGGAACGGGTTAGGTTGTATTGCTTTAGATAAAATGTTGGACCGAATATCAACCCAAATGGAATCATTCTAAGAACATCTTCTCTCGTATTTACTTTCAACATTGACAGTTGCTCTCATAAAGTAATTGGTATTAAGGGTGTCTGAATATATCGTAATATTTTTATCAATCAATTCCTCAAACTCCTTTGTGACGGTGAAAACATATTTATAATTTAATCATGTCTGGGAGGAGTGGAGCAACTAGCCGCTCAATGTTATCACCTTGGTAGCTAAATGAAATTATTAAACCGCACATAATCCAAGCCCCAGTTAGCCACTTGACTTTATTTACCTGAGATGTGCCCTGGCCTAGTAAAACCATGTATGTATATAAAAATGGCCATCAGCCAATCCATTTTTAACTGATTGGCTGCAATTTGTAGTACAACCCAGCTTAACACACCAAAGATGAATAATAATAGCCATGTTTCTTTGTCAAATGCTGAGACGTAGCCAAGAAACGATAAAAAAGTTTCTTTAGAAACTGCAGTTGTACAAGTCACAAAATGAATGCTTGTTTCTTTGGTTGTTATTGTATATCCCCAAACCGGATGGATAGTATAGGTTCTCCCTGCCACAGGAAGTACCCTAGTTTTGAGAGCCACTTCCCATTTTATTTTGACCAAAGAACAATTTCCGCATATCAATTGTATCATAGTCGGCTCCATGTCATGCGCTCCTGATTTGTGACTTGAAATGTAGGTAGTATTTTTGTGTTTGTATTATTGCTTGCACCCCCAAAAAAGAAGTACTTGCAAATACGTCTATTGCGTACGACACCTAATGAGATTATTTTGGATTTGACTTCAACTACTACCATCGGCTGACCTACAAATTTTCCGGCTAATTTGAAATCACTCTTTATCTCTTGATTAACATTGAGTGCTTCGTCCTGTCCACCTATATAATCTATGCACGTCCCCATATAAATTTTCTTAACCACTGAGGCTCCCATGTGTTTCATGCCTACCCTGAAAATTAATGTGGTTGGTGTATTTCTTATACCATATGAATATTCCAGCCAAATTCCGCTAACCACCTCAAATACTGGGATCATAATATCAGATTTAGTACTTCGTGGTTTTGGCGGGTAATGGGATGATTTTGAAACTTGAACAAAGTACATTCCATGTTTGAAAGTTGACGTTTCATCGGTGGTAACCCTGTCATCATAAAAAAGCTGAAGAAAATATGTATGAAAAAATGTACCAAGACGCCCGCGGCTGATTCCCCATCGTGTTTATACAACCAGGGGTCGCAATCTTTTGGCTCTATTAAAACTAATGCGAAACATAGTTGTTTTGGAGGGGGTAGGGCCTTAAATATAAAATCTTGATTGATATTATCCATCGGTGTCATTCTTTCGGCTCCACATTTCATTCCAACAGGTTCTGAAGATGTGTCCTTAGTATATATGTATTGTGCAAGAATAACTGGGAATTCCAATGGTTCCAAATTATATCTTGTGGTGCCTGATGTTTTATTCTAAAAACTATATTATGAGAGGTGCACTGAATGTATTGAATTTTTGTGTTATAGACTTAAAATATTTGTTTCTTACAGGCGGTTCCACTTCTTGTATAATTACAAGAATTGTACAGTTGCGAAATATCTGCAACTCATTTTGTATCTGGAGAATGTTTGAGGTAGAATTCTCCGCTGAAACGGCTAAAATGAGATACAGAAGATGGATGAGGTGCGTCATTTTTTTAGAACAAAATTAAAATGTGTTGCATTGACTTGGTTTGCCGAAGATGACTAGAAAATAAAATAGTAGACTTAGAAACGCGAAACTTAACGAGAAGCACTGCCATGCTGATTTAATGTATTACTTGAGACGTGTATATACAATTATTTTGGTCTTTCTCTGCCACATATGTCTTATCATACTACGCCCATTGCATGACCAAACAAGCACACGGATTACTAAGATGCCGTTTTTATGTTGAGTTTGGTAGCATTTAAACACATTTTGTCAGTCCAAGAAGGCGTTGCAAACCAGCATACAAAATACGACATAAAGACTCCTAACTAAAAATATAAGTTTTCATAACGTTGTTTGTTGGTTTTGTGTTAGCATGTTTTGGCAATTGGTGGTTTGGCATTGAAAATGGCATTATGAAATGTAAGCTTTGCTCGCTTGAAATTTAAACAATTTTCCTTGTCACTTTTGAATAATTTAGTTTTTATTCGACATGGCTATGTCATCATCAGTAATAATATCATGGAAAATAGAGCGTTTTCTTATTTTATACATACCAAATTCAGATATATGCTTTCTACGATCGTATTGTAGACTTCCAGGCGCGCATGCCATGAATATAGGAGACAAATTATTTGATTATATGTGAGTAGGATGTATGTACATGCTTATATATTATTGTTGTAGCTACAGGATTTATACAAAATAATAATTATTATCAAAATGGCTGGAAATGTAACTATATTTTATCTCTGGTTTAAAGTTCGATTTTTTTGGGCTTTTGAAAAAGAAACACCAGTAGAACTGGAGTTTTGTAGTCCCCTAGTTTAACAAAATGTACAGGTTAAACATTTCTTTGGAGGTAAGCCATGAGTTCATTACTCTTAGCCCCAGGAGCGTCCTCGTTTAAGACAGTATATTGCAATAAAACATAAAGATTGATTTAAGGACAGAACCATGATTTGAAATATAAAAAAATAGTTGCCACATAAAAATTATAAATCATACTATATTAGCATATATGAAGATTTTAAAAGTTAACCAAAAACATTTTACACAAAATATTTAAAAGTTTGCGACGAGAGTGGGATTCGAACCCACGCGTGCAGAGCACATTTGATTAGCAGTCAAACACCTTAACCGCTCGGTCATCTCGCCGAATTTTGTTGACTGGGTGGTAGGAAGCTGACTTCGCTTTAAATATAAAAAAGCAGCCCTTACCTTGTTGGCCTGCCTACTAAATACCCTATGATAGGGTCCTTATCTATCCCCTTTGCTGGTTTTGTTCGTGTATTGTATTTACCATTATCACTATACATTCTATTACATACTCACAAGTGTATTACAATACCAACATAACACCAGCCGAGAAAAGAAAAGTGAGCAATTTTGTACGGGAGGTATTGATGACGTCTTTTTGCTGTACTAGTAAAACAACAAGATATACAAGACTGAGCATACATTTTGATAATGACGACGTTGATGCGATAATTAAAATATCTCATGGATTCCACAACCTCTTATTTCTTAACAATGGCTTACCACAGCTGCACTGTGCAGCAACACAAAGCTTCGCTTGCTTAAAAATACTTTTGCAGCATTCATCCAAGTTCCAAGTATTGCATTGACAGTACGTATTTAAGTAGTATTCAGCCCGTATAAACCAAGGTTGCCTATCCGTCGGCCTGCTTACAAGCAGTTTTTTTAGTACAGTAGATTCAGTAGAACAATAAAGAGCTAATGGTTGTCGTAGAAAACATTTTCATACAAATATTCTTAAAAATTTAATTAATTTGAAATTTCTGATAAGAGGAATGGTTTGGATGTTGTTAGAATGTTTCTTTCCAACTTAACCGAATGTTTGCTACGCATTTTTTCACCTTTCTTGACAATTTTAAAAGTAAAATGTGAAGTGATAATAATTGCGATTGTAACTTGAAACAATCTTACCTTTCCTACACACGGCGAGCATGAAATATATTTAAACTGTGTAACACTGAAATGTTACTATCCTATCAAATAACTTAATTTATTTCAAGGACACGTAAGTTTATTTTCAGGTTTCACAAAACATAAAAATCATTCAAGCTGATTAGACTATAATCTTTTAGTAAAAAGCATCACCATCGTGACGACAGCAATTTTTATCTATAATTTTAAAATCTTTGTACTCAAATACAATCCATTTCTTGATGTTTCTTTTATGATTTATGTAACGGATGACCCACGTTTTGTGTTTCTTAGACGAACACACTTTTGTAGCTATTCTTATTCAATCCATCCCATTTTTTTCTCCAAAATCAAATGGACAATGAGTAGAGTTAAATACATCCAAACGAAACTTTCTCATATATATTTTCCTCTGTGTTTTTGTTTTCATAACGGGATCGACAATTATCTTACAGAGCACAGAAGGTAAAATCAAAAACTTTGCTAATAAACTGTGCTAACTTTGAGTGAAAATAATTCTCTAAAAAGACGCTTGTACGTATTTTATTTTAGGCTTCTAACGCAGCGGACAACACCTCCGAAATCTGCATTGACAATGCCACAATTAAAAACTGCGGTTCCAGCTGCATTGAAAAATTCCGGCGTGATCCCAACTCCTCATTGATGATCTGTAGTCGTGGATGCTCCGGAGTTAATGGGTCATTATAATGCATACACATTGACAGGTGGTGGGCGAATTTGTCAACCGATCTCACTTGCACCCGTGGATTAAATCTTTGCAACAATAATATTCGCTGTTTCAAAGGTACTCAAAGTCGGTCATCTACCTCAAATCTGGAAAGGACTTTCACCTTTGCAATCGCAATTATCATCACTTCACAGTTTGGTCGTATAAATATCGTGTCCAATCGAAGGAACTTCTTGCTTCTCTTCTTGATTGCTTTCATGGCCATCTCAACCATTCCGCAAGCTGAAAGTATTTTATTATCACGCATGTTATAAATATTTGTTACTTTTTTCCATGATTTAATGTACATACTTTCCAACTTTCCATTCTTTCTAGGTGTCAGATGCCACGTTTGTCCAAATCAAGGAAGTCTCGTGAAAACGTGCCTTGGAAATGACACTCAACATCCCACCAACGAAATTGTCGAAGAATGTCCAAATGGCTGCTACGAAATTTTCGAACGGAATGCCAGCTCCAAAGTACCATTCATAAGCAGGGGCTGTAAGAAGCATTACGGACTTCTTAAATGTTGGAATGTTGATGGATGTTCGGATTTGACGACGGATAAACAACATGCTTGTAGCCGTGGAACTAATTTATGTAAGAAGAACTTGGCTTGTTTTACAGGTGAAAGGGATCCTCCTACCACAACTTGGTCGGCAGAAAATTCAATTATCAGCATATCCTTGGATTTCATCTTCATTTCTCTTTTCTCATTTCTTTCAATTAAAATTTAACTTCTACCAAAAAAATATTTGTGAAGGATTGGCAAAGATATTAAACAAATTTGTTTATGGACCACGTGCCCCCGTTTAAGAATTGATTTCTTATGCATGAAAGTTTTTTTCTCGATTATTTAAACTCATGTATAAAAACAATACTTCATTTCATCAAACATGTTATAAATTTGCAAGGAGTCCACAACCATATAGAGTTACGACGTTTCAAAATTATTATTCCGTTTTGATTTAAAAAATAAACATGAAAATCGGTTTAAAACCAACGAATATAATAAACTTTTGTTTTCGGGACCATCCAATTTTTTTTCAAACATGCAAACGGCATGTAAGGAATCCATAACCACCTCCTTACGGGGACCTAAAATTATTATTCCGTTCTGGATTAAAAAAAACAAACATGAAAATCGGTCGACAAATCTAAATATAAAGTAAATTTCATTACGAGACCAGAAAAATAGACCATTTCAGCCCAGTCGTCTGGCAATTGTCCATCAAATAATTTCATCACTTTTGGTTGTGATCCAACTAAAAATGATCAATTCAACAATCCGCAACGTTGTGCGCCAGAGAATTAAGTTAATGATTTATTTATCTGCTGCCTGTTACTGGACCTGGAGCAAACATAGACAACGCTTTGTTCCAGCAAATCAATACCTTCGTTGGAATGCACAACTGATTCTACCACAAAGAATTTGGTTTACCTTCCTCATGACAACTTTCTTACTTCTCAAAATACCAAATGAGGAATACCTAACAACGCCATCAAACTTGTTAATATTCATGCTTGGTTGGACTGAAAACTTCCTAATAACTGCGGTTTTATTGACATCCTATCTAATCCATAAAAACTGGCGCAACATAATGTACATGCTTAATGAACTCTACTCCTACTCGGACCAGGTGGAAGGTAAGCTAATTTCTCAATATTTATTATATTATTTATTCAGTTTTTATTCACTTCTAAATTTTCTTAAAGAACTAATTCGTCGAGCAAACCGTCGGCTTAGCCATGCCGAACAAAACTACGTTGATAACGCGGGATACCTGGTTCTGCTAGTTGGAGTGCTAACAACTATCATTCCGCCTCTTTTTGTGACTTTATTCTGTGTCGGATTTGAGCCATTCCATGCAATGATTGAGGAATGGTTGGAGGTGAATGTTTCGCCCGAACCAATATTCGTACCGTTGATCCTATTCATAATGTGGATTGTATCCGATGCTGCAAGCGTTATCTTCAATATAATGTTCATTGTATTGTCATACCTTCTATTGGCCCAAACTGTGACATCTGGCTTAACGCCAGAAAGCTTGGTCATAGTAGCCCAGCAGCGTGACCCGCGGCCGAGCAAGATTCCGACCACGAGCAATTTGGTAAACACAAGGTATTTTGGAATATTAGATGACTTCACTTTTGTCAAAATGTACAGAACTCAGCAGGTTTTCAACAATCTTGTGAATGGTTGCTTCGCCTCAGTTCTTTTGTCATTTCATCACGTTGCTTTACTCGTCGTGTTTCTTGGCGGAGCAGTCACTATGTTGAAAGCTCCTGATGTAGTTTTCGGTGGTGGGCTATTTGTGTCACTAGCAATACTTATAACTGTCTTCAGTCCATTACTGGTTGAGTATGTTGAATCAGCAGAAGTAAGCCGGTTGTTTGAAAGGTCTAAGACTTTTGTTAGCCAGCTTGACCATTTGTGTAGTAGACGGTCGATGTTGAGCAAATTTGGAAAAAGTTGTCAGATACTGGATTTAAAATCGGGATATCCCTTCTTTAACATTCGGAAGGACACATTTGCACAGTTTTTGGCACAAGCAATTGACTTCTTAATTAACATTTTAGCCGTTACTTAATGCAGGTTTTAATCGAGCTGCTAGCCATCTTCACATGTTTAACATATTCTTTACAAGCTAGAATCAATTTGTATAAGTCAACTTTATTAGTAAACGTTAGGTATGTAAACATTTAGATGCCAGGTTACTATTAGCAACAGTTAACATCATTCTGATTTAGTTGGAATTTTATTCACAGAATTCTTATAGCTTATACTAGACTGGTAAATATATTGTTAAACTTTCAGCTTTTTTAGTTGTCACAAAAATGTTAGTCAATCGCGAGGGGAAATTAAACCGAAACACTCATATTAATTTGTTTACTCATTTATAATAATTACCATTTTCCGGTTTGGGATGGTCATCTACTGTACCGCTTTCTTAAAATAAATTAATGTTGGAGTTTGCTGGATTCCGTTATATATTAGATTTTGAAACTTAACAAATCGCTTACCTCATATGTAACCACAATATATTGTATGTAAATTGACATTTCTTCTTTGAAAATAAATTCCAATAAAACCTAAACTCAAATCAAATTTCAAATCGAATCATTCATTCAATATAAACTAGTAGGCAAAACAATTATTTGTACATATTTCGGAGTAAAATAAAAAAAATTACAAGTGATTTTTTGTAGTATTTACTTCTAATTTGGTGCAGTGAATGTTTTGTTCAATATTGATAAATCCTTAATTTTAAAAGTGAAAAAAAGAACAACTCTGCAATGTCATATTTGTGTAGAAACAAATAGGCAAAAATGGTAATCCAGTGGTTCACTTATTATTTAGCCACAAATAAATTATTTATGATGGTTATTACAAAGTAAAGTATTTTTTTTGAACAGTAAGATAAACAGTTCTTTGAACAAGAACTCTAACAAAAGCTGGGCCTAACTTTGGACTCATTTTATGAAACAATCTCTCATACATAGAAACAGGACGACATGATTTTATGAATCGTCGGGACCAACAAGTTCCTTTGGGATCCCCTTTTAGACTATTTAAAACAGCTTGGGATAATTGGGACGATTTGCTTCCAAGCTCAAACACAAATAAGCAAAAAAACTTGATAAAGACTATGAAGATCAATACAATCAAAGCAAAATAGAGTGGAAGGCGATGGCCAAACACGAGAATTGAGTAGAAGGGCACAATCGTCGCCACTAGTCCGTTGAACTGAATACTTGGCCAAATATATTTTTGACAGCAGTCATTACAAACAATTGTGAGAATTTGCATTTGTCTTTAGAGACTTTGGATGTGATTTTGATGATGTTTTTCAACCTTTTGAAGTTTACAATTGCAAAGAATTCTAGAAAAGTAAATCATACAGTGATATTTAATTGCTTAGCTCATAAGTATGCTGATCAATAGTTTAAAAATGTTACCTTAAAGCCTTAAAATTTCCCCGTATGTATTCTAGACTGATAAGGGAAATAATCATACCGGGTCCTCCAGCCACTGTGACGGGTAGAAAGAGCAACAACTCAATTCCAGATACCAATAATCTGCAGCCAAACGGCGTCGTCATTATGTCGCATGTTTTGCCACACAGTTTTGTAACCAGAATAGGATGCGCACATGGACAGGCCAAGCATATTAGCGTAACCGTGACGGACATTCCCACAGCGTTGGTTGCCATGCCTACTAAAGTCATGTGAAAAAAATGGTCCCCTTCCGCTCTATGGAAAAAATAAATCCATGGTTGTTGAACATAAGTTGAGTTGAGGAGGTAAAAAAAGCAGAAGATTTAAACAGTTAAACTTACCGCCAAAATTTATGTTAAACTTGTTCATGCTGTTGATCAACTGGGGAATATTGTGCTCATTTCCTTGCAATCCCGCCATGGTAACCAACGACGCAATATGAAATTCAAGAACAAATCCTTGATAGGCGATCACAGCTACATTATTCATTCCTATCGTTTTTGTAGAACTGTAAACTTCCAAAGATGAGTAGGCAACGCCCACAATGTTTAGTATAAGCCATATTCGATTTAGTATTTGGGTTTTCCTACTCTGATCTGCGATGAGAAGCCCCTTTTTGGTATAATAATAGGGTACCATCCCAAAGTAATGAGCAGCAGAAAGTTGACGATGAACAATGAGCAATCCTAACCTGGAACTCATGACGATGTTAAACCGAATCAACGTTTCAAAAGCACTCACAGAGTCGAACTGAGACAAGCAAAACTGAATTCTCATAACGTTTTTAGTTTTCCTTCCAAAATCCAGATAAAAGTAGTGATGAATTAAAATCATGATATGTTATTAGAAAAGCTATGACATGACGACACCTAATCCATATTTCTCCAATAATAATCCTGACCAGTAGCATTAAAGAACCGGCACCTGGCGCAAATGTAACTTGAATTTGATACGTTTGAAAATCTTGAATGGTGTAATTGCTATCTCGAAAATTAAGAAATTTCGACTTTTAAACGGTCGTAGGTCACGCTGGGTCATTGTGGATCTCTTTAAATAGCATGGCTGAATTACTCTCAGCAAATAGCACCATGCTGTGCTACTTTAAATATTTAACCTTGACCTTTTACCAGGTTATAGTTAACTGATAACACCAATTAAGTTGAGGGCGTGGGTAGTGACAATAATATTATAAAGCTAATCAATAATCATGAGACATAAACATGAACGAATTGAAGCGTTCGAAAGTTTGTTTTTTGCTTACTCACGAATGATTTCATATATCTGAGGACAGACGGACATGGTTGTATTCAGTAAAGGAATAATTATTATGGTTAGTAATCCCAACCAAGTTTTGAACAATTTCAAAGATGTGGGTAACCTATTAGACTGGCTTGTCTCCTAGCAATCTTGATATCTAGGCCCCAGCTCAGACGTGTCAATATTTCCCGACTAGATAAATACGTATCTAGTAAATTATGTGAGATCTTTCAATATAGTACATACATAAAAGTTGAAAATAAAATTTTGGTACAATAACTCGGTCGATTTGGGCCGTTCAGTTATTATTTTGCTCAGAGTGATCATTGATCATTATTGAAATGATGAAGAATTATTTATGCAGTAAGACAACATATTTTTTTTTGTTTTATCGGGTTTATCCAATTATATTCCAGTGCTTGCTGTGCTTTCAATATTTTTCTTAGATAGAAGGCATGTATTATAAAAGAGTAAACTGTGAAATGAAAGATATGATGATTAAGCTTCAGAATTAAAATGCTTTCCTGGAAAAATTTATTCATCCATAATGACAACAAAAGTTTACTTCCTCTCGTTAAAAAGTCCCCGGAAAGGATGTGGTGAGTCGGTTATTCCCTTCTTCCTAGCAACCTTGGTCAGTTTAAATTTGCTCAAAATATTCAAGAAATATAGGAAAACAGTTGTTTCAGCCAAGCTTTATTCATGCAAGACATACCCTCTTTCCTCCTCCAAACAGGACAAGATTTCATGTGAATGGCAGTCAGTGCTCAGACCCCAAATTTGGGGTCCTAATTTTGTAATTTTTAGTAAATAATTTTGTAACAAAAAGTGTTGAGGAGTAACAATAATTAAAAATCGGTTTTAGAAACTTTGCGAAATTTAAAAACTTTCCACCGTGTGCTTTTTTTTCTACCGTGTGGAAAAAATGCTATGAATTTTTAAAGAAAAAAATATATTTTTGGACCCCAAATTTGGGGTCTGAGCACTGACTGAATGGTAACTTTATCTTCCTTGATGTATTGTTCAGGTCGGAAGTTTTTTGTTGGCATGATTACAGTTCCCTTTCAAAATAAAGTTAATAAAAAATTAAATAGCCTGAAAACCTTTTAAACATTGAGTATCCAATTTAAAAAATACTTAACTTTTTTTTTTATAAAATAACCCATCTCCTTTCGCGACCACTTCATCCAGCTCCTTTTGAAGCTTCTCTCGAATATCCTGATGAATCAGCAATGTACAGCATGCCATGGACCGGCTGTTCTTAAAATCTAAAAACATCAGATGACACGATATCTAGTAACCAGTTAATAAGAAATGTAATTGCTATTTTTGCAAACCGCAGGTCAGTTGCCGTCCCAATAATGCAGATTACTCCACCAGCAAAGCAAAAGTAAAATAACGGTTGCATCAAGCTGTATGACTTGACGAGTACCCAGATGGCTGCCACAGTTCCCCAGAATGTGACGCTGATGACAATTAGGGCCAATTCTCCGATTACCCCTTGTAGACACTTGAATATTGCTGTCATTTGAAGATAGTAGCAGAGGAAAGTCTCAGCATCCTTTAGTTCTTTGAGGTGATGTATTGTCAAGCACTTGTGTCATGGTAGCTAAATCGAGTAGCAAAAGGAAGGAAAGAGATTTGACAATTTCTAGCAATCTCAATGCAACAAAGAAGAAAGAATCAGGTAGAGAATGATTTGATGTAGGATTCATGAAGCAAATCTTCGGAAAGAATGTCACGGGAAATGAAAGTAACGATTTCGATGTTCTATTACTTCTATTCTATTCTCGGCAATGAATATTATCACTTTCCGAAGAAATTATTACCTTAATACATACCATGCACGCCACTAATAGGATTGGGTATTGCAAGAACAACAAGAACAAATCACTTTTGGACACATGCAGTCCTCAATGAGGAACTCCGTGTGGGGTTTTTAAGCCCGGGTTTTTAGGACTTTTTTGGGGTTTGGGAAACAAGATTTAAAAAAAAACCAATTGCCTTTTTAACACATGATGGGCAACATGATACTCCCAATTACGTCGTCCTGCGCAAGATCGTTTCATTACTTGTTTTCTATTTCTACATTAATGCCTTAAATTAATTGCCACGATCTTTTTGGCGAAGTCTGTTTCTCAGATTAATTAATTTATTTATTTGTGATATATCTATTCAGAATCAAGATTTTTTTTCCAACTTGGGAGCCAGATTAAATCCATTTTTTTGGCAAACAAATCCATGCTTAAAATGGTCTTTAAAATGATACATTTAATGGGTAAAAATACCTAAATTTTGACCACTTGCATCATTGCACATTTGGTTGACATTTGCTCTCTACAAATGTACTACATACTATTTTCGTTGGAGGAGTGGTTGAAATGTCTAATTTGAGATGTCTCGATTTCCTTTGCTAGACCATTTTAAACATGGTTTTTTTCAGCCATCAGAGGGCGCTTTTTGGAAAAACTAATTCCTGACCGGTGTCCGAAATCGCATGAGGAATCTATTTAAAAAATTTCATCCAATTTCATTGAGAACTGTGGACGCTATCCACGGCCTAATGAAGCAAGAAATCGGACGGTAAAAGGAGGATATTTTCTCCCCTGTGGTAATGAAATAAGGTTTTACCCCGTATTCGTTCATAACTTATGGTGTACTACTTGCACCAAAAAATGGATTTAATCTGGCTCCCAAGTTGGAAAAAAATCCTGATTCTGAGTAGAGTACGTCATATACCCTATCCAAAATGCATTGAAGAGTAGAAGGTGCTGGTATAACTTCGGTCTTTAAAAACGAAACCCTTTCCATCAGAAATTCAGAATTGAACCCTGGCTACGAATCAATAGCATTAATCAGAATACGAAATTCTGAAAGTCTGGGGAGAAAATGAATGGGCTCCCCAGACTTTTCAAAATGAATTAAAATTTTTATTTCCCTCTTAATGCAGCAACCTCCTCAATAGTTTCTAGGGCGATAATTCTTGAATCCTATCTATCCCCTTTGTTGGTTTTATTTGTAGATGAGCGAGAGAAAACCAAGCGTTTTATTCGTGTATTGTATTTACCATTATCACTATACATTCTATTACATACTCACAAGTGTATTACAATACCAACATAACACCAGCCGAGAAAAGAAAAGTAAGCAATTTTGTACGAGAGGTATTGATGGCGTCTTTTTGCTGTACTAGTACAACAACAAGATATACAAGACTGATTATACATTTTGATAATGACGACGTTGATAAAATGAATGTAGAAATGCTGGCTGGAAGCCTGAATTTAACTTTCAACGCAGGCCTTCTCCCCGCCTATGCTTCACAGTGGAGCTTCCTCTCACAACTAGAATAAAACTTTCTTGGGACCCTGCAAGAAATGAGGGAAAAGCTTGGAGAAGGCCACTCTCTAAAAATGTTTTATGCTCCGTTATACCAATCCATGCATCCATCTTTGAAGCAGTACTGTATGGCTAGTGTATGCACGAAAACATGAAAGAATTGATATGCTTTAAAATCAAAATCATCTACACAAGAAAAACCGAAGAAAAGTAGAGGCAGCATCACAAAAAAGATGAATTTTTGGAGGACCCATCCTCGTCATTGCAAACCAAATGAACGTTGAAAGGAAAAACTCATCTCGAATCTCTATATGTCTCATTCTCTTGAGCTGTTTTCGTTAGCTAGATAAGTATGAATTGAATCTTTCAATACATGCAACCGAACAAGGCATTATATACATACACATGTATGCTGCTTAACGGAGTTACTACAAATTTTCAATTCACTTAAAAATCTAGTAGGGACTTTTACCTTACCATATCCAATTTGACGAATTTTATTATTATACAAGGTATCAAACTTACATTTTTTGCGTTTTAATATTCCACCAAGTGCTTAAAATATTGAGTATTGCCGTGAAATTTTTGAAACGGATTAATTGCAATTCAGGGTTTTCACTTCAATTCATTTCACAGGATTTTCAATTCATTTTCCTTTCACTTAAGTCGTAAAGAATTCAATTCCTTTAATCATAAATTGAATTGAGAGGAATTGAAAAAAGCTCAATTCATCATGAATTGAACCGAGCTCTATTCCGTAATAAAAAAAACAAATATTATTTTTGGTAGATTTTACTACTAATTCTCTTACCCTTGTAAATTGAAAACTGAAGAATAATTTTGAAGTTTTACAAGGCCAGCGTATGAATTTTTTTCTCAATAAATATGTTTGATGAAATTTAGTCCACATTATACATGACTTTAAAATCTAATTCTAGCAAACATTTATGTCAGTCCGGTATTTAAGTTCAAAGAAAATCGAATGCATAAGAATAAAGTTTATTGTTTTAACTTAAAGTAGAAAGCTCGTAGTCCCCAAATAACTTTTTAAAAAACATAAAGACTTTAGTGCACCCTTCACAAATAATTGGTTCTATAAGTTGTTGTAATTGATCCATCATCAGAGGAATCAAGATAAAAGTCAAGCATATGTCACAATTTAGAAAGCAATTATACAGATTATCTGTATTTTAATCATGAGCAAAACAGAGAACATCTATACTTGATATTAAATTCCTTTAGCATGCAAAATGTTTGAGATGCCCATGAAAACTGTCAATAAGAATAAGAGACCAAGAGGAAATTGTTTCGATTGGTGACAATGTTAATATTAATGATAATTACGATTGCAACTTACAACAATCTTATAATCGCTACACACGGCGAGAATGAAATACATTTAAACTGTGAAACACTGTAATGTTACTATCCTATCAAAGAACTAAATTTATTTCAAGGAAATTTTTTATATTCAGGTTTCATAAAACACTAAAAATCATTCAAGCCGATTAGATTAAAATGTTTCGGTAAAAAGCATCACCATCGTGACCACAGCCATTTTTATCCATAATTTTAAAATCTTTGTACACAAACACAATCCATTTCTTGATTTTTTCCTTTTATGATTTATGTAACGGATAAGCCACGTGTTTGTTTTTCTTAGACGACCACACCTTTGTAGATATTTATTCAGTTCATCCCATTTTTACTCCAAAATCCAATTGACAATGAGTAGAATTATATTCAGACTAAACTTTCTCATTTATATTTTCCTCGGGGTTTTCATAACGGGGTTGACAATTCTCCTACAGAGCACAGAAGGTAAAATCAAAAACTTTGCTAATAAACTGTATACTAACTTTACGTGAAAATAATTCTCTAAAATAACTCTTGTACGTATTTTATTTTACGCTTGTACAAACCCAGCCAGCACCACCTCCGAAATCTGCATGGACAATTTCACAATTAAAAATTGCGGTTCCAGTTGCATTGAAAAATTCCGACGTGATCCCAACTCCTCTTTGATGATCTGTAGACAAATCTCAAATCTTTGCTGCTTCAATGGTACTCAAAGTCGGTCATCTACCTCAAATCTGGAATGGATTTTCACCTTTGCAATCGCAATTATCATCACTTCACATTTTGATAGTATAAAAAATATCGTGTCCAGTCGAAGGAACTTCCTCTTGCTTCTCTTCTTAATTGCTTTCATGGCCATCTCAACCATTCCACAAGCTGAAGGTATTTTATTATCACGCATGTTATAAATATTTTTTAGTTTTTCCATGATTTAATGTACATACTTTCCATTCTTTCTAGGTGTCAGATGCCACGTTTGTCCAAATCAAGGAAGTCTCGTGAAAACGTGCCTTGGAAATGACACTCAACATCCCACCAACGAAATAGTTGAAGAATGTCCAAATGGCTGCTACGAAAGTTTCGAACACAATGCCAGCTCCAAAGTACCATTCATTAGCAGGGGCTGTGAGAAACATTACGGACCTCTTAAATGTTGGAATGTTGATGGATGCTTGGATTTGACGACAGATAAACAACATACTTGTAGCTGTGGAACCAACTTATGTAACAAGAACTTGGCTTGTTTTACAGGTGAAAGGGATCCTCCTACTACAACTCCATCGGCAGGAAATTCAATTATCAGCATATCCTTGGATTTCATCTTTATTTCTCTGATTATAAACCAATTATAATAATTTCTGCAAAACAAATTATTTGTGAAGGATTAGTAAATTTTTTAAGGAAATTTCGTCTGGGGACCACGTGCCTCCGAATTGCGCATTGAAGGTATATTTTAAAAATTGATTTCTTATGCATGAAAGTTTTTTTTCGATTATCTTAACTCATGTTTTAAAACAATATTCCATTTCATCAAAACATATTTTGCATTTGCAAGGAGTCCACAACCGTATGGAGTTAGGACTACGACGGCTTAAAATTATTGTTTTGTTTTGGATTAAAAAACAAACATGAAAACGGCTTCAAAATCAACGAATACAATAATATTTTGATTACGAAAACACCCAATTTATTTATCAAACATGCAACATGTATGTAAAAAATCCATAACCTTCTTCTTACGTGGACATAAAAATATTATTCAGTTTTCAATTTAAGAAAAACATGAAAATCGATCCATTAATCTTAAAATAAAGTCAATTTCATTACGAGACCAGAAAAATAGAAAATTTCTGCTCAGTCGTCTGGCACGTGTCCATCAAATACTTTCATCACTTTTGTTGTAATCCAACTAAAAATGATAAATTCAACATTCCGCAACGTTGTGCGCCAGAGAATTAAGTTAATGAAGTACTTATCTGCTTCAGGTTACTGGAGCTGGAGCAAACAAAGACAACACTTTATTCCAGCAAGTCCATACCTTCGTTGGAATTCACAACTGATTCTAACTAAAAGAATGTGGTTTACATTCCTCATGACAACTTTTTTACTTCTCAAAATACCAAATGAGGAATACCTGTCAACGCCATCAAACTTTTTAGTTTTCATGCTTGGTTGGACTGAAAACTTCCTAATAACTACGGTTTTATTGATATCCTATCTAATCCATAAAAATTGGTCCAACTTAATGAACATGCTTAATGAACTCTACTGCTACTCGGACCAGGTGGAAGGTAAGTTAATTTGTCAATATTTAAATTATATTTTTATTAAGTTTCTGAACACTTTTTCATTTTCGTACAGAACTAATTCGTCGAGCAAACCGTCGGCTTAGCCATGCCGAACAAAACTACGTTGATAACGCGGGATACCTGGTTCTGCTGATCGGAGTGCAAACAACTATCATTCCACCTCTTTTTGTGACTTTCTTCTGCGTGGGATTCGAGCCATTCCATGCATTGATTGAGGAATGGTTGGAGGTGAATGTTTCGCCCGAACCACGATTCGTACCGTTGATTCTATACATCATGTGGATTGTATTCGATGCTGCAAGCGTTATCTTCAATGTAATGTTCATTTTTTTGTCATACCTTCTATTGGCCCAAACCGTGACATCTGGTTTAACGCCAGAAAACTTGCTATCAGTAGCCCAGCAGCGTGACCCTCGGACGAGCAAGATTCCGACCACGAGCAATTTGGTAAACACAAGGTATTTTGGAATATTGGATGAATTCACTTTGGTCAAAATGTACAGAACTCAGCAAATTTTCAACAATCTTGTGAATGATTGTTTCGCCTCAGTTCTTATGTCATTTCACCACGTTACTTGCCTCGTTGTGTTTCTTGGCGGAGCAGTCACTATGTTGAAAGCCCCTGATGTGGTATTCGGTGGTGGCCTATTTGTGTCACTAGCAATACTTATAACTGCATTCAGTCCATTACTAGTTGAGTATGTTGAATCAACAGAAATAAGTAGATTGTTCGAAAGGTCCAAGACTTTTGTTAGTCAACTTGACCATTTGTGTAGTAGACGGTCGATGTTGAGCAAATTTGGAAAAAGTTGTCAGATACTGGATTTAAAATTGGGACATCCCTTCTTTAACATTCGGAAGGACACATTTGCACAGTTTTTGGCACAAGCAATTGACTTCTTAATCAGTATTTTAGCCGTTGCTTAATGCAGATTTTAATTGAGCTGGTAGCCACCTTCGCATGTTTAACATATTTCTTATAAGCTAGAATCAGAGATATATAGAGATGGTAGATGACTGTGATTCTTAATTTTTTTACTGATAACCTTAAATACGAAATCCCATTGTAAGAAATAGTAGTCGAGGAAACAAAGTTATCAGTCCCATTTACGCCCATGTTAAATCTTCAATCACAAGCTCTCTTATGCATTCCTTATGGGCATATACATTCTAGTTTTATATAATTTCTTTGGCTAGAATCAATTCGTATTAGTCTTTAATTTTCAACTTTACTAATAAACTTTAGGGCTTGTAAACATTTAGATGCAAGGTTACTCATAGACACATAGTATAGTTTAATGTATAAGAAACTGAAGTGAAATGAATCTTAATTCATTTTGTAGAGTCCATTGATTTGTCCCCAAAACTCTTTGTTTTGGACACAATGTCATTATGGACAACGTGGGAATTTTATTCACAGAATTCTAGTAGCTTACTAGACTGGTAAATATATTGTTGAGCTGTCAGCTTGTTTAGTTGTCACAAAAAAATATTATTCAATCGCTTAGGGAAATAAAACCGAAACATTCATATTAATTTATTCACTCATTTTATAATAATTACCAATTTCCTGTTTGGGGTGGTGATCTAATATAACATTTTCTTAAGAAATGTAATGTTGGGGTTTGCTGGGTTGCGTTATATTGAGTTTTAAAACCTTACAAACCTCTTACCTCATATAGCACTATATATTGTGTCTAAATTTGAAATTTTCTCATTCAATATAAATTCGAATAAAACCTGAACTGAAATAAAATTTCAAATAGAGTCATTTATTCAATATAAATTAGTAGACAAAACAATTATTGCAAGTGGAAGTCGAGTTTTAGTTAGATAGAAATTGTCTGATGCCCTCGTTTGATTTCAAAATTCATTTTTCGAAACAAAAAACATATTAAGCAAAACCAGTTTTTGTAGATCTTTTAAAACGGAATTGATTAAAAAATTGAAGGAGTTACAAAACTTCAGGAGAAGAAATTTCATATCAGTTTTTTTCAAGTTGGAATGAATGAATACCTTTTCAGGAATTCTTGGCACATGAAATTCACTTTTGAATTGATGAGTTTGTTTGCTACGGGACAAAGAACTTATTGATAAGTGATAGCAAAGGATTTTCCTTTCGTGGAAACGTATAAAATATGCACAATAGTCACGAATATATGGTTTATGCTATTTTAAAGCAGAGTTTGCAAGTATTAGTTTATGCATGTAACTCAAAGTTTATTTGTAATAGGGCAAATAATTTTTATTTTCTATTGAAAATTATACCAAAATATTATACGTGATGGATAATTATAAATAGTATTGAATGCTCGATTACAACCCAATTTTGCAAATCTAAAAGTGTACCATAATTAAATATTGATTCAAATGATAAATGATACGAAGAGAAATCGTTGAGGCGGTTTTAGTTCCTGTGATATGAAGTACAATGTAGGATTCAGTGGATGATTTTATCGACGTTCCTAAATGCAAAAATAAGTAAATCGTATGAAGCAAAATTTCTTTGGAATTTGGTTAAAAAAATAAAATGAGAAAAGGAACACTTACTCCTTGATAAACTTGGCAATATCCTGAGTAGCTGCAGAAAGCTTATACTTTTGAGCAGTCTGAATGAGGGATATAACATGTTTTCAACGTTGCAAATTTTGATTAGCTTCTTGTCAAAGCTAATAAGTAAATTGGTTAACTCGTATTTGACAGCAGCATCCAAACATCCTCCAGTTTTGATTCAGCACGCTTATCCAATTCACCAGAGTACATCCATTTCAATATGTAGTGTAGAGTCTTTGATTCCACGTCCACTTGGATAACTCCATTGAACGTGTTTTTCTTCAGTTCATTCTCAATTTAGGATCTGAGCACAGGGCTTCGGGCAGCCATTACAAACTTGTGAGCATCAATCACTATCTTGTCCTTGGTTTCCAGCTTCAAATCCGAATAGTTATCCTCTTCTTTTAGCATCAGCATAAAATCCAATAAAATTCCAATATTAATGAGTGATAAGAAAATTACCGTGCATTCAAATCACGTTGGGGAAGAAAGAATAAAGCAGTTAATAAAATTTATGATTCATTATTGAGGCTTGCTTATTTATCGAACCAGGCTACACCCATTACAAATGATAGATAATATTCGAATTAATCCCCGTGAATCCTCACACCAAAATTATTAAATACATATGTTGAAATATCATGCTTGTTCAAATTAATTCGCTGAGCAACAAATTATCAGCAGATAACACTAAAATCTACAATTGCATATATTTATAACAATAAAAAATCATGCCTATTTTTTCTAATGCTGTATCAGCCTTTTACAATGGATGTTTTTAAACACAATTTTTATAATTCATTCCAATCTAAAACCGATAACCAAGTCATTTTAAATCTAATTTAATTTTGGGGAACATTTTTATACTAATGTATTCACACTGAATTATGAAAGATCAAGATTTTGCTCGCGTAATTTTTGTAGCCTTTCCCACAAGATTTGATACAATATTATCCTCAAAACCAGTAATAGAACTCATATCCGTGTTATCATTCGTAATTTAAAAAAATCACACAGCATCATAGCAGGTCAACGATTCATAAAGAAACGAGGTATTCTGAGAGAGACATGGAAAAGATGCATGCAAAAAGTAACACATATCAAGTTGATTTTGGTATTCGTCAATAGCATCAAAATAAATAAACAACTCAAATCTTGTTTGTGCATAATTGAATACAATTTTATCTATGGTCATTTGTCATTGTAGGTACTAGGTTCCACTCCATCCCAAACAGGTTAAAGTAAAGTCACATTTTTATCTCCCTTCTTTTTTATTCACATGTTGCTATACTATATTGGCAAGCAGTTGCTGCAACTCAAACTTTAATGATGATACAAAGTTGTTTACTCGAAATGACTTTTGCAAGTCAAGTCAAATCTGGCTTTTTTTATTTCAGTTTTGTTGAGACTCTTGATACAACAAGATACAAAATGATTTTTCTTATCGAACTGTTTTTGGTGGCTGTGATTTTGTTAGGATGGTGGTTTATTGAGGACAAACGAAGCCACAAAAATTATCCTCCACGTAAAGTAGATGATCATTATTTGTAGCTGAAATTAATATCAAAATTACCAATTCCTATTTAATTTTTAGGACCCATGCGCCTTCCCATTATCGGAAACATTTTACAGATTGCTGCACAATAGCCTTTCCCAAGTACTGCGTTCCTAAATCTCTCCAAAAAGTATGGGGATGTGATGTACCTCAAAATGGGGATGGTAGAGGCTGTCACCTTCAACTCTCCTGATTCCGTTCACGAAATCTTGAACCATGACAAAGCTGCTGACCGCACAAGAACCATGTTTCCCATGATCCAAGCTCGGATGTACAATCAAAACCTCGGGATAATTTTTAGTAGTGAAGAACCTTGGCAAACAATGCGTCGATTTACTCTTCGAACATTGAGGGATTTTGGGTTTGGAAAAGCAACTTCAATGAACGTAGTTGTTGGAGAAGAGCTGGAAAAGTTCACTGATTATTTACAAAACATGATGACAAAGGATGGAGTTGTGGAAGTGGATGGCGTATTTGACTTGAGCCTTGTAAACGTCCTTTGGCGTCTCGTAACAGGGGTTAATTATGCAATGAACGATAGCAGAATTATAGAACTGCTCAAGTTAAGCAATGAAATGATAAAAAATACAAGATATAGTTTTGATTCCAGTGCCCTCTTTCCTTTTCTTTGGCACTGGTTTCCCCAATGGTCGGGGAAGAATTTGCAAATGAAGATTATCAAAGCGCTCCATGCATACGCACAGGAAACCGTTGAGTCAAGTAGGAAAAATTGTGATTACAAAAATAATCCGGAATGCTATGTGGACGTGTTTCTTCAGAAAATTGATGAAACGAGGAATGATCCTGAGAGTGAGTATACGGATGACCAGCTTGTGCTTTGTCTCCTGGATTTATTTCAGGCTGGAGCAGAAACTAGTTCCAAAACCTTGAGCTTTTCAATGCTGTACATGCTGATTCATCAGGATATTCAGGAGAAGGTTCAAAAGGAGTTGGATGAAGTGGTTGGAAAAGGAGAGCCAGTGACAATGGATGTGAAAGGAAAATTACCTTACACACAGGCAACGGTGTTGGAATGTTTGAGGCATTCTGTCGTCCTTCCATTTCCTCCACCGAGACAGGCTTCGGATGACTTTTATTTTAGGAATTATTTGATAAAAAAGGTAAATATGAAACTCAATTTTTTAAAGATTTTGAAAGTATTTAAATTTTTGTTTGTAAACTTCATTTTGAAAGGGAACTATCATCATGCCCAACCTGGAATCTGTTCACTTTGACGAAACTCTTTGGGGTGATCCAAAAAACTTCCGACCTGAGCGATTTCTCAAGGAAGATAAGGTTACTATTGATAAGAAACTGGCTGGAAATCTTGTCCTGTTTGGAGGAGGAAATAGAGTGTGTCTTGGACAGAGCTTGGCTGAAACAACAGTTTTCCTCTATTTCTCAAATATTTTGAGCAAGTTTAAACTGACCAAGGTTGCTGGGGAGAAGGAGCCGACTACGGTGCCAGAGCAGGGAATAACCTACTCACCACATCCATTTCGGGTTCTTTTAAAAGCTAGAAAGTAAACATTGAATGCCCTTATGGATGAATAAACTTTTTCAGGAAATTATTTCAATTCTGAGTTTAATTATTATATCATGTATCTTTCATTTCACAATTCAACAACAAGTGTACAAAATTCTTTGAGTAAATATAATTTATTAAACTTTAACACAACAATATTGTGACAACATGTATTCATTTTACTTCTTTATGCAGACATTGATATATATATATAGCATGAACATTGAAATAATAACGTCACATTTAAGATGGTTGACAACAAGTTTTCGGTTCCGCCATTTCTGAGTGCACCTCCACAAACTTATGCTTCACTAATTCCCAATACTGAGACCGGATTGGGTCGGTGCTAACCAAGTTATCCAACAACTACAAAATATAAACTTCTTTTGTGAATGCATAAACATTACTGTTTTTTATATTGGAAGTCACCCTAAAATTAAACGCTTACGCCAAGAACTTCCTTATATTCTTTAATGTACTCATCCATTCCGGCACACAATAGCTCATTAATGAATTCAATATACAAGACGACCATTGGACGGCTGCTGGTCAAAACACCTTCCTCATTTTTCAACAAAGGTTTGCAACGGGAAACGATCTCTTTCTGAAGAGTGACCATGAAGTTCAAATCCGCCAACTCAACGATCCTAAAAAATCAACAAACACCTCTTGACTGTGATTCCCTTCATGTTTAATAATTAATTCAATGAATTCAGCTTACCCACGTAAATAACTCCAAGCACTTTCATTATTTAAAGCTACCTTCACAAACTCCCAAGTTTCACCAATTTCCCTGACCAGCGCATCCTCCGAAAAGTCTCGAATCATTTGACTAAACACAAAGTGCTTTTGATTCCAGGCAGAGTTGTTTCTGACATCGGTCTCCAGCATCTTTTTGACAAATGCCATCTCCTCCTCAGCAAGATTAGGAAAGGAGCCCTTAAAAACATACAAGATCCATTGACGATGTTGCCAAGCATGGTAGTTTTTGGCGTCATTATTCAACATCCGCTCAGTCAGCTTCAGTTCTTGTTCCAAAATTGGTGCTAAGATTTCAGGAGACGTGACCTTGAGACCATTTCCTTCTCCTTCTAAGTAGCCAATTGCCCACGACACGAGGGCTTTTTGATGCTGCCAAGGCTGGTAGTTTTTCTCATGCTCTTCAAGAATTTCCGCGGTGAATGCAAATTCCTTCTCGAACTCACTTCCCAACCCCAAGTCGGTGATCAGATGAGGAACTTTCAGGGCCTCCAAGACGTCCCGTCTAAAAATAAACAAAAATAATGTCAATCAGCTAGGATATAGTGCATGCTACACAATTCCCCGTCAATTAAGTTGTTTGCAAATATTGATTTGATTGATCACAGCATTCAGTAAACTACCTTAACTGCCAAACTGTGTAGTGAGCAACATCCAACTGGATTGCGTCAGCAGTCAAGTCCAAAACTCGTGGGGAAAGCTCTCCAGATTGGTACACGGCCCAAATATAGCTGAATGCATCCTTGACTTTAAACAAAAACATGGATTTAAAAAAAAATAATTAGTAAATATTACACAGGAAGATGACAGGGCAGCTAAACTGAAATTATAAGTATTTAATTTTAACTTATGGCTTACACTTTTGGGAGTAGAGAATTGGCACAACCGTTTCTTCATCATCACCATCCACTGACAGAATAGGTTCGACATCCCTCCATTCAGGCTTATCTTTATAGAGACTAGTCGTCGAACTCTTTGCCGCACAAGACTCCATCTTCTCCACATCATTATCTGAAGATTGTGCTGACGACATTGCTAACCAACTTTTAAATTAATTGGGAGTACACGAACGGCGTTTTCACACAAATACTTACAATGAGTGAGTGAGACATAATCAACAATTGACAACAATCAAATTGATCAAACTCATTCCCGCGTTAACTTTTGGGTATTGTGAGCCAAACAAGAAGCGCTTAGCCTAAGAAGGCCTAGAAAAGTAGCTGAACGGTAAGCTGTTAACGGTGACCGGCATGAACTACTAAAACTAATTTTATTTTCGTGTAAAAAGAAAGTAATAAGTTATATAGTTATAAATACTTTCCGTTTGTCATTGTGCAATGTGCAAAAAATTATGTATTGTGTCCTATTGCCGGGTATACTTCAGTTTTAGCTTAGCTACATACATCCAAACAAATTTGTACAACTTCTTGAAAATGATCGCAACATCTTTACGAATTTCAACCAAAAATGCAATTATAGCCACTGGTAGAACTGCCAAATACATTATAAATATTACTGCAATATTCCCTTTCAAACTTGACGGATTTTGTGCAACAATATTGTCTGCCTCTGGTGGCTCACTATCCATTCTGTCGCCTCTCAATCTCGACATAAACTGTACAAAAAAGTTTGTCCACCAATCCCAAATCCCACTGCTATAAAGTCCTTGCATTCTTCTGAGAACAATCGGACTAACCCATTTTGCAAATCCCACCCCATAGTTCAAATTAAACATTGCCTCTTTACTGAGGAACACCTTCTGCTTATTTTCAGGAATCATTTGTAATCGATAATATGTTTCTCGAGCTTCCACCTCAGGTAGAAAGAGAGCCGTTCCATTGCACCCAGCAAACGTTTCCATATTCCATTCATCACCATATCCATCTTTAAGTATGGAAACCCACTTTGGATGAACGACAGTTTTGTTAAGCATTAAGCGCTCTTCCGTAGATAATTCGGGTGGTTTCATACGAAAATGAAAAAGAGAGTATTTCCCAAGAGTGAAAGCGTACAGCTCACTTGGTAGGAGAAAGTTATCATGCTCATCATCTTTCCTAATCATTGAGGAATGTATAAGGGACATCCATGGCAATCTCTTAAAACCTCCCAATCCAACCACTCTTGTGATGATTTTGAAAGAGTGAGCAAGGAGCCTCTCAAATGTATCCATTGGTATAGGTTCCAAGGGTAGAATGATTTGAGTGATATTTTTATTTTTGTAGGCATTGCTCAGAACGATAACCATCAACAGATACAGTCCAAAAGCAATCCTTAATTTACGGGATCGAACAACTTTGCTCGGTATCGGATCGGATTGTTCCATCAAGGGTTTCATAACTATTAACATGGCATTAATACAATTTTGTATCCAGCTTTTCTCACAATCACAGCTTTTTCTTTCGGTGGTGATGGTAGTGGTGGTATATAGTATTTTCCATCCAACGGATACTTCCGACAGCAAACTGATGGCGATGATTGACATTGCGGTGAAGCCCCAAATGAATCCATCAAAGATTGAGGTGAGCTCAGTAAATGGGAGCCCAACCACACCTGCTTGACCACAACTCACAAATTTTAGCTTTGATGGATGAATATGAAATGGGGCATGGTCCATTTTTCCAATTAAGCAGGCAACTATCCATGGGGCTATGCGGGAGTCTGCGGAGGTAGAATGTTTGGCTGCCCCAGTTTTATATCCATCAAGACTTGGAAACTGAAAAAGAACTTCATAGTAGGAAACATTCCCAAGTACCGATTGCATCAGCAACCGAGCCTCACTTCGCCATCGCATGTCCTCCAAAGAACGTCGATCCTCTGGATTCTGTGACAAAATAAGTTGGTAGGGTGAAACGTCTCGAATTTCGTCTCTGTTCTCGTCTTCTATCACATTGAAGAGATGTCCATGAAATACAACGCCCCAAATGATATTGTTCGGATTTGAATTTAGAACCTGCAACTTGCTTTGAATCCTCGAATAAGAATACTCATTTCCGATGTCAACAGGAAAAAACGGGAGGGTCGGATGACAATGTCGGCAAAATAATATTAGTGAGGATATTTCATAAACCTGATATGTCAATGTTGATTTGCTGAATTGAAGTTGAAGTGTGAATTCTTCCCTTGCAGTGGTTGTGTGCACAAAATTGATGTTGTTTTTGTGTGTCGCAAGTGATTGTCTCCACGCGTGAATACTGTTGTAGTCTTCTTGCTGCATTTTCGTTACGATAATATCGAAAATTGACCTTGTTTTTATGAAAGTATTGTAGTCCACACCTTGATCTTGAGTTGGATTCCAATAAGAAACCCAAAATTGTTTGTAGGCAGCCGGCACAATTAGTTGTAATGGAGATGAGGAGTCATCAACATATTGGTAGAAGAGTGGCTCCTCTTTTGGATTTGGGGGAAATAAATACCAGTGAAATTCACAACGCCAGGGTTTCGACTTTGGTGAATTTTCCACGTAGGGAATGTCCAGACACTCTTTTGTTTGCAGCATTGAATGTTTTAAGCAATCAGAAAAGGTGCTGACATTTTCAAACCGACGGGGTACTTTTTCGAATTGAAATGTTCTGGTGTGAACTTGGGTGAGATATTTTAATAAAAGATATGTAAATCTAATGACGTCATAGCGAGAAAGAACTACTGGAACTTGGAATTCTGGTACGTCTAAACCTTGATAGTTTATAATATGATGAATGCATCCTGGACTTTGGTTAATAGCAGAATTTAATTTGTTTAGTTGAATATCTCTTCCTGGCCACTTCAAAACCATGCCAACGTTGCTTCTAAAGCTTGAATGGGTTCTATCAATTTCGATGGTTTTGATGCCACAGAAATATAATGCAAGAAGGAAAAAATGGATTGTTTTTGCCATGTCGAATTTAATGTTATAGTTTTGATGGGTTTTTGACAAGATCCATTGATTTCACTTGAAAATACTGTGCCTTTTGATGAATATATAATAAAACTGGAGGAAAAGCAAATATATGATACAGAAGCAAATGTTTAAGAGGGATATGAAATTGAAGGTTATGGAAATGTCACCACAGAGACTAAATACTCTGATTGAAAACTGACAAAATTGGTTGGTAGAATTAGGACTACATTTTCAGTATATGTAGTTGATCATTTAAAAAAACTTGGACTGAAAACCATTTATTAATTTATAAAAACATCGCCTGCCAATATATTTAATAAAATTAAGTGGCAGTTATTTCCAACTCAAAATAGGAAGTGTTCAATCTAATAAAAGAGTCAAAAAATTGAAAACGAAAGGCAAGAAATATACGAAGACTCATTGCCTTCAATATGCAAGGAATACAATAGGCCAAAGATCGAAATCGAAATTTGTCATTTTATAGAATTATTCCTTTCCTATTGAAGGCAATGAGTCTTCGTATATTTCTTGCCTTTCGTTTTCAATTTTTTGACTCTTTTATTTTAATCTTTTTATTTGAAACCATTTAATTGTCATCGTACATTACATATTCAACTCACTTGTTCGAAAAAATGACGAATTCAACGATACACATGCAATTTCATGTACTAGTATAATATACTATGTTTTTTTTAGTTTTGTGCTCAATAATCTTGAAACGAGCGCAAGGTAGACAAACAATTTGTAGTGCATAAGATACCCCTAATACTCTATATATAGATTTGATCCCTTTTGAAACCATATATTTTCTTATTCGTCAACCACACGGGTTCAAACCCGATAGGGTCATCTTGGAAACCATGCTTTTCATGAATAATTTTAAAACTACATCAGATGTGGTGACACTTGAAACTGTATATGATGCGGAACGTCAATATCTACGGATTTTGTAGTTGGTCCAAGTCTCTGGCTATTAAGGGTTCGCCTGTAATACATTTTGAACGATCTGGGGTACCAAGTGAATCCAGACTCAGTCGTATACGACTGTCTCTTTTTGAAACCCTTGGTTTCCAAATATAATCAACGGTGCTTACGCACCGTTGAATATGACAGTGGTCGATCGTGCTTCGCACGATCTCCAGTTCTTGCCTTCGAAAAATGACTCACATGGTACTAACAAGCTGTTATGTATCCACAGCTCGATTGCTGGCGAAAGGTGGCTGCTTTTTAATCCAATTTTTCAATATTCGTAAAAATTTACGTACATAACTTGTACTTAATAACATTATGTTATTCTAATTAAACGTTCTTTGTGACGAAATCATTTAAAACTTAATAAGACAGTCTTAATTAAAACCTCGTTTAATTCTTAATGGAATTGGCAATATAGTCATAGTCATGGTTTAATACTTTATTAAAATTATGGATATGATTTGGCTTGTTGTAATTATTAGTGTAGTGCATGCTTTCACTAAAACCGGCAATAATTGGAATGTGAACATCGTAAATGATATCAGTTTTTAATATACATATCATCAGCTAAAAGAACTGGCAATGAAAGATTACCGGCATCGTTTTACTAGAACACTTAGTTTGGTAAGTACAAAGGTACTCTGGTAATAAAATTAATTGAAAACTAATCAATAGAGCTACATTAGTATATTGGCTTTCAGCGTTAAATGTAGTGATAATCATGCCATGATTATCATGGTCTTTCCCTTTTATACTCTACTACTATATAAATATAAAGTGTTTCATGTAGTATCTGGTAATCCACTTTTTGAGGCTAAGTTCAAGGTTACTTTCTTCAAGCGTAAGGTATTACAGGGGTGGCATGGGATTTGGCAGGTATCACAAAGGAGGGTTCGGAATCATGAAAGTGGGGTTGGAGGGTATATCAGAATTGGGTTTGGATTGTATCACGGAGGTGGGTTTAAAGGGTGTCATATTAACACATTTAATCTCGTTTAATGCTTTCAGCATCGTCACCAGGCCTGCTTTTACAAACAGGGACATAGTTCTTAAAAAATATGAAAAGATTTACCATAATTGAGATGCTCTGTTCTTAAATTCATGTACATGACGTATTTTGGCACAAACGATTAGATTAAAATTCCTCGCATGGATAAAGTGTTAAGGGACCTACTGAATACTCTAAGGTATTACCTACTTAGATTATTAACGCAAGGTAGCCTTTATGATTATGAGTGAGCACCTTTATGGGAATGGCTAGCTACCAAACTTATTACTATAATTGCATATAGAGCTAAGGTCCTATTATTAACTATCATTCAACGAGTTTAACTCATCGTCAATATCTATCTATATGTAGGTTATTAAGCATGCTGGTTATTGACAGCGTTGCGTTATTAGTCTTTTAAGCTGAATAAAATCTCGAAAACTGCGCGCATAAATTCGAAATATCGATTTAATGTGAAGTGTATGTCTGTATTATGCATGCTCATTAAAATTATGAATCGATGGTATTGTCAATTTTTATATTCAACATAATATCTTTAACATTTTCTTTTCATACGTTTTAACAGGTTTTATTAATATTTGATTACAATTTTGCAATGTGGTAAAAATACTAAAAATATTGTAATAAACGTATAATACGTACTACAAATAACTTCAAAGTCAATGTTTATCAACCTGTTAGTCGACGAAAAAACAAATTAAATGCATGGAATAAATATGGAATTATAGAATACAAACTTTGACGTCACTTTCACTCAACCATTTTGTACGACCAGGAAAAATCTAACGAAAATATTCGAGTAATGAAAATGTGTTTACCTCTCAGGTTTTTAATCAATTAGCACAACACAACCAACCACACCAGGATTTTTCTGGAAACTTGCCATTATTCCTCCTTGTGCAAAAAAGCATGTCCTGTTTGCTTGGGGTACTGTGCATTTTATCCGTTTAATGTATACTGTATACATATGCACGCAAGGAGCCGACTAGTTTAAACTAAAAACGATTTAGTAGGTGTAATTTTAATTGTATGAGTAAGAATCTAGCAGAAAACATTTCTACTGCTACCGATACTTTTTTCATTGTTAATTTATTTCATACTTTTCTAAAGTTTTCATATATAGTAAAAGTATTTTTTACACAAAATAGTACAAACAAGTACTAGTAAAGGGAAAGTAGATACAGTCGAACGCGAACTATACTGCGTGAAAGTGAAAGTCTTTTTGTGTGAATAACATGGATTAGAGTATTTCATTCGCGTAATTTAACATGAATCAATCCAAGAGGTCCTATCGTTTCTTTTTCCTTTCCCCTTTCGAAGTTGAAGGCGACTCCGAAGACTTATCAACAATCACCTGCCCATCAACAATCTCTTGGCGAAGAGGTGACTCTTCAATCTGTTTCTGAGCTTGGATGTAAAACATGATGTCTCGGAGCTGTTCATTCAGATCCGCTACCTCAGCGTCCTTTTCCTTCTTAAACGTTTCCAAATCGCCTTCCAACTTCTTTGTCAGCTCCCTCCACTTGACTTGATCTTGCTGAAGGTACTTGTTCAAGTCTTTTTCTTCTTTTAGTTCCGCACTTAATTTTGAAAGCTTTGAGTTCACTGCTACCAACTTCTTCTCCAAGGCTGCCCGTTCCTTCTTAGTGTTAACAAGTCGACATTCCACCTCCTGCTTTTGGTTTGCGGTGTTTGCAACCTTTAGCTGAAGTTTCTCCACCTCCTTTCGAAAGTCTTTGGCTTGTTCTTCCAGACGCTCCTCAAAGAAATGGCGTTGAGCTTCCAGCTGAGTGGTTAGCAAATAGGTGAACTCCAACTGCAGATTATCCACCTTTTCATCTGAATCTTCACAATTGTCTGATGCTCTTCCTCGATTCCCAACGCCGCCAACTTCCACCAGCTTACCATCCTTGTTTTGGAGCAGTCGGTGGACAAAGTTGTCACCGGCATAGTCCCACACGCGATTGTTATCTGGTTGGATCGCGTAGCAATGGGAAGTCTCACAAAAGTGTTTGTAAGCGTGTCCTTGAACATAGCGACCACATCCAATGTGTCCACAAATCAAGCAAATCCACAATGACTCGCAGGAGCCACACTCGAAGCAAACGTTCTTGGCAACCATTTCGGGCGTCTGGACATAGCGGCAGACCGGGCATCTAGAGTCACTCCACTTTGAAAGACAACCGGAATGAAATGTGTGGTTGCATAAAATAGTTAAAATTCCATCCACTGACTCATCCATTCTCTCCAAACAAACGGGGCATGTGGGAAGCTCAGTGTGACCTATGAAATGAAAAGGATGCGATGATCATAAAATAAATTTGCTCTATTTTTTTTACCGCAATCAAATGTAAACTGAGGAAAACATTGGTAGGCACCAAGCAAAGGTAATCCTATCATCCCTCCGTCATCCTTCATACTCTCGACCCTTGACACGAATGCCATTCTGCAAACTTCCTCTTCCAGCGAGTTGTAAGGCACCCCATTCATAGCCTTGTAGACTTCAGCAGCTGACACCTCCGAGTTGCATTTCAATAGAGCCATATACTGATTTGGAGTTGCTTCACGGATAATCTGAATATGGTCCAAATCCTTCTGGAAAGGAGCCACAAACTGAAGCAAATCCCGACAAGAAAGGTAACACGGGACAGAAAGCATTAGCAGCATGTCACTTGGTCCAGGGTTGGAATTTTCCTTGCCCAAATCCAGATGAGTTCGCTCATTTTCCTTGTACAAGTGTATTATCCCTTTTGTAATTTCAACAAATGAGTTTCCAGAGAAGAAGCAGACCTTCTTTGGCAATTCCAAATCCGTACAGCTTAAACTCGCAATCGCCGCGAAGCCAGGAGGGGGTGGAAGTGATGCAGAGGCTTCATCCTCAGGTTTCTCTGACTCTTCCTCCTCATTCATAATGCTGGACACCAAAAGCGTTTCCACAGTGTAAGAAGTTGGGACTCGTAATCCTCTTGTTTGCGTCTTGTCACCACGTCCAAACTGGAGTTCGGAACCCGTTAGTGTTGCGTCACGATACTTTTGAGATTTAAAACTAAGATTTATTAAAGGTTGATGACCCTCTCCGCAAACTTCAAGTAAAATCACACAACAATTGACGTACGGGGCCATATGATCTCCTTAATAGGTGCCAGGTGCTAATTTCAGCTTACTTCGTCAAATGCAACAGCACAGCTGACAGTGAAAACTGATAATACCAAACTAATCAAATTATATTCAGATATCCAAAACCGATATTGAAACTAACAGCTAACAAAACAACTTTTTAATAGAAGGCTCAGCTAACAACGCTCCATGGTTTAGTTTGAAGCACATTAAGCCTTGATGATCAAAAGGGGGAACACAAGTCTCTCCCACACTCATTCACAATCAATTCAAGTTAAAAAGTAGAATATTTCCCCTCTAAAAAAAACTTCTCAAAAGTGACTTCCAACTATTGCTTTATATTTATGTATTTCATAGTTCTCAACAAGTCAAGTTGATGGAATGGAGTAATGCATTGATGCAATTAAAATAAAAGACTGAATGATTAAAAAAACGGTCCCTCACTTAACTTTCTGATGCTCTAATGAATAATCGTTAGTATGTACTTACGTCAGCCTTCAAGTTTAAATCTTTTACTGCTTACACGTATGCATATGAGTCTGTCAAAACTTCACAGTTGCAAAGATAAACGTGGGATTACCCTTGACGTCGTAATCGGCTTGACTGATTGGAACTTCTTCTGGGAAAACCTGACTATGGTTGGATCTTCGCCCTAAACATTTTTCAACTTTGGTTTTCACCCATTTCCACAACCTTCTGAAGTGACCAACAGCAATGGCAAATTGATTTGGTTTAGCGTTTTCATTCCGCTTTGTCAAAGTTGAAGAAGAGAATCGTTGTAGAAAGATAACCAATAATAAATTAATAACAATTAGTTTCAACACGATTACTACGGAAATAAAAAAAATGGGATGCAGATGTGTCCATGGTATTATCAACACATTCCCACATTGTGTCCGTCCACTCGCCACAAAGTAATCTAAAAATTACCATGAAGGAGTGCCAAAAGTCTCCAAAATGCCAGTGAGAATCTGGACTCCAGATTCTGGAGGATGGTGGCCTGCAATTCGACCATTCTTTTACTGGCTAATTTAATCGATGCTTACTTTAAGTATCAAAATATATTCAAGCAATAATAATATTACGATGTATTTAACCATTACCCTGATCTCTCCGAAATAAATTTACTCCAGCGACACAAAATAACGTAAAATGTACTAATTGCCACAATTGTCATATCACTAACATTTCGCATGGAGTTAAACGCTGAACTCACAAGCGAATGTAATGCTGGCCAGATTCTTGCCAGCTTGAAAACCCGAAGCTGTTTAAAACAAAAAATATAGTTATCTATATTTATGTTACACCAGCAAATCGTTCATTATTTTTTGAAGTTACTAAGAAATGTTACTGAAGATAAGCTGCCAATTGCCTTTGTCACAGGGGTTGCAATTTTTTCCACCACAAATATCACCTCCGCGAACGACACAATTACAAGAATAAATTCAAAAGTGTTCCATTTATCTTGGAAGAAGGTACGTGGACCGCTTGATATTAATTTGAATAGACACTCCAGTATAAAGAGCATGAGAACTATCTACAAACGAAAACACAACCATTGTTCATTGGAAAAATGTTAAAAAACTAATCGTAAGTATCAAAATATTGACCTACCAAATATCCCCATCCCATTGCCAAGGCCAGCTCATAGTTTTCCTCCATTCTAAAATGCTCCATGGAAAGTAGTATTAAATTAACAACTGACGCAATACCCATTATGAGGTCAGTGAATGGGTTGAATACGATGAGTCTGAGTAGATTTCTGAGGAGAAGTAGAAATCTTGCACATGGGACGTATACAAAAATAATCTAAAATAAAATATAAATTTGTTATTTTACTTCCGTACTCCCATTTTTGAAATAATATGAAAATAACATTTACATGTATCATTTTTATATGAATGATTTCATCAGAGATGTTTTGGAGGATAATCTTAGAAATAAGTGATGAATTTTACGATATAAATTTACCAAAGCATTTAAGACATGCTCCCTTTTGTCGCTCAGGCTCCGAATGCGTTTCATCTATTTCCACAATATTTTCATCTGGAACAAAACTACATTCACTCCTGCTTTGTCTACCTCCAATCTCGTCAAGCTTCTCAGCTATTTGCAATTCTTTTTGGAGTTCATCAAAAGATTTGGAAACTACAGCCAAAATCATATTCAGTGAGTAGAATGATCCAAGGAAAATTGTTACCACGAAATAAAGTACATGCCATGGACCGGCTGTTCTTAAAATCTAAAAACATCAGATGACATTTTATCACGACATCTAGTAATCAGTTAATAAGAAAAGTCATTCGTGTACAATTTACTTTTTGATAAATCTGGTCCCATGAATCCTGATGCATTAGCCGTATAGTTGACATTATAGCCCAACCCATAGAACCATACAAATGGTCATCACCCTCCAGACCTTGAAAACATATTGTGTAGTTTTCTGGACACTCCCTTTTTTCAAGTACATGTTCCAGAAATTAAAATAATTTTATGCACACACACAATCGCACACTTGGGTCTTTCTACATGTGTAAAATTAATTACCAACCTCAATGAATAATATCCACAAGTACGGTATTGATCTTTAGAACGAAACCAATTAGTGCTGTTTGAGACCCAAGCATGCCATTTCATGTCACGTTCCACGCCAACCGAGCCGTCCTCTGGGAAATCATGAATGCATTTTTGTGTTGATGCACCCATATAAAGTTGATAGCCCACTAGGGCAAATATCCATGTTGCAAGTAATATCCATATGAATATGTCTCTCATATCCCGAACAGTTCTCAATACTGCTTCTACAGTTGATTTTAAACCTACAAAAATTATATGGATTCATAAATAAGTATATTTTTTATTAAAATATAGTTTTGAAAAATTGTACTTTACTCGGTGTTAATGCTGCAATTTTTAATGATCGAATCCCAGCAAAAAAATAATACCGTCCGATGTCTGGCAAATAGAAGGGAAGTAGGAGTAGCAGATCCAAAATGCCCCAGCCATCCCGTAACATCATAAATTTTTTACTCACAAGTCCTTTTGCTGTCACGCTCACAACGAAATAAAAAAGTGTAGATTGCCCCAAAAAAGAAAATGTAACTATGAAAATTAAAAAGAATTTTTAATGACAAATACTCACATTATCGAAGCCAAGTGATTATTTTTCTTCCCTTCTCGAAAATGTTACGTACTTCGACTTTAGCTCACTACGTGGCTGCGTGAGTAAACATGAGTCTATAAATGCAATACAAATTAGAAACCAGCGATATATCCTATGATGCAGTATGAAAATGTAGGTTTTCCTGATAGGACTGAATGGGTTAAATAAATTTAGAGCGGGTGAGGCACTAAATCGACGAAGAACCTTTCCTTCAGTGACAACTACAAAAGTCTAAATTAGAAGAAAGTTAAACATTTCTTTTAAGTGATGTTCTTAAAGAGTATAATATAAATATGCGAACATGACTTGAAAAAAACTTGGGATTACCTCGACATTAGAATAAAAATGGTCCAACTCTTCAAGTGGAATGTTTATCAAGTCCGGCGTGACAAACAATCTAACATACTTTGGTAGATAACTTCCACTTCGAAATTTGACATCTGGATGGTCTGGTCTTATAATCTCTCTGATCCGGTCAATCGGCGACTAAAATTTAATATTAATGTCCTGATCTTTTAACGAATTTTTTAAAATGTTTTGCAAGATGTTGTGAAGAGTACCTGGCTTCTTCCTAGATTTCGTGATAGTTTGTTTTGCTGAATGGCTTTTAAAGACTCGGGGGTAAAAGGTCGGGGACGAATTTGAAGATTCCACATTGTCACAATTACAAAACAGTAACAGTTTTCAGATTTAAATAATACGAAATATTTAAGGCCGGATTCAACACAATGACTTCACATCCAGAAAGCCACTGATCAACAAAAGCTGCTTAAGTCTTGCTTTATTTGAAGGAGGTAAAGTAGTAAATGAGAATGTAACCATAATGATCATGATCGCGTGCAAATGGAAATTGCAGAAACACATTGCGTGTCTCGCATGTTTTCCGGCGGCTTGAGCTGATGTAATGCCAAAATGACAAATGAGCATGACTTAAAAGACTTCTTCATGAGGGTGGAAAGTGAAAAGTGTACTTTTTCTGATCATTTAATATTATTAATGGAAGTCGCCAAGAGTTTATCGCTTTTAGTAATAATTAATAACTGAGTTTTAGGGTTTTACTTTCATTCAAAAGATAGTGAAATTTAAATTCGAGTGAGTTTTTTTGTTTTTGTATAGATACAAGGTCTCCTTAATAATGTGCAGCCCCTTCTAAAATTTTAACACATACGTACATAACCCTGCTAATACCCAATCATAAAATTTTCTTTCAGAACCAATCGACAAATGTGAAAATGGGTGTGCTTTCTATATATGATACGGCATTTGGTATCCCAATATTAATGAACTTGCTTTCGCCATAATTTGAAGCTATGATTTTTTTAGCTTATAGAAATTAATAAACCAACCAAAACACGAGATAAATGTTTTCCTGTTAAGTACTAGAAATTCTGGTGCCTGTTCTAAAAATTTGCAAAACATTGTTTTTCAACGGTGATTGATGTGTGTCAATAATGTGTATAGTCGTATGCCATTCGGCTGCTACTCCTCGTTTTTGACTGTCGGAGTAATAATCAAATATTATATTTGGCGAAAGGCATACCTTAATATTTTTATGTAAACCTTTGTGATGAGGCTACAAATGTTTTTGGTTGCAAAGTGTTCTAAGTCTCCGAAAAAACTTCACCCACAAGAAGAAAAACATGGACGTCATAAAAATATCATTCGTGTGTGGTGGTGCCTTATCCTTAATTCACGGCTGTCACAATATCATCTACATATCAACTGGTTTTTATCTTCTTGTCACTAACCTGTCACCTACATGAATGAATACAAAAAAGTTTTAGCTGTCACATTCGGTGGCATTGTAAATATTGCTTTCAGTGGCTCTTGAGATCGTCCGAACATGTACAAATTCTGACTTTAGAAGAAATTAAATCCAACTACAGAAAGATAGATATTTATTTGTAACCATAATGTTATAAAACTAATGACACGTTGGCTGATATTTAATTTATTTTAATGCTAGTGTAAACACATTCACTTGTCAATTTTTTCAAATAAAAGTTAAGGAATTTATCTTGATGCTTAATCAGGATAAATTATTTGGTTGTATCAGAATCCTTTTTAATGTACATGAATATTAATATTATTATTATTAATTAATTATTAATTATTATTATTAATATTAACAAAAAAATTAACGTTAAATAGCTGGGGTCAATCGAGACATGGATTTTTAAGCTTGTTTTGTAGATGACTTATTTAATTAGTTTGCAAATTAAATGCAAAACAAACTTACAAAAAAAGACTAAAATACATTTCCGAGAAGCCCTTACGGGAAAGGAGAAAATTACCTTAAAATGTGTAAGCAATGAATTGAAATATATTGCACACAATAATGAAATGAATTTCGGAATACTGACACAAAGTTACGATCTGTTATTTGATCACCAGGAAGCAACTTTACAAGATTGTAGAGCCAGCGCCATTGTTGAAAATTGAAGTAATAATTATCATCATTTTGAATCCAAGGGAGCTCAATGCTTACCCTGAAGTGTTTGATTTTGATGCGTCGAGTTGTAAAATAAAGTAAACGTAAGATTATGAATTATTTAGTCATGGATACTCGTCTCAGAATTTTTTTATAGCTCATCTTTATCTTTTTACAGCTTTAATGTGCATGTAATCTTATTAATATACTCTGTCATTTACATTCCACTGACATTGGTGGCCACGTATTTTTATTCCCTTTGACGTGCAAGTCGATTTTTCTGAGAGGACACCACATTTCCTACGGAGCATATGAAAGTTTTTGGGAGGACATTGTCCTCCCTGTCCCATAGGATGCTACACCCATGCATTGAAGATCTAGTTCGAGCAGGTTATTTAAATTTAGTTGAGGCTATCGTCGGGTAGACTTTATAACGAGAGACTTACACACCTAAGTTCAATCAACAACTAATTTAGTATCAGAGTGATGAAGTGATCGAAGGAAATGATGAGCCGTTTATATAATTCTAATGACAAACATGGGCCGCTTATAATAGTGCCATTTCTTATGCCAATATATTTAATAAAATTAAGTGGCAGTTATTTCCAACTCAAAATAGGAAGTGTTCAATCTAATAAAAGAGTCAAAAAATTGAAAACGAAAGGCAAGAAATATACGAAGACTCATTGCCTTCAATATGCAAGGAATACAATAGGCCAAAGATCGAAATCGAAATTTGTCATTTTATAGAATTATTCCTTTCCTATTGAAGGCAATGAGTCTTCGTATATTTCTTGCCTTTCGTTTTCAATTTTTTGACTCTTTTATTTTAATCTTTTTATTTGAAACCATTTAATTGTCATCGTACATTACATATTCAACTCACTTGTTCGAAAAAATGACGAATTCAACGATACACATGCAATTTCATGTACTAGTATAATATACTATGTTTTTTTTAGTTTTGTGCTCAATAATCTTGAAACGAGCGCAAGGTAGACAAACAATTTGTAGTGCATAAGATACCCCTAATACTCTATATATAGATTTGATCCCTTTTGAAACCATATATTTTCTTATTCGCCAACCACACGGGTTCAAACCCGATAGGGTCATCTTGGAAACCATGCTTTTCATGAATAATTTTAAAACTACATCAGATGTGGTGACACTTGAAACTGTATATGATGCGGAACGTCAATATCTACGGATTTTGTAGTTGGTCCAAGTCTCTGGCTATTAAGGGTTCGCCTGTAATACATTTTGAACGATCTGGGGTACCAAGTGAATCCAGACTCAGTCGTATACGACTGTCTCTTTTTGAAACCCTTGGTTTCCAAATATAATCAACGGTGCTTACGCACCGTTGAATATGACAGTGGTCGATCGTGCTTCGCACGATCTCCAGTTCTTGCCTTCGAAAAATGACTCACATGGTACTAACAAGCTGTTATGTATCCACAGCTCGATTGCTGGCGAAAGGTGGCTGCTTTTTAATCCAATTTTTCAATATTCGTAAAAATTTACGTACATAACTTGTACTTAATAACATTATGTTATTCTAATTAAACGTTCTTTGTGACGAAATCATTTAAAACTTAATAAGACAGTCTTAATTAAAACCTCGTTTAATTCTTAATGGAATTGGCAATATAGTCATAGTCATGGTTTAATACTTTATTAAAATTATGGATATGATTTGGCTTGTTGTAATTATTAGTGTAGTGCATGCTTTCACTAAAACCGGCAATAATTGGAATGTGAACATCGTAAATGATATCAGTTTTTAATATACATATCATCAGCTAAAAGAACTGGCAATGAAAGATTACCGGCATCGTTTTACTAGAACACTTAGTTTGGTAAGTACAAAGGTACTCTGGTAATAAAATTAATTGAAAACTAATCAATAGAGCTACATTAGTATATTGGCTTTCAGCGTTAAATGTAGTGATAATCATGCCATGATTATCATGGTCTTTCCCTTTTATACTCTACTACTATATAAATATAAAGTGTTTCATGTAGTATCTGGTAATCCACTTTTTGAGGCTAAGTTCAAGGTTACTTTCTTCAAGCGTAAGGTATTACAGGGGTGGCATGGGATTTGGCAGGTATCACAAAGGAGGGTTCGGAATCATGAAAGTGGGGTTGGAGGGTATATCAGAATTGGGTTTGGATTGTATCACGGAGGTGGGTTTAAAGGGTGTCATATTAACACATTTAATCTCGTTTAATGCTTTCAGCATCGTCACCAGGCCTGCTTTTACAAACAGGGACATAGTTCTTAAAAAATATGAAAAGATTTACCATAATTGAGATGCTCTGTTCTTAAATTCATGTACATGACGTATTTTGGCACAAACGATTAGATTAAAATTCCTCGCATGGATAAAGTGTTAAGGGACCTACTGAATACTCTAAGGTATTACCTACTTAGATTATTAACGCAAGGTAGCCTTTATGATTATGAGTGAGCACCTTTATGGGAATGGCTAGCTACCAAACTTATTACTATAATTGCATATAGAGCTAAGGTCCTATTATTAACTATCATTCAACGAGTTTAACTCATCGTCAATATCTATCTATATGTAGGTTATTAAGCATGCTGGTTATTGACAGCGTTGCGTTATTAGTCTTTTAAGCTGAATAAAATCTCGAAAACTGCGCGCATAAATTCGAAATATCGATTTAATGTGAAGTGTATGTCTGTATTATGCATGCTCATTAAAATTATGAATCGATGGCATTGTCAATTTTTATATTCAACATAATATCTTTAACATTTTCTTTTCATACGTTTTAACAGGTTTTATTAATATTTGATTACAATTTTGCAATGTGGTAAAAATACTAAAAATATTGTAATAAACGTATAATACGTACTACAAATAACTTCAAAGTCAATGTTTATCAACCTGTTAGTCGACGAAAAAACAAATTAAATGCATGGAATAAATATGGAATTATAGAATACAAACTTTGACGTCACTTTCACTCAACCATTTTGTACGACCAGGAAAAATCTAACGAAAATATTCGAGTAATGAAAATGTGTTTACCTCTCAGGTTTTTAATCAATTAGCACAACACAACCAACCACACCAGGATTTTTCTGGAAACTTGCCATTATTCCTCCTTGTGCAAAAAAGCATGTCCTGTTTGCTTGGGGTACTGTGCATTTTATCCGTTTAATGTATACTGTATACATATGCACGCAAGGAGCCGACTAGTTTAAACTAAAAACGATTTAGTAGGTGTAATTTTAATTGTATGAGTAAGAATCTAGCAGAAAACATTTCTACTGCTACCGATACTTTTTTCATTGTTAATTTATTTCATACTTTTCTAAAGTTTTCATATATAGTAAAAGTATTTTTTACACAAAATAGTACAAACAAGTACTAGTAAAGGGAAAGTAGATACAGTCGAACGCGAACTATACTGCGTGAAAGTGAAAGTCTTTTTGTGTGAATAACATGGATTAGAGTATTTCATTCGCGTAATTTAACATGAATCAATCCAAGAGGTCCTATCGTTTCTTTTTCCTTTCCCCTTTCGAAGTTGAAGGCGACTCCGAAGACTTATCAACAATCACCTGCCCATCAACAATCTCTTGGCGAAGAGGTGACTCTTCAATCTGTTTCTGAGCTTGGATGTAAAACATGATGTCTCGGAGCTGTTCATTCAGATCCGCTACCTCAGCGTCCTTTTCCTTCTTAAACGTTTCCAAATCGCCTTCCAACTTCTTTGTCAGCTCCCTCCACTTGACTTGATCTTGCTGAAGGTACTTGTTCAAGTCTTTTTCTTCTTTTAGTTCCGCACTTAATTTTGAAAGCTTTGAGTTCACTGCTACCAACTTCTTCTCCAAGGCTGCCCGTTCCTTCTTAGTGTTAACAAGTCGACATTCCACCTCCTGCTTTTGGTTTGCGGTGTTTGCAACCTTTAGCTGAAGTTTCTCCACCTCCTTTCGAAAGTCTTTGGCTTGTTCTTCCAGACGCTCCTCAAAGAAATGGCGTTGAGCTTCCAGCTGAGTGGTTAGCAAATAGGTGAACTCCAACTGCAGATTATCCACCTTTTCATCTGAATCTTCACAATTGTCTGATGCTCTTCCTCGATTCCCAACGCCGCCAACTTCCACCAGCTTACCATCCTTGTTTTGGAGCAGTCGGTGGACAAAGTTGTCACCGGCATAGTCCCACACGCGATTGTTATCTGGTTGGATCGCGTAGCAATGGGAAGTCTCACAAAAGTGTTTGTAAGCGTGTCCTTGAACATAGCGACCACATCCAATGTGTCCACAAATCAAGCAAATCCACAATGACTCGCAGGAGCCACACTCGAAGCAAACGTTCTTGGCAACCATTTCGGGCGTCTGGACATAGCGGCAGACCGGGCATCTAGAGTCACTCCACTTTGAAAGACAACCGGAATGAAATGTGTGGTTGCATAAAATAGTTAAAATTCCATCCACTGACTCATCCATTCTCTCCAAACAAACGGGGCATGTGGGAAGCTCAGTGTGACCTATGAAATGAAAAGGATGCGATGATCATAAAATAAATTTGCTCTATTTTTTTTACCGCAATCAAATGTAAACTGAGGAAAACATTGGTAGGCACCAAGCAAAGGTAATCCTATCATCCCTCCGTCATCCTTCATACTCTCGACCCTTGACACGAATGCCATTCTGCAAACTTCCTCTTCCAGCGAGTTGTAAGGCACCCCATTCATAGCCTTGTAGACTTCAGCAGCTGACACCTCCGAGTTGCATTTCAATAGAGCCATATACTGATTTGGAGTTGCTTCACGGATAATCTGAATATGGTCCAAATCCTTCTGGAAAGGAGCCACAAACTGAAGCAAATCCCGACAAGAAAGGTAACACGGGACAGAAAGCATTAGCAGCATGTCACTTGGTCCAGGGTTGGAATTTTCCTTGCCCAAATCCAGATGAGTTCGCTCATTTTCCTTGTACAAGTGTATTATCCCTTTTGTAATTTCAACAAATGAGTTTCCAGAGAAGAAGCAGACCTTCTTTGGCAATTCCAAATCCGTACAGCTTAAACTCGCAATCGCCGCGAAGCCAGGAGGGGGTGGAAGTGATGCAGAGGCTTCATCCTCAGGTTTCTCTGACTCTTCCTCCTCATTCATAATGCTGGACACCAAAAGCGTTTCCACAGTGTAAGAAGTTGGGACTCGTAATCCTCTTGTTTGCGTCTTGTCACCACGTCCAAACTGGAGTTCGGAACCCGTTAGTGTTGCGTCACGATACTTTTGAGATTTAAAACTAAGATTTATTAAAGGTTGATGACCCTCTCCGCAAACTTCAAGTAAAATCACACAACAATTGACGTACGGGGCCATATGATCTCCTTAATAGGTGCCAGGTGCTAATTTCAGCTTACTTCGTCAAATGCAACAGCACAGCTGACAGTGAAAACTGATAATACCAAACTAATCAAATTATATTCAGATATCCAAAACCGATATTGAAACTAACAGCTAACAAAACAACTTTTTAATAGAAGGCTCAGCTAACAACGCTCCATGGTTTAGTTTGAAGCACATTAAGCCTTGATGATCAAAAGGGGGAACACAAGTCTCTCCCACACTCATTCACAATCAATTCAAGTTAAAAAGTAGAATATTTCCCCTCTAAAAAAAACTTCTCAAAAGTGACTTCCAACTATTGCTTTATATTTATGTATTTCATAGTTCTCAACAAGTCAAGTTGATGGAATGGAGTAATGCATTGATGCAATTAAAATAAAAGACTGAATGATTAAAAAAACGGTCCCTCACTTAACTTTCTGATGCTCTAATGAATAATCGTTAGTATGTACTTACGTCAGCCTTCAAGTTTAAATCTTTTACTGCTTACACGTATGCATATGAGTCTGTCAAAACTTCACAGTTGCAAAGATAAACGTGGGATTACCCTTGACGTCGTAATCGGCTTGACTGATTGGAACTTCTTCTGGGAAAACCTGACTATGGTTGGATCTTCGCCCTAAACATTTTTCAACTTTGGTTTTCACCCATTTCCACAACCTTCTGAAGTGACCAACAGCAATGGCAAATTGATTTGGTTTAGCGTTTTCATTCCGCTTTGTCAAAGTTGAAGAAGAGAATCGTTGTAGAAAGATAACCAATAATAAATTAATAACAATTAGTTTCAACACGATTACTACGGAAATAAAAAAAATGGGATGCAGATGTGTCCATGGTATTATCAACACATTCCCACATTGTGTCCGTCCACTCGCCACAAAGTAATCTAAAAATTACCATGAAGGAGTGCCAAAAGTCTCCAAAATGCCAGTGAGAATCTGGACTCCAGATTCTGGAGGATGGTGGCCTGCAATTCGACCATTCTTTTACTGGCTAATTTAATCGATGCTTACTTTAAGTATCAAAATATATTCAAGCAATAATAATATTACGATGTATTTAACCATTACCCTGATCTCTCCGAAATAAATTTACTCCAGCGACACAAAATAACGTAAAATGTACTAATTGCCACAATTGTCATATCACTAACATTTCGCATGGAGTTAAACGCTGAACTCACAAGCGAATGTAATGCTGGCCAGATTCTTGCCAGCTTGAAAACCCGAAGCTGTTTAAAACAAAAAATATAGTTATCTATATTTATGTTACACCAGCAAATCGTTCATTATTTTTTGAAGTTACTAAGAAATGTTACTGAAGATAAGCTGCCAATTGCCTTTGTCACAGGGGTTGCAATTTTTTCCACCACAAATATCACCTCCGCGAACGACACAATTACAAGAATAAATTCAAAAGTGTTCCATTTATCTTGGAAGAAGGTACGTGGACCGCTTGATATTAATTTGAATAGACACTCCAGTATAAAGAGCATGAGAACTATCTACAAACGAAAACACAACCATTGTTCATTGGAAAAATGTTAAAAAACTAATCGTAAGTATCAAAATATTGACCTACCAAATATCCCCATCCCATTGCCAAGGCCAGCTCATAGTTTTCCTCCATTCTAAAATGCTCCATGGAAAGTAGTATTAAATTAACAACTGACGCAATACCCATTATGAGGTCAGTGAATGGGTTGAATACGATGAGTCTGAGTAGATTTCTGAGGAGAAGTAGAAATCTTGCACATGGGACGTATACAAAAATAATCTAAAATAAAATATAAATTTGTTATTTTACTTCCGTACTCCCATTTTTGAAATAATATGAAAATAACATTTACATGTATCATTTTTATATGAATGATTTCATCAGAGATGTTTTGGAGGATAATCTTAGAAATAAGTGATGAATTTTACGATATAAATTTACCAAAGCATTTAAGACATGCTCCCTTTTGTCGCTCAGGCTCCGAATGCGTTTCATCTATTTCCACAATATTTTCATCTGGAACAAAACTACATTCACTCCTGCTTTGTCTACCTCCAATCTCGTCAAGCTTCTCAGCTATTTGCAATTCTTTTTGGAGTTCATCAAAAGATTTGGAAACTACAGCCAAAATCATATTCAGTGAGTAGAATGATCCAAGGAAAATTGTTACCACGAAATAAAGTACATGCCATGGACCGGCTGTTCTTAAAATCTAAAAACATCAGATGACATTTTATCACGACATCTAGTAATCAGTTAATAAGAAAAGTCATTCGTGTACAATTTACTTTTTGATAAATCTGGTCCCATGAATCCTGATGCATTAGCCGTATAGTTGACATTATAGCCCAACCCATAGAACCATACAAATGGTCATCACCCTCCAGACCTTGAAAACATATTGTGTAGTTTTCTGGACACTCCCTTTTTTCAAGTACATGTTCCAGAAATTAAAATAATTTTATGCACACACACAATCGCACACTTGGGTCTTTCTACATGTGTAAAATTAATTACCAACCTCAATGAATAATATCCACAAGTACGGTATTGATCTTTAGAACGAAACCAATTAGTGCTGTTTGAGACCCAAGCATGCCATTTCATGTCACGTTCCACGCCAACCGAGCCGTCCTCTGGGAAATCATGAATGCATTTTTGTGTTGATGCACCCATATAAAGTTGATAGCCCACTAGGGCAAATATCCATGTTGCAAGTAATATCCATATGAATATGTCTCTCATATCCCGAACAGTTCTCAATACTGCTTCTACAGTTGATTTTAAACCTACAAAAATTATATGGATTCATAAATAAGTATATTTTTTATTAAAATATAGTTTTGAAAAATTGTACTTTACTCGGTGTTAATGCTGCAATTTTTAATGATCGAATCCCAGCAAAAAAATAATACCGTCCGATGTCTGGCAAATAGAAGGGAAGTAGGAGTAGCAGATCCAAAATGCCCCAGCCATCCCGTAACATCATAAATTTTTTACTCACAAGTCCTTTTGCTGTCACGCTCACAACGAAATAAAAAAGTGTAGATTGCCCCAAAAAAGAAAATGTAACTATGAAAATTAAAAAGAATTTTTAATGACAAATACTCACATTATCGAAGCCAAGTGATTATTTTTCTTCCCTTCTCGAAAATGTTACGTACTTCGACTTTAGCTCACTACGTGGCTGCGTGAGTAAACATGAGTCTATAAATGCAATACAAATTAGAAACCAGCGATATATCCTATGATGCAGTATGAAAATGTAGGTTTTCCTGATAGGACTGAATGGGTTAAATAAATTTAGAGCGGGTGAGGCACTAAATCGACGAAGAACCTTTCCTTCAGTGACAACTACAAAAGTCTAAATTAGAAGAAAGTTAAACATTTCTTTTAAGTGATGTTCTTAAAGAGTATAATATAAATATGCGAACATGACTTGAAAAAAACTTGGGATTACCTCGACATTAGAATAAAAATGGTCCAACTCTTCAAGTGGAATGTTTATCAAGTCCGGCGTGACAAACAATCTAACATACTTTGGTAGATAACTTCCACTTCGAAATTTGACATCTGGATGGTCTGGTCTTATAATCTCTCTGATCCGGTCAATCGGCGACTAAAATTTAATATTAATGTCCTGATCTTTTAACGAATTTTTTAAAATGTTTTGCAAGATGTTGTGAAGAGTACCTGGCTTCTTCCTAGATTTCGTGATAGTTTGTTTTGCTGAATGGCTTTTAAAGACTCGGGGGTAAAAGGTCGGGGACGAATTTGAAGATTCCACATTGTCACAATTACAAAACAGTAACAGTTTTCAGATTTAAATAATACGAAATATTTAAGGCCGGATTCAACACAATGACTTCACATCCAGAAAGCCACTGATCAACAAAAGCTGCTTAAGTCTTGCTTTATTTGAAGGAGGTAAAGTAGTAAATGAGAATGTAACCATAATGATCATGATCGCGTGCAAATGGAAATTGCAGAAACACATTGCGTGTCTCGCATGTTTTCCGGCGGCTTGAGCTGATGTAATGCCAAAATGACAAATGAGCATGACTTAAAAGACTTCTTCATGAGGGTGGAAAGTGAAAAGTGTACTTTTTCTGATCATTTAATATTATTAATGGAAGTCGCCAAGAGTTTATCGCTTTTAGTAATAATTAATAACTGAGTTTTAGGGTTTTACTTTCATTCAAAAGATAGTGAAATTTAAATTCGAGTGAGTTTTTTTGTTTTTGTATAGATACAAGGTCTCCTTAATAATGTGCAGCCCCTTCTAAAATTTTAACACATACGTACATAACCCTGCTAATACCCAATCATAAAATTTTCTTTCAGAACCAATCGACAAATGTGAAAATGGGTGTGCTTTCTATATATGATACGGCATTTGGTATCCCAATATTAATGAACTTGCTTTCGCCATAATTTGAAGCTATGATTTTTTTAGCTTATAGAAATTAATAAACCAACCAAAACACGAGATAAATGTTTTCCTGTTAAGTACTAGAAATTCTGGTGCCTGTTCTAAAAATTTGCAAAACATTGTTTTTCAACGGTGATTGATGTGTGTCAATAATGTGTATAGTCGTATGCCATTCGGCTGCTACTCCTCGTTTTTGACTGTCGGAGTAATAATCAAATATTATATTTGGCGAAAGGCATACCTTAATATTTTTATGTAAACCTTTGTGATGAGGCTACAAATGTTTTTGGTTGCAAAGTGTTCTAAGTCTCCGAAAAAACTTCACCCACAAGAAGAAAAACATGGACGTCATAAAAATATCATTCGTGTGTGGTGGTGCCTTATCCTTAATTCACGGCTGTCACAATATCATCTACATATCAACTGGTTTTTATCTTCTTGTCACTAACCTGTCACCTACATGAATGAATACAAAAAAGTTTTAGCTGTCACATTCGGTGGCATTGTAAATATTGCTTTCAGTGGCTCTTGAGATCGTCCGAACATGTACAAATTCTGACTTTAGAAGAAATTAAATCCAACTACAGAAAGATAGATATTTATTTGTAACCATAATGTTATAAAACTAATGACACGTTGGCTGATATTTAATTTATTTTAATGCTAGTGTAAACACATTCACTTGTCAATTTTTTCAAATAAAAGTTAAGGAATTTATCTTGATGCTTAATCAGGATAAATTATTTGGTTGTATCAGAATCCTTTTTAATGTACATGAATATTAATATTATTATTATTAATTAATTATTAATTATTATTATTAATATTAACAAAAAAATTAACGTTAAATAGCTGGGGTCAATCGAGACATGGATTTTTAAGCTTGTTTTGTAGATGACTTATTTAATTAGTTTGCAAATTAAATGCAAAACAAACTTACAAAAAAAGACTAAAATACATTTCCGAGAAGCCCTTACGGGAAAGGAGAAAATTACCTTAAAATGTGTAAGCAATGAATTGAAATATATTGCACACAATAATGAAATGAATTTCGGAATACTGACACAAAGTTACGATCTGTTATTTGATCACCAGGAAGCAACTTTACAAGATTGTAGAGCCAGCGCCATTGTTGAAAATTGAAGTAATAATTATCATCATTTTGAATCCAAGGGAGCTCAATGCTTACCCTGAAGTGTTTGATTTTGATGCGTCGAGTTGTAAAATAAAGTAAACGTAAGATTATGAATTATTTAGTCATGGATACTCGTCTCAGAATTTTTTTATAGCTCATCTTTATCTTTTTACAGCTTTAATGTGCATGTAATCTTATTAATATACTCTGTCATTTACATTCCACTGACATTGGTGGCCACGTATTTTTATTCCCTTTGACGTGCAAGTCGATTTTTCTGAGAGGACACCACATTTCCTACGGAGCATATGAAAGTTTTTGGGAGGACATTGTCCTCCCTGTCCCATAGGATGCTACACCCATGCATTGAAGATCTAGTTCGAGCAGGTTATTTAAATTTAGTTGAGGCTATCGTCGGGTAGACTTTATAACGAGAGACTTACACACCTAAGTTCAATCAACAACTAATTTAGTATCAGAGTGATGAAGTGATCGAAGGAAATGATGAGCCGTTTATATAATTCTAATGACAAACATGGGCCGCTTATAATAGTGCCATTTCTTATGCCAATATATTTAATAAAATTAAGTGGCAGTTATTTCCAACTCAAAATAGGAAGTGTTCAATCTAATAAAAGAGTCAAAAAATTGAAAACGAAAGGCAAGAAATATACGAAGACTCATTGCCTTCAATATGCAAGGAATACAATAGGCCAAAGATCGAAATCGAAATTTGTCATTTTATAGAATTATTCCTTTCCTATTGAAGGCAATGAGTCTTCGTATATTTCTTGCCTTTCGTTTTCAATTTTTTGACTCTTTTATTTTAATCTTTTTATTTGAAACCATTTAATTGTCATCGTACATTACATATTCAACTCACTTGTTCGAAAAAATGACGAATTCAACGATACACATGCAATTTCATGTACTAGTATAATATACTATGTTTTTTTTAGTTTTGTGCTCAATAATCTTGAAACGAGCGCAAGGTAGACAAACAATTTGTAGTGCATAAGATACCCCTAATACTCTATATATAGATTTGATCCCTTTTGAAACCATATATTTTCTTATTCGCCAACCACACGGGTTCAAACCCGATAGGGTCATCTTGGAAACCATGCTTTTCATGAATAATTTTAAAACTACATCAGATGTGGTGACACTTGAAACTGTATATGATGCGGAACGTCAATATCTACGGATTTTGTAGTTGGTCCAAGTCTCTGGCTATTAAGGGTTCGCCTGTAATACATTTTGAACGATCTGGGGTACCAAGTGAATCCAGACTCAGTCGTATACGACTGTCTCTTTTTGAAACCCTTGGTTTCCAAATATAATCAACGGTGCTTACGCACCGTTGAATATGACAGTGGTCGATCGTGCTTCGCACGATCTCCAGTTCTTGCCTTCGAAAAATGACTCACATGGTACTAACAAGCTGTTATGTATCCACAGCTCGATTGCTGGCGAAAGGTGGCTGCTTTTTAATCCAATTTTTCAATATTCGTAAAAATTTACGTACATAACTTGTACTTAATAACATTATGTTATTCTAATTAAACGTTCTTTGTGACGAAATCATTTAAAACTTAATAAGACAGTCTTAATTAAAACCTCGTTTAATTCTTAATGGAATTGGCAATATAGTCATAGTCATGGTTTAATACTTTATTAAAATTATGGATATGATTTGGCTTGTTGTAATTATTAGTGTAGTGCATGCTTTCACTAAAACCGGCAATAATTGGAATGTGAACATCGTAAATGATATCAGTTTTTAATATACATATCATCAGCTAAAAGAACTGGCAATGAAAGATTACCGGCATCGTTTTACTAGAACACTTAGTTTGGTAAGTACAAAGGTACTCTGGTAATAAAATTAATTGAAAACTAATCAATAGAGCTACATTAGTATATTGGCTTTCAGCGTTAAATGTAGTGATAATCATGCCATGATTATCATGGTCTTTCCCTTTTATACTCTACTACTATATAAATATAAAGTGTTTCATGTAGTATCTGGTAATCCACTTTTTGAGGCTAAGTTCAAGGTTACTTTCTTCAAGCGTAAGGTATTACAGGGGTGGCATGGGATTTGGCAGGTATCACAAAGGAGGGTTCGGAATCATGAAAGTGGGGTTGGAGGGTATATCAGAATTGGGTTTGGATTGTATCACGGAGGTGGGTTTAAAGGGTGTCATATTAACACATTTAATCTCGTTTAATGCTTTCAGCATCGTCACCAGGCCTGCTTTTACAAACAGGGACATAGTTCTTAAAAAATATGAAAAGATTTACCATAATTGAGATGCTCTGTTCTTAAATTCATGTACATGACGTATTTTGGCACAAACGATTAGATTAAAATTCCTCGCATGGATAAAGTGTTAAGGGACCTACTGAATACTCTAAGGTATTACCTACTTAGATTATTAACGCAAGGTAGCCTTTATGATTATGAGTGAGCACCTTTATGGGAATGGCTAGCTACCAAACTTATTACTATAATTGCATATAGAGCTAAGGTCCTATTATTAACTATCATTCAACGAGTTTAACTCATCGTCAATATCTATCTATATGTAGGTTATTAAGCATGCTGGTTATTGACAGCGTTGCGTTATTAGTCTTTTAAGCTGAATAAAATCTCGAAAACTGCGCGCATAAATTCGAAATATCGATTTAATGTGAAGTGTATGTCTGTATTATGCATGCTCATTAAAATTATGAATCGATGGCATTGTCAATTTTTATATTCAACATAATATCTTTAACATTTTCTTTTCATACGTTTTAACAGGTTTTATTAATATTTGATTACAATTTTGCAATGTGGTAAAAATACTAAAAATATTGTAATAAACGTATAATACGTACTACAAATAACTTCAAAGTCAATGTTTATCAACCTGTTAGTCGACGAAAAAACAAATTAAATGCATGGAATAAATATGGAATTATAGAATACAAACTTTGACGTCACTTTCACTCAACCATTTTGTACGACCAGGAAAAATCTAACGAAAATATTCGAGTAATGAAAATGTGTTTACCTCTCAGGTTTTTAATCAATTAGCACAACACAACCAACCACACCAGGATTTTTCTGGAAACTTGCCATTATTCCTCCTTGTGCAAAAAAGCATGTCCTGTTTGCTTGGGGTACTGTGCATTTTATCCGTTTAATGTATACTGTATACATATGCACGCAAGGAGCCGACTAGTTTAAACTAAAAACGATTTAGTAGGTGTAATTTTAATTGTATGAGTAAGAATCTAGCAGAAAACATTTCTACTGCTACCGATACTTTTTTCATTGTTAATTTATTTCATACTTTTCTAAAGTTTTCATATATAGTAAAAGTATTTTTTACACAAAATAGTACAAACAAGTACTAGTAAAGGGAAAGTAGATACAGTCGAACGCGAACTATACTGCGTGAAAGTGAAAGTCTTTTTGTGTGAATAACATGGATTAGAGTATTTCATTCGCGTAATTTAACATGAATCAATCCAAGAGGTCCTATCGTTTCTTTTTCCTTTCCCCTTTCGAAGTTGAAGGCGACTCCGAAGACTTATCAACAATCACCTGCCCATCAACAATCTCTTGGCGAAGAGGTGACTCTTCAATCTGTTTCTGAGCTTGGATGTAAAACATGATGTCTCGGAGCTGTTCATTCAGATCCGCTACCTCAGCGTCCTTTTCCTTCTTAAACGTTTCCAAATCGCCTTCCAACTTCTTTGTCAGCTCCCTCCACTTGACTTGATCTTGCTGAAGGTACTTGTTCAAGTCTTTTTCTTCTTTTAGTTCCGCACTTAATTTTGAAAGCTTTGAGTTCACTGCTACCAACTTCTTCTCCAAGGCTGCCCGTTCCTTCTTAGTGTTAACAAGTCGACATTCCACCTCCTGCTTTTGGTTTGCGGTGTTTGCAACCTTTAGCTGAAGTTTCTCCACCTCCTTTCGAAAGTCTTTGGCTTGTTCTTCCAGACGCTCCTCAAAGAAATGGCGTTGAGCTTCCAGCTGAGTGGTTAGCAAATAGGTGAACTCCAACTGCAGATTATCCACCTTTTCATCTGAATCTTCACAATTGTCTGATGCTCTTCCTCGATTCCCAACGCCGCCAACTTCCACCAGCTTACCATCCTTGTTTTGGAGCAGTCGGTGGACAAAGTTGTCACCGGCATAGTCCCACACGCGATTGTTATCTGGTTGGATCGCGTAGCAATGGGAAGTCTCACAAAAGTGTTTGTAAGCGTGTCCTTGAACATAGCGACCACATCCAATGTGTCCACAAATCAAGCAAATCCACAATGACTCGCAGGAGCCACACTCGAAGCAAACGTTCTTGGCAACCATTTCGGGCGTCTGGACATAGCGGCAGACCGGGCATCTAGAGTCACTCCACTTTGAAAGACAACCGGAATGAAATGTGTGGTTGCATAAAATAGTTAAAATTCCATCCACTGACTCATCCATTCTCTCCAAACAAACGGGGCATGTGGGAAGCTCAGTGTGACCTATGAAATGAAAAGGATGCGATGATCATAAAATAAATTTGCTCTATTTTTTTTACCGCAATCAAATGTAAACTGAGGAAAACATTGGTAGGCACCAAGCAAAGGTAATCCTATCATCCCTCCGTCATCCTTCATACTCTCGACCCTTGACACGAATGCCATTCTGCAAACTTCCTCTTCCAGCGAGTTGTAAGGCACCCCATTCATAGCCTTGTAGACTTCAGCAGCTGACACCTCCGAGTTGCATTTCAATAGAGCCATATACTGATTTGGAGTTGCTTCACGGATAATCTGAATATAGTCCAAATCCTTCTGGAAAGGAGCCACAAACTGAAGCAAATCCCGACAAGAAAGGTAACACGGGACAGAAAGCATTAGCAGCATGTCACTTGGTCCAGGGTTGGAATTTTCCTTGCCCAAATCCAGATGAGTTCGCTCATTTTCCTTGTACAAGTGTATTATCCCTTTTGTAATTTCAACAAATGAGTTTCCAGAGAAGAAGCAGACCTTCTTTGGCAATTCCAAATCCGTACAGCTTAAACTCGCAATCGCCGCGAAGCCAGGAGGGGGTGGAAGTGATGCAGAGGCTTCATCCTCAGGTTTCTCTGACTCTTCCTCCTCATTCATAATGCTGGACACCAAAAGCGTTTCCACAGTGTAAGAAGTTGGGACTCGTAATCCTCTTGTTTGCGTCTTGTCACCACGTCCAAACTGGAGTTCGGAACCCGTTAGTGTTGCGTCACGATACTTTTGAGATTTAAAACTAAGATTTATTAAAGGTTGATGACCCTCTCCGCAAACTTCAAGTAAAATCACACAACAATTGACGTACGGGGCCATATGATCTCCTTAATAGGTGCCAGGTGCTAATTTCAGCTTACTTCGTCAAATGCAACAGCACAGCTGACAGTGAAAACTGATAATACCAAACTAATCAAATTATATTCAGATATCCAAAACCGATATTGAAACTAACAGCTAACAAAACAACTTTTTAATAGAAGGCTCAGCTAACAACGCTCCATGGTTTAGTTTGAAGCACATTAAGCCTTGATGATCAAAAGGGGGAACACAAGTCTCTCCCACACTCATTCACAATCAATTCAAGTTAAAAAGTAGAATATTTCCCCTCTAAAAAAAACTTCTCAAAAGTGACTTCCAACTATTGCTTTATATTTATGTATTTCATAGTTCTCAACAAGTCAAGTTGATGGAATGGAGTAATGCATTGATGCAATTAAAATAAAAGACTGAATGATTAAAAAAACGGTCCCTCACTTAACTTTCTGATGCTCTAATGAATAATCGTTAGTATGTACTTACGTCAGCCTTCAAGTTTAAATCTTTTACTGCTTACACGTATGCATATGAGTCTGTCAAAACTTCACAGTTGCAAAGATAAACGTGGGATTACCCTTGACGTCGTAATCGGCTTGACTGATTGGAACTTCTTCTGGGAAAACCTGACTATGGTTGGATCTTCGCCCTAAACATTTTTCAACTTTGGTTTTCACCCATTTCCACAACCTTCTGAAGTGACCAACAGCAATGGCAAATTGATTTGGTTTAGCGTTTTCATTCCGCTTTGTCAAAGTTGAAGAAGAGAATCGTTGTAGAAAGATAACCAATAATAAATTAATAACAATTAGTTTCAACACGATTACTACGGAAATAAAAAAAATGGGATGCAGATGTGTCCATGGTATTATCAACACATTCCCACATTGTGTCCGTCCACTCGCCACAAAGTAATCTAAAAATTACCATGAAGGAGTGCCAAAAGTCTCCAAAATGCCAGTGAGAATCTGGACTCCAGATTCTGGAGGATGGTGGCCTGCAATTCGACCATTCTTTTACTGGCTAATTTAATCGATGCTTACTTTAAGTATCAAAATATATTCAAGCAATAATAATATTACGATGTATTTAACCATTACCCTGATCTCTCCGAAATAAATTTACTCCAGCGACACAAAATAACGTAAAATGTACTAATTGCCACAATTGTCATATCACTAACATTTCGCATGGAGTTAAACGCTGAACTCACAAGCGAATGTAATGCTGGCCAGATTCTTGCCAGCTTGAAAACCCGAAGCTGTTTAAAACAAAAAATATAGTTATCTATATTTATGTTACACCAGCAAATCGTTCATTATTTTTTGAAGTTACTAAGAAATGTTACTGAAGATAAGCTGCCAATTGCCTTTGTCACAGGGGTTGCAATTTTTTCCACCACAAATATCACCTCCGCGAACGACACAATTACAAGAATAAATTCAAAAGTGTTCCATTTATCTTGGAAGAAGGTACGTGGACCGCTTGATATTAATTTGAATAGACACTCCAGTATAAAGAGCATGAGAACTATCTACAAACGAAAACACAACCATTGTTCATTGGAAAAATGTTAAAAAACTAATCGTAAGTATCAAAATATTGACCTACCAAATATCCCCATCCCATTGCCAAGGCCAGCTCATAGTTTTCCTCCATTCTAAAATGCTCCATGGAAAGTAGTATTAAATTAACAACTGACGCAATACCCATTATGAGGTCAGTGAATGGGTTGAATACGATGAGTCTGAGTAGATTTCTGAGGAGAAGTAGAAATCTTGCACATGGGACGTATACAAAAATAATCTAAAATAAAATATAAATTTGTTATTTTACTTCCGTACTCCCATTTTTGAAATAATATGAAAATAACATTTACATGTATCATTTTTATATGAATGATTTCATCAGAGATGTTTTGGAGGATAATCTTAGAAATAAGTGATGAATTTTACGATATAAATTTACCAAAGCATTTAAGACATGCTCCCTTTTGTCGCTCAGGCTCCGAATGCGTTTCATCTATTTCCACAATATTTTCATCTGGAACAAAACTACATTCACTCCTGCTTTGTCTACCTCCAATCTCGTCAAGCTTCTCAGCTATTTGCAATTCTTTTTGGAGTTCATCAAAAGATTTGGAAACTACAGCCAAAATCATATTCAGTGAGTAGAATGATCCAAGGAAAATTGTTACCACGAAATAAAGTACATGCCATGGACCGGCTGTTCTTAAAATCTAAAAACATCAGATGACATTTTATCACGACATCTAGTAATCAGTTAATAAGAAAAGTCATTCGTGTACAATTTACTTTTTGATAAATCTGGTCCCATGAATCCTGATGCATTAGCCGTATAGTTGACATTATAGCCCAACCCATAGAACCATACAAATGGTCATCACCCTCCAGACCTTGAAAACATATTGTGTAGTTTTCTGGACACTCCCTTTTTTCAAGTACATGTTCCAGAAATTAAAATAATTTTATGCACACACACAATCGCACACTTGGGTCTTTCTACATGTGTAAAATTAATTACCAACCTCAATGAATAATATCCACAAGTACGGTATTGATCTTTAGAACGAAACCAATTAGTGCTGTTTGAGACCCAAGCATGCCATTTCATGTCACGTTCCACGCCAACCGAGCCGTCCTCTGGGAAATCATGAATGCATTTTTGTGTTGATGCACCCATATAAAGTTGATAGCCCACTAGGGCAAATATCCATGTTGCAAGTAATATCCATATGAATATGTCTCTCATATCCCGAACAGTTCTCAATACTGCTTCTACAGTTGATTTTAAACCTACAAAAATTATATGGATTCATAAATAAGTATATTTTTTATTAAAATATAGTTTTGAAAAATTGTACTTTACTCGGTGTTAATGCTGCAATTTTTAATGATCGAATCCCAGCAAAAAAATAATACCGTCCGATGTCTGGCAAATAGAAGGGAAGTAGGAGTAGCAGATCCAAAATGCCCCAGCCATCCCGTAACATCATAAATTTTTTACTCACAAGTCCTTTTGCTGTCACGCTCACAACGAAATAAAAAAGTGTAGATTGCCCCAAAAAAGAAAATGTAACTATGAAAATTAAAAAGAATTTTTAATGACAAATACTCACATTATCGAAGCCAAGTGATTATTTTTCTTCCCTTCTCGAAAATGTTACGTACTTCGACTTTAGCTCACTACGTGGCTGCGTGAGTAAACATGAGTCTATAAATGCAATACAAATTAGAAACCAGCGATATATCCTATGATGCAGTATGAAAATGTAGGTTTTCCTGATAGGACTGAATGGGTTAAATAAATTTAGAGCGGGTGAGGCACTAAATCGACGAAGAACCTTTCCTTCAGTGACAACTACAAAAGTCTAAATTAGAAGAAAGTTAAACATTTCTTTTAAGTGATGTTCTTAAAGAGTATAATATAAATATGCGAACATGACTTGAAAAAAACTTGGGATTACCTCGACATTAGAATAAAAATGGTCCAACTCTTCAAGTGGAATGTTTATCAAGTCCGGCGTGACAAACAATCTAACATACTTTGGTAGATAACTTCCACTTCGAAATTTGACATCTGGATGGTCTGGTCTTATAATCTCTCTGATCCGGTCAATCGGCGACTAAAATTTAATATTAATGTCCTGATCTTTTAACGAATTTTTTAAAATGTTTTGCAAGATGTTGTGAAGAGTACCTGGCTTCTTCCTAGATTTCGTGATAGTTTGTTTTGCTGAATGGCTTTTAAAGACTCGGGGGTAAAAGGTCGGGGACGAATTTGAAGATTCCACATTGTCACAATTACAAAACAGTAACAGTTTTCAGATTTAAATAATACGAAATATTTAAGGCCGGATTCAACACAATGACTTCACATCCAGAAAGCCACTGATCAACAAAAGCTGCTTAAGTCTTGCTTTATTTGAAGGAGGTAAAGTAGTAAATGAGAATGTAACCATAATGATCATGATCGCGTGCAAATGGAAATTGCAGAAACACATTGCGTGTCTCGCATGTTTTCCGGCGGCTTGAGCTGATGTAATGCCAAAATGACAAATGAGCATGACTTAAAAGACTTCTTCATGAGGGTGGAAAGTGAAAAGTGTACTTTTTCTGATCATTTAATATTATTAATGGAAGTCGCCAAGAGTTTATCGCTTTTAGTAATAATTAATAACTGAGTTTTAGGGTTTTACTTTCATTCAAAAGATAGTGAAATTTAAATTCGAGTGAGTTTTTTTGTTTTTGTATAGATACAAGGTCTCCTTAATAATGTGCAGCCCCTTCTAAAATTTTAACACATACGTACATAACCCTGCTAATACCCAATCATAAAATTTTCTTTCAGAACCAATCGACAAATGTGAAAATGGGTGTGCTTTCTATATATGATACGGCATTTGGTATCCCAATATTAATGAACTTGCTTTCGCCATAATTTGAAGCTATGATTTTTTTAGCTTATAGAAATTAATAAACCAACCAAAACACGAGATAAATGTTTTCCTGTTAAGTACTAGAAATTCTGGTGCCTGTTCTAAAAATTTGCAAAACATTGTTTTTCAACGGTGATTGATGTGTGTCAATAATGTGTATAGTCGTATGCCATTCGGCTGCTACTCCTCGTTTTTGACTGTCGGAGTAATAATCAAATATTATATTTGGCGAAAGGCATACCTTAATATTTTTATGTAAACCTTTGTGATGAGGCTACAAATGTTTTTGGTTGCAAAGTGTTCTAAGTCTCCGAAAAAACTTCACCCACAAGAAGAAAAACATGGACGTCATAAAAATATCATTCGTGTGTGGTGGTGCCTTATCCTTAATTCACGGCTGTCACAATATCATCTACATATCAACTGGTTTTTATCTTCTTGTCACTAACCTGTCACCTACATGAATGAATACAAAAAAGTTTTAGCTGTCACATTCGGTGGCATTGTAAATATTGCTTTCAGTGGCTCTTGAGATCGTCCGAACATGTACAAATTCTGACTTTAGAAGAAATTAAATCCAACTACAGAAAGATAGATATTTATTTGTAACCATAATGTTATAAAACTAATGACACGTTGGCTGATATTTAATTTATTTTAATGCTAGTGTAAACACATTCACTTGTCAATTTTTTCAAATAAAAGTTAAGGAATTTATCTTGATGCTTAATCAGGATAAATTATTTGGTTGTATCAGAATCCTTTTTAATGTACATGAATATTAATATTATTATTATTAATTAATTATTAATTATTATTATTAATATTAACAAAAAAATTAACGTTAAATAGCTGGGGTCAATCGAGACATGGATTTTTAAGCTTGTTTTGTAGATGACTTATTTAATTAGTTTGCAAATTAAATGCAAAACAAACTTACAAAAAAAGACTAAAATACATTTCCGAGAAGCCCTTACGGGAAAGGAGAAAATTACCTTAAAATGTGTAAGCAATGAATTGAAATATATTGCACACAATAATGAAATGAATTTCGGAATACTGACACAAAGTTACGATCTGTTATTTGATCACCAGGAAGCAACTTTACAAGATTGTAGAGCCAGCGCCATTGTTGAAAATTGAAGTAATAATTATCATCATTTTGAATCCAAGGGAGCTCAATGCTTACCCTGAAGTGTTTGATTTTGATGCGTCGAGTTGTAAAATAAAGTAAACGTAAGATTATGAATTATTTAGTCATGGATACTCGTCTCAGAATTTTTTTATAGCTCATCTTTATCTTTTTACAGCTTTAATGTGCATGTAATCTTATTAATATACTCTGTCATTTACATTCCACTGACATTGGTGGCCACGTATTTTTATTCCCTTTGACGTGCAAGTCGATTTTTCTGAGAGGACACCACATTTCCTACGGAGCATATGAAAGTTTTTGGGAGGACATTGTCCTCCCTGTCCCATAGGATGCTACACCCATGCATTGAAGATCTAGTTCGAGCAGGTTATTTAAATTTAGTTGAGGCTATCGTCGGGTAGACTTTATAACGAGAGACTTACACACCTAAGTTCAATCAACAACTAATTTAGTATCAGAGTGATGAAGTGATCGAAGGAAATGATGAGCCGTTTATATAATTCTAATGACAAACATGGGCCGCTTATAATAGTGCCATTTCTTATGCCAATATATTTAATAAAATTAAGTGGCAGTTATTTCCAACTCAAAATAGGAAGTGTTCAATCTAATAAAAGAGTCAAAAAATTGAAAACGAAAGGCAAGAAATATACGAAGACTCATTGCCTTCAATATGCAAGGAATACAATAGGCCAAAGATCGAAATCGAAATTTGTCATTTTATAGAATTATTCCTTTCCTATTGAAGGCAATGAGTCTTCGTATATTTCTTGCCTTTCGTTTTCAATTTTTTGACTCTTTTATTTTAATCTTTTTATTTGAAACCATTTAATTGTCATCGTACATTACATATTCAACTCACTTGTTCGAAAAAATGACGAATTCAACGATACACATGCAATTTCATGTACTAGTATAATATACTATGTTTTTTTTAGTTTTGTGCTCAATAATCTTGAAACGAGCGCAAGGTAGACAAACAATTTGTAGTGCATAAGATACCCCTAATACTCTATATATAGATTTGATCCCTTTTGAAACCATATATTTTCTTATTCGCCAACCACACGGGTTCAAACCCGATAGGGTCATCTTGGAAACCATGCTTTTCATGAATAATTTTAAAACTACATCAGATGTGGTGACACTTGAAACTGTATATGATGCGGAACGTCAATATCTACGGATTTTGTAGTTGGTCCAAGTCTCTGGCTATTAAGGGTTCGCCTGTAATACATTTTGAACGATCTGGGGTACCAAGTGAATCCAGACTCAGTCGTATACGACTGTCTCTTTTTGAAACCCTTGGTTTCCAAATATAATCAACGGTGCTTACGCACCGTTGAATATGACAGTGGTCGATCGTGCTTCGCACGATCTCCAGTTCTTGCCTTCGAAAAATGACTCACATGGTACTAACAAGCTGTTATGTATCCACAGCTCGATTGCTGGCGAAAGGTGGCTGCTTTTTAATCCAATTTTTCAATATTCGTAAAAATTTACGTACATAACTTGTACTTAATAACATTATGTTATTCTAATTAAACGTTCTTTGTGACGAAATCATTTAAAACTTAATAAGACAGTCTTAATTAAAACCTCGTTTAATTCTTAATGGAATTGGCAATATAGTCATAGTCATGGTTTAATACTTTATTAAAATTATGGATATGATTTGGCTTGTTGTAATTATTAGTGTAGTGCATGCTTTCACTAAAACCGGCAATAATTGGAATGTGAACATCGTAAATGATATCAGTTTTTAATATACATATCATCAGCTAAAAGAACTGGCAATGAAAGATTACCGGCATCGTTTTACTAGAACACTTAGTTTGGTAAGTACAAAGGTACTCTGGTAATAAAATTAATTGAAAACTAATCAATAGAGCTACATTAGTATATTGGCTTTCAGCGTTAAATGTAGTGATAATCATGCCATGATTATCATGGTCTTTCCCTTTTATACTCTACTACTATATAAATATAAAGTGTTTCATGTAGTATCTGGTAATCCACTTTTTGAGGCTAAGTTCAAGGTTACTTTCTTCAAGCGTAAGGTATTACAGGGGTGGCATGGGATTTGGCAGGTATCACAAAGGAGGGTTCGGAATCATGAAAGTGGGGTTGGAGGGTATATCAGAATTGGGTTTGGATTGTATCACGGAGGTGGGTTTAAAGGGTGTCATATTAACACATTTAATCTCGTTTAATGCTTTCAGCATCGTCACCAGGCCTGCTTTTACAAACAGGGACATAGTTCTTAAAAAATATGAAAAGATTTACCATAATTGAGATGCTCTGTTCTTAAATTCATGTACATGACGTATTTTGGCACAAACGATTAGATTAAAATTCCTCGCATGGATAAAGTGTTAAGGGACCTACTGAATACTCTAAGGTATTACCTACTTAGATTATTAACGCAAGGTAGCCTTTATGATTATGAGTGAGCACCTTTATGGGAATGGCTAGCTACCAAACTTATTACTATAATTGCATATAGAGCTAAGGTCCTATTATTAACTATCATTCAACGAGTTTAACTCATCGTCAATATCTATCTATATGTAGGTTATTAAGCATGCTGGTTATTGACAGCGTTGCGTTATTAGTCTTTTAAGCTGAATAAAATCTCGAAAACTGCGCGCATAAATTCGAAATATCGATTTAATGTGAAGTGTATGTCTGTATTATGCATGCTCATTAAAATTATGAATCGATGGCATTGTCAATTTTTATATTCAACATAATATCTTTAACATTTTCTTTTCATACGTTTTAACAGGTTTTATTAATATTTGATTACAATTTTGCAATGTGGTAAAAATACTAAAAATATTGTAATAAACGTATAATACGTACTACAAATAACTTCAAAGTCAATGTTTATCAACCTGTTAGTCGACGAAAAAACAAATTAAATGCATGGAATAAATATGGAATTATAGAATACAAACTTTGACGTCACTTTCACTCAACCATTTTGTACGACCAGGAAAAATCTAACGAAAATATTCGAGTAATGAAAATGTGTTTACCTCTCAGGTTTTTAATCAATTAGCACAACACAACCAACCACACCAGGATTTTTCTGGAAACTTGCCATTATTCCTCCTTGTGCAAAAAAGCATGTCCTGTTTGCTTGGGGTACTGTGCATTTTATCCGTTTAATGTATACTGTATACATATGCACGCAAGGAGCCGACTAGTTTAAACTAAAAACGATTTAGTAGGTGTAATTTTAATTGTATGAGTAAGAATCTAGCAGAAAACATTTCTACTGCTACCGATACTTTTTTCATTGTTAATTTATTTCATACTTTTCTAAAGTTTTCATATATAGTAAAAGTATTTTTTACACAAAATAGTACAAACAAGTACTAGTAAAGGGAAAGTAGATACAGTCGAACGCGAACTATACTGCGTGAAAGTGAAAGTCTTTTTGTGTGAATAACATGGATTAGAGTATTTCATTCGCGTAATTTAACATGAATCAATCCAAGAGGTCCTATCGTTTCTTTTTCCTTTCCCCTTTCGAAGTTGAAGGCGACTCCGAAGACTTATCAACAATCACCTGCCCATCAACAATCTCTTGGCGAAGAGGTGACTCTTCAATCTGTTTCTGAGCTTGGATGTAAAACATGATGTCTCGGAGCTGTTCATTCAGATCCGCTACCTCAGCGTCCTTTTCCTTCTTAAACGTTTCCAAATCGCCTTCCAACTTCTTTGTCAGCTCCCTCCACTTGACTTGATCTTGCTGAAGGTACTTGTTCAAGTCTTTTTCTTCTTTTAGTTCCGCACTTAATTTTGAAAGCTTTGAGTTCACTGCTACCAACTTCTTCTCCAAGGCTGCCCGTTCCTTCTTAGTGTTAACAAGTCGACATTCCACCTCCTGCTTTTGGTTTGCGGTGTTTGCAACCTTTAGCTGAAGTTTCTCCACCTCCTTTCGAAAGTCTTTGGCTTGTTCTTCCAGACGCTCCTCAAAGAAATGGCGTTGAGCTTCCAGCTGAGTGGTTAGCAAATAGGTGAACTCCAACTGCAGATTATCCACCTTTTCATCTGAATCTTCACAATTGTCTGATGCTCTTCCTCGATTCCCAACGCCGCCAACTTCCACCAGCTTACCATCCTTGTTTTGGAGCAGTCGGTGGACAAAGTTGTCACCGGCATAGTCCCACACGCGATTGTTATCTGGTTGGATCGCGTAGCAATGGGAAGTCTCACAAAAGTGTTTGTAAGCGTGTCCTTGAACATAGCGACCACATCCAATGTGTCCACAAATCAAGCAAATCCACAATGACTCGCAGGAGCCACACTCGAAGCAAACGTTCTTGGCAACCATTTCGGGCGTCTGGACATAGCGGCAGACCGGGCATCTAGAGTCACTCCACTTTGAAAGACAACCGGAATGAAATGTGTGGTTGCATAAAATAGTTAAAATTCCATCCACTGACTCATCCATTCTCTCCAAACAAACGGGGCATGTGGGAAGCTCAGTGTGACCTATGAAATGAAAAGGATGCGATGATCATAAAATAAATTTGCTCTATTTTTTTTACCGCAATCAAATGTAAACTGAGGAAAACATTGGTAGGCACCAAGCAAAGGTAATCCTATCATCCCTCCGTCATCCTTCATACTCTCGACCCTTGACACGAATGCCATTCTGCAAACTTCCTCTTCCAGCGAGTTGTAAGGCACCCCATTCATAGCCTTGTAGACTTCAGCAGCTGACACCTCCGAGTTGCATTTCAATAGAGCCATATACTGATTTGGAGTTGCTTCACGGATAATCTGAATATAGTCCAAATCCTTCTGGAAAGGAGCCACAAACTGAAGCAAATCCCGACAAGAAAGGTAACACGGGACAGAAAGCATTAGCAGCATGTCACTTGGTCCAGGGTTGGAATTTTCCTTGCCCAAATCCAGATGAGTTCGCTCATTTTCCTTGTACAAGTGTATTATCCCTTTTGTAATTTCAACAAATGAGTTTCCAGAGAAGAAGCAGACCTTCTTTGGCAATTCCAAATCCGTACAGCTTAAACTCGCAATCGCCGCGAAGCCAGGAGGGGGTGGAAGTGATGCAGAGGCTTCATCCTCAGGTTTCTCTGACTCTTCCTCCTCATTCATAATGCTGGACACCAAAAGCGTTTCCACAGTGTAAGAAGTTGGGACTCGTAATCCTCTTGTTTGCGTCTTGTCACCACGTCCAAACTGGAGTTCGGAACCCGTTAGTGTTGCGTCACGATACTTTTGAGATTTAAAACTAAGATTTATTAAAGGTTGATGACCCTCTCCGCAAACTTCAAGTAAAATCACACAACAATTGACGTACGGGGCCATATGATCTCCTTAATAGGTGCCAGGTGCTAATTTCAGCTTACTTCGTCAAATGCAACAGCACAGCTGACAGTGAAAACTGATAATACCAAACTAATCAAATTATATTCAGATATCCAAAACCGATATTGAAACTAACAGCTAACAAAACAACTTTTTAATAGAAGGCTCAGCTAACAACGCTCCATGGTTTAGTTTGAAGCACATTAAGCCTTGATGATCAAAAGGGGGAACACAAGTCTCTCCCACACTCATTCACAATCAATTCAAGTTAAAAAGTAGAATATTTCCCCTCTAAAAAAAACTTCTCAAAAGTGACTTCCAACTATTGCTTTATATTTATGTATTTCATAGTTCTCAACAAGTCAAGTTGATGGAATGGAGTAATGCATTGATGCAATTAAAATAAAAGACTGAATGATTAAAAAAACGGTCCCTCACTTAACTTTCTGATGCTCTAATGAATAATCGTTAGTATGTACTTACGTCAGCCTTCAAGTTTAAATCTTTTACTGCTTACACGTATGCATATGAGTCTGTCAAAACTTCACAGTTGCAAAGATAAACGTGGGATTACCCTTGACGTCGTAATCGGCTTGACTGATTGGAACTTCTTCTGGGAAAACCTGACTATGGTTGGATCTTCGCCCTAAACATTTTTCAACTTTGGTTTTCACCCATTTCCACAACCTTCTGAAGTGACCAACAGCAATGGCAAATTGATTTGGTTTAGCGTTTTCATTCCGCTTTGTCAAAGTTGAAGAAGAGAATCGTTGTAGAAAGATAACCAATAATAAATTAATAACAATTAGTTTCAACACGATTACTACGGAAATAAAAAAAATGGGATGCAGATGTGTCCATGGTATTATCAACACATTCCCACATTGTGTCCGTCCACTCGCCACAAAGTAATCTAAAAATTACCATGAAGGAGTGCCAAAAGTCTCCAAAATGCCAGTGAGAATCTGGACTCCAGATTCTGGAGGATGGTGGCCTGCAATTCGACCATTCTTTTACTGGCTAATTTAATCGATGCTTACTTTAAGTATCAAAATATATTCAAGCAATAATAATATTACGATGTATTTAACCATTACCCTGATCTCTCCGAAATAAATTTACTCCAGCGACACAAAATAACGTAAAATGTACTAATTGCCACAATTGTCATATCACTAACATTTCGCATGGAGTTAAACGCTGAACTCACAAGCGAATGTAATGCTGGCCAGATTCTTGCCAGCTTGAAAACCCGAAGCTGTTTAAAACAAAAAATATAGTTATCTATATTTATGTTACACCAGCAAATCGTTCATTATTTTTTGAAGTTACTAAGAAATGTTACTGAAGATAAGCTGCCAATTGCCTTTGTCACAGGGGTTGCAATTTTTTCCACCACAAATATCACCTCCGCGAACGACACAATTACAAGAATAAATTCAAAAGTGTTCCATTTATCTTGGAAGAAGGTACGTGGACCGCTTGATATTAATTTGAATAGACACTCCAGTATAAAGAGCATGAGAACTATCTACAAACGAAAACACAACCATTGTTCATTGGAAAAATGTTAAAAAACTAATCGTAAGTATCAAAATATTGACCTACCAAATATCCCCATCCCATTGCCAAGGCCAGCTCATAGTTTTCCTCCATTCTAAAATGCTCCATGGAAAGTAGTATTAAATTAACAACTGACGCAATACCCATTATGAGGTCAGTGAATGGGTTGAATACGATGAGTCTGAGTAGATTTCTGAGGAGAAGTAGAAATCTTGCACATGGGACGTATACAAAAATAATCTAAAATAAAATATAAATTTGTTATTTTACTTCCGTACTCCCATTTTTGAAATAATATGAAAATAACATTTACATGTATCATTTTTATATGAATGATTTCATCAGAGATGTTTTGGAGGATAATCTTAGAAATAAGTGATGAATTTTACGATATAAATTTACCAAAGCATTTAAGACATGCTCCCTTTTGTCGCTCAGGCTCCGAATGCGTTTCATCTATTTCCACAATATTTTCATCTGGAACAAAACTACATTCACTCCTGCTTTGTCTACCTCCAATCTCGTCAAGCTTCTCAGCTATTTGCAATTCTTTTTGGAGTTCATCAAAAGATTTGGAAACTACAGCCAAAATCATATTCAGTGAGTAGAATGATCCAAGGAAAATTGTTACCACGAAATAAAGTACATGCCATGGACCGGCTGTTCTTAAAATCTAAAAACATCAGATGACATTTTATCACGACATCTAGTAATCAGTTAATAAGAAAAGTCATTCGTGTACAATTTACTTTTTGATAAATCTGGTCCCATGAATCCTGATGCATTAGCCGTATAGTTGACATTATAGCCCAACCCATAGAACCATACAAATGGTCATCACCCTCCAGACCTTGAAAACATATTGTGTAGTTTTCTGGACACTCCCTTTTTTCAAGTACATGTTCCAGAAATTAAAATAATTTTATGCACACACACAATCGCACACTTGGGTCTTTCTACATGTGTAAAATTAATTACCAACCTCAATGAATAATATCCACAAGTACGGTATTGATCTTTAGAACGAAACCAATTAGTGCTGTTTGAGACCCAAGCATGCCATTTCATGTCACGTTCCACGCCAACCGAGCCGTCCTCTGGGAAATCATGAATGCATTTTTGTGTTGATGCACCCATATAAAGTTGATAGCCCACTAGGGCAAATATCCATGTTGCAAGTAATATCCATATGAATATGTCTCTCATATCCCGAACAGTTCTCAATACTGCTTCTACAGTTGATTTTAAACCTACAAAAATTATATGGATTCATAAATAAGTATATTTTTTATTAAAATATAGTTTTGAAAAATTGTACTTTACTCGGTGTTAATGCTGCAATTTTTAATGATCGAATCCCAGCAAAAAAATAATACCGTCCGATGTCTGGCAAATAGAAGGGAAGTAGGAGTAGCAGATCCAAAATGCCCCAGCCATCCCGTAACATCATAAATTTTTTACTCACAAGTCCTTTTGCTGTCACGCTCACAACGAAATAAAAAAGTGTAGATTGCCCCAAAAAAGAAAATGTAACTATGAAAATTAAAAAGAATTTTTAATGACAAATACTCACATTATCGAAGCCAAGTGATTATTTTTCTTCCCTTCTCGAAAATGTTACGTACTTCGACTTTAGCTCACTACGTGGCTGCGTGAGTAAACATGAGTCTATAAATGCAATACAAATTAGAAACCAGCGATATATCCTATGATGCAGTATGAAAATGTAGGTTTTCCTGATAGGACTGAATGGGTTAAATAAATTTAGAGCGGGTGAGGCACTAAATCGACGAAGAACCTTTCCTTCAGTGACAACTACAAAAGTCTAAATTAGAAGAAAGTTAAACATTTCTTTTAAGTGATGTTCTTAAAGAGTATAATATAAATATGCGAACATGACTTGAAAAAAACTTGGGATTACCTCGACATTAGAATAAAAATGGTCCAACTCTTCAAGTGGAATGTTTATCAAGTCCGGCGTGACAAACAATCTAACATACTTTGGTAGATAACTTCCACTTCGAAATTTGACATCTGGATGGTCTGGTCTTATAATCTCTCTGATCCGGTCAATCGGCGACTAAAATTTAATATTAATGTCCTGATCTTTTAACGAATTTTTTAAAATGTTTTGCAAGATGTTGTGAAGAGTACCTGGCTTCTTCCTAGATTTCGTGATAGTTTGTTTTGCTGAATGGCTTTTAAAGACTCGGGGGTAAAAGGTCGGGGACGAATTTGAAGATTCCACATTGTCACAATTACAAAACAGTAACAGTTTTCAGATTTAAATAATACGAAATATTTAAGGCCGGATTCAACACAATGACTTCACATCCAGAAAGCCACTGATCAACAAAAGCTGCTTAAGTCTTGCTTTATTTGAAGGAGGTAAAGTAGTAAATGAGAATGTAACCATAATGATCATGATCGCGTGCAAATGGAAATTGCAGAAACACATTGCGTGTCTCGCATGTTTTCCGGCGGCTTGAGCTGATGTAATGCCAAAATGACAAATGAGCATGACTTAAAAGACTTCTTCATGAGGGTGGAAAGTGAAAAGTGTACTTTTTCTGATCATTTAATATTATTAATGGAAGTCGCCAAGAGTTTATCGCTTTTAGTAATAATTAATAACTGAGTTTTAGGGTTTTACTTTCATTCAAAAGATAGTGAAATTTAAATTCGAGTGAGTTTTTTTGTTTTTGTATAGATACAAGGTCTCCTTAATAATGTGCAGCCCCTTCTAAAATTTTAACACATACGTACATAACCCTGCTAATACCCAATCATAAAATTTTCTTTCAGAACCAATCGACAAATGTGAAAATGGGTGTGCTTTCTATATATGATACGGCATTTGGTATCCCAATATTAATGAACTTGCTTTCGCCATAATTTGAAGCTATGATTTTTTTAGCTTATAGAAATTAATAAACCAACCAAAACACGAGATAAATGTTTTCCTGTTAAGTACTAGAAATTCTGGTGCCTGTTCTAAAAATTTGCAAAACATTGTTTTTCAACGGTGATTGATGTGTGTCAATAATGTGTATAGTCGTATGCCATTCGGCTGCTACTCCTCGTTTTTGACTGTCGGAGTAATAATCAAATATTATATTTGGCGAAAGGCATACCTTAATATTTTTATGTAAACCTTTGTGATGAGGCTACAAATGTTTTTGGTTGCAAAGTGTTCTAAGTCTCCGAAAAAACTTCACCCACAAGAAGAAAAACATGGACGTCATAAAAATATCATTCGTGTGTGGTGGTGCCTTATCCTTAATTCACGGCTGTCACAATATCATCTACATATCAACTGGTTTTTATCTTCTTGTCACTAACCTGTCACCTACATGAATGAATACAAAAAAGTTTTAGCTGTCACATTCGGTGGCATTGTAAATATTGCTTTCAGTGGCTCTTGAGATCGTCCGAACATGTACAAATTCTGACTTTAGAAGAAATTAAATCCAACTACAGAAAGATAGATATTTATTTGTAACCATAATGTTATAAAACTAATGACACGTTGGCTGATATTTAATTTATTTTAATGCTAGTGTAAACACATTCACTTGTCAATTTTTTCAAATAAAAGTTAAGGAATTTATCTTGATGCTTAATCAGGATAAATTATTTGGTTGTATCAGAATCCTTTTTAATGTACATGAATATTAATATTATTATTATTAATTAATTATTAATTATTATTATTAATATTAACAAAAAAATTAACGTTAAATAGCTGGGGTCAATCGAGACATGGATTTTTAAGCTTGTTTTGTAGATGACTTATTTAATTAGTTTGCAAATTAAATGCAAAACAAACTTACAAAAAAAGACTAAAATACATTTCCGAGAAGCCCTTACGGGAAAGGAGAAAATTACCTTAAAATGTGTAAGCAATGAATTGAAATATATTGCACACAATAATGAAATGAATTTCGGAATACTGACACAAAGTTACGATCTGTTATTTGATCACCAGGAAGCAACTTTACAAGATTGTAGAGCCAGCGCCATTGTTGAAAATTGAAGTAATAATTATCATCATTTTGAATCCAAGGGAGCTCAATGCTTACCCTGAAGTGTTTGATTTTGATGCGTCGAGTTGTAAAATAAAGTAAACGTAAGATTATGAATTATTTAGTCATGGATACTCGTCTCAGAATTTTTTTATAGCTCATCTTTATCTTTTTACAGCTTTAATGTGCATGTAATCTTATTAATATACTCTGTCATTTACATTCCACTGACATTGGTGGCCACGTATTTTTATTCCCTTTGACGTGCAAGTCGATTTTTCTGAGAGGACACCACATTTCCTACGGAGCATATGAAAGTTTTTGGGAGGACATTGTCCTCCCTGTCCCATAGGATGCTACACCCATGCATTGAAGATCTAGTTCGAGCAGGTTATTTAAATTTAGTTGAGGCTATCGTCGGGTAGACTTTATAACGAGAGACTTACACACCTAAGTTCAATCAACAACTAATTTAGTATCAGAGTGATGAAGTGATCGAAGGAAATGATGAGCCGTTTATATAATTCTAATGACAAACATGGGCCGCTTATAATAGTGCCATTTCTTCTTCATATAAGCCCCTTTCTTACTTTGTGTTATCCCGTTTATCCCAATATTTTATGACTCTGGCAATCAAAAATTTACATCAATTACGAGCTGCCAATGCGCGTATTTTGCTAAAAATATTGACGATGACGCAAAACACGAGGAAAGTTTTTATGCCTTACCATTGGCCTGTAATTGATTTTTCTTAAAATGAAAATCATTTTTACACGTAAGATCTTTTGGTTTTCTAAGGAAGTCGATTTCTTACTTTTTGATTGTTATTTCATTTTTATTCTACACAAAGAGCAAAGTGTAATTCTGCAACATAATTTCGGCTTCTGATATGCTAATATCGATCATTTATAAGAAACGCGTAAAATTGAGAAAAATAACTTCAAATTCAAAAGTTCAAACTTTTTTAAGACCAAAATCAAAATGTACAGTTTTCGCGCTGAGCACGAACATGGGGTAAATATATCAAAATTTTACAGTTTTATCCAGTCCAGTGTTGTCGAAAATTTTTTTTGCATGTGAGTACAACTTGTGTAGTAGTATTCGTAAGTTTAAAGTGAACGAAATTGAAAAAAATGTTGGAAATTTCATATCGATTCTGAATAGAAGTTCATTATACCATAATATGAAAGTATATCTCCTGGAATTTCATCAACAAATTAAATTTTGTTTTTTATGCTGAAAGCAAAATGAATTGCAATACTATCAAGACAATTAATTCATATTATTATTAATAGGACTTTATGATATTGACAGAACAACCAGCACGCAAAACAGAAGATAAAGCTTATGGTAGGTCTACATTTATCTTACGATTAACAATTGATTATATTTGTTACACATTATTTTAGCATTACATAAACCAAAAGGCTATAGTATCTTTGTAGGGCAGCACAAATTCCTCCAAAATTAAAGACTGGTAAATATATATTTGCAGTAATCATTCCTCCTTTATCAGCAAACTCCAATGTTAAGAGAGTAAAAACCTGCACAAACCCCACGGTGAACAAAACTTTTTACAGAAATTTAAATTTACTACTATTTATACATCATAAGTAGACTAACGGTATTGTCAATACAAAAGGCGAATAAATTTAAAGGTGTGAGCTCCTCCACATAATTGTTGTAGCCGATGTAGCATTTCATAGGAGAAAGAGATCTCATGTATCTGTCAACCCATCGCCTTTGCTTTCCAAGTTTAATCTTGGATAAAAGAAAATTTTTCACAGAATAATACGCGTTTTTTGAGTCCGTGTGAAGACGACTCAGCAACGTAGTGTACACGATAGAAAAAAACGCTAGGTTAAAAGCAAAGGTGAAAAACAACAAAAATGCAGGAACCGATATTCGTGAATTAAGCGAAATAAGAGTGTAAAAACTTAAAGCGAAACCGAATGCCATAAAAGAAAATGTTACAATTATCAAACTGTTTTGCTGTGCCATATTGTAATATCTAGATAAAATTTGAAGCTGTCTATAGTACGTCAAATATTTACCTGACTTTTTAGGTTTTGACCTCAAAAGAATTGTAATGTATTCAAGGTATCGCCGTAGGCAATACGAAAGTATCATGGAAAAGTCACAAACAAAAATTAGAATGCTTGTTGCTCCGTCAGCAGAAAAGATAAAAGCAACGCCACTAAAGAAAGCCAGTTGCATTTTTGAAGTCGTAGACCACTCAGCGTTTGAAAATGGGGTACTGCATTCCGGAATAGTAAAGTATCCGAACGTTATGGAGTTACAAGGCATCAGAAAAAGCAAACTGGCATATGATATTGCTGTAATTGCAGAAGCACTTATACCACAAACCACAAGGAACTTAACTAGCAAGGATTTCAATCCACCCATTGGAATTTTCATGCTCCAAAAACCTGCAAATAAACATAAAATTAATTATTTTATTTTGTTTGAAAAAGTAATTTATATCAAATTAAAATAAGTATGCTTAGTATTTAAAATGTGAAATTTTTATACGCAATAGGTCTCAAACAAATTATTTACCCATTCCATGACATTGCTCAAACTGGATGAAGACATTGAATAGCTCTATGAATCGATTTCGATTGAGGAAACAAACCCATTTGGAGAAACATACAGCAATATTTGCTGCTAGCATGAACAGACTTTGGAGAAATGCAACCAAATGTTCATCGTTCCTTGCGTGTATCAGTTGTGCCACTAGAACTAAAAGGTAGGGAATGAAGAAAATATTTTTGATACCCTCCCATTTCAAAGATTTTTGGGAAGCGGAAACAAGTCGACCGAATGCGTTAAGTCTGAATGGACAAGTTCCGAGGTACTTTTGCTCAAGAAAATGAACCCTAATATATTTTATCAAATTTTCTTGAAGCAACATTTTGGTAAGGTTTCAATTTACGCTGTATTGAGTGAAGAAGGGTTTTGGGAAAGTAAGATTATAGGTATAATAGCAAATATCGTCTCATCCACTTTTCTAGTTTCGATTCCCTCTTTATAGTTAGAAACCTATTAACTAATTTAGTATCAGTGTTATGAAGTGATCGAAGGCAATGATGAGCCGTATATATAATTCAAATGAAAAACATGTACCGCTTATAATAGTACTATTTTTTATTCATATTATAAGCCCATTTCTTACTTAGAGTTTTCCCGTTTGTTCCAATATTTTACGACTCGGGCAATCAAAAGTTTACCTGATATGATAGAATGTTGATATCAATCTCGAGCTGCCAATACACATATTTCGCTAGAAATCATAGCTGAATAAACCTGGTAACACAGGAGTGTAACGAACTAGCAATTTAGGGTTTATAAAAGAAAACTGATGACATTTGACCCTAAATATAACATCCAAGATAAGCGAGCGTATCATGGTTGTTGGTCTTCTCTAATATTTAGCTAAGACGGCCCATTTGAAATGCATAGAAAGAAACGCCCTATTTGAAATGCATAGAAGGAGATTCCGTGCTTGAAATGCATGCGGTATACCTGATGCTTGAAAACGGAAAGGTTATCATGAAATTTGACCCTGAAGCTAACGTCGGAGATAAGTGTGCATAGTACCGTTGATCTTCTCTCGTGATTACCTATCGAATGATATGCTACACGGTGTACCTTACGCTTCAAAAAGTTACGGGGTATGACCATTCCCCCCCTCCCCAGGGGTAACTCCGATTTGGCCCAAAATTGAACTTGGTTCCTCATTTTACCTAAGCTATCGATTGGTGAAAACAGAATTCAAAAAAGTCAACGCGTTGTCGAGTTATCGTGCCCCCGACGGACAGACTGGACAAAGCTATAAACTGGCAATAAATTGCTAGTTAATAATTGGCTGGAAATAGTTACTACACTGTGAGCAAGCGAGCTAAAAGCAGCTACGTGAATACATAAATGCGAGCCTGAAAATATGTCAATTTGTTCTTTGAATTTAGTTGAAAGTCGCTACCACGTTTTAGGTATATTCGATTTCTTCCTTTTTAATTGCTATTCCATTTTTATTCTGGACAAAGAGCAAATCGATATTTCAGTGAAAAGGTGGTAGTAGTTGCATTGTCAATGTTAAGATAAACTTTATATTTAGATTTACAATCAAAAAGTCATTTTTTTTATAGCTTCCTACGCTTTTAAGAATTCATTTTATGTAAGCGGCATATAACCTAAAGGTGTAATTGAAGCTCATAACGCTTGAAATTGGAAATGTGTTTGAATAATCATTTGGGCTAGTAAGATTCATGTACAAAGTTTTCTGTCAAGTTTAAAAGTTTAATTGTAAATATTTATGATTTCTAGTTCATTTCTCAATTTTATCGACCATGAGCAAGAAAACATACATATATATATGCATAGAATATGTTTTCATTTTTACCAATTTTTTCCATTTTGGGCTTATCGGGTTACGCTTTCGGCTTCGATGTTGACGCAAATGAGCGAGAAAATTTACAAAACTCATTACTAAGTCACCTGGATTTGGGCAAAACATAGTTTCATCTGGTTAGGTAACTAAAATCTCATTAATTGCTAAGTATTTGTGGTCGAGCAAACAGGAAATTTATGGTTAATAATAAAACATTGCTACGTTATGTGTCTAAAAGCTAATTAATAATTAGCATTGGTAAATGATTTTACATAAGCCATAAAATATCGTTGATTTCATGTGGCAGATAAAGTTTTTCTACTCATTACCTTACCATTGCGCTGTAATTGATTTTTCGTGAAATGAAAATCATTCTTACATGTAAGACCCTTTGGTTTTCTATAAAATTCGATTTTTTACTTTTTGATCGTTGTTCCATTTTTATTCTACACAAAGAGCAAAATGTATTTCTGCAACACAATTTCGGTATCTGATATGCTGGTATCGACCATTTATCAAAAACGCATAAAATTGAGAAAAATATCTTGAAATTCAATTTTGTAACTTTTTAAGACCAAAAACAATTGTCATGTTCAGTTTTCGTCACTGAGTAAGAATATGCGGTAAATAGTTTGTGATAAAATTGCGAATATATCAAATGTTTACTGTTTTGTCAAGTCCAATGTGGTCCAAAAACAAAATAAATGGCCGGCGCAAACTTAAATGAACTTTCGAATAAAAAAGTTTCAAAGCTCTGCGTTGAAAGCTCTTTGAATTATTTGGGTTTTAATTATGTACTGGAAATGTCCTTTAAACCCACCGTAGCGTCGGAATGGAAAAAGATATGCGGGCAAAACTTTGTATGTGAGTACAACTATTTTATTTAGTATTTGTAGTTTGAAAATCAACGAAACTTGACACAATATTGGAAAGTTCATATGCTTCGATTCTGAGTTGAAGTTGTAATGGGAGGAAATGCCCGCTACAGAATTTTGACCAACTGGCTACTATCCGTTGGCATAACAGTTAAATTCTATGAAAATCGTAATCTGTTTTCCTCTTGAACTTCATACCATTATAATCAGGGAATATTGGTATATGTGTGAGCTCATACAGCTCAGGGACAAATGCACAAATTATCTCAATGGCGCTATGTGTTACCAGAAATAATCACAAAACACAAAAAAGATTATAGGGAGACAATTGACTTTTAATCAAGTTAAGAAATAATCAAACTGAACAGAAATAAATTTGGAACCAGAGCAAGATCCGGTCTCCACATAAATATAATATAAACTCCCTTCTTAAAGTAAATGGAGTACGTGAGACGATTCACAAACAGGAATTGATTTTGAAATATTAACCCTAGGTTTGGTTTACTATAACCTTAACTAAGATAAGCGGGGACTTAAAATATAGGAACTTCAACCACTTGGGTGAGTGAGATCTATAAAGACCCACAACTCGCTTAATTCGTGGTGAATCCCAAAGCGTAAAAGCAGTTTACTAATTTTATGAATTCCTAGTATGCTACTGAGAAAGGAATCCCACATTTGTGGGGTCTTTGACTCCTTCCTCAGTCACGCGCGGAGAGGATAACTGTCCCAATTTTTGGGGTAAGCCAGAGCCTTAAATAAAGTGAGAACGCAAAAGCAAAGCAAACCCATCAGTGGCTTATTTTCTAAGTAAGTTACTAAACCTTATTATAAGATCAGATCCAGTTATTGACGAAGTGGCCGCAGCGGATGAACCGAAGATCAGCACTATGGAAGGGAACTGGAAATGGGAGGAATCAACCTTGGAAGAATTCATCCAGGGAACAGAAAGGAAATGAGACCAGAACCAGTAATCCAGACAAAAGGAAAAGGAAGTAATATCCTCGGGAATAGTCCAGAGCTCGGGAAATTGGGATCAACCCGGGAAAAAAATTATCCAGGGGAAGGTGGCTGAGGACAGAAAACAATTTGGAAAACAACGATAAGAAACATGAAACTAATCAACCAATTCCACCTAATAAATCATGAGTATGATCTTGCTATCTCCTTACCACTACTGTGCCAAAAAGAACAAAGTCCTAGCTCCTAAATATGGAGGACCCAATGAGGGAAATGGGGAAAATCCTTTAACCAAACCACAAAGTCCACACCATTAAATGCCAGTTCACAAATAGAGCACTATATGTATGGGGAACCATTCCCGTATGTACTTACAGATTTCCGGGAAATATAGAAGGGAAACTGGGAACAATCAAGGTGTTCCCCTTAGGTTTCCAAAGGAAACACTGGTGGATGCAGCACTACTTCATGATGTACTCGACAGGTTAAAAGTTTGCTGCTGTATACTAAATGAAAAAGTGCGATGTGCGGCCTTATATACCCTCGGGAGACAATAGGAAAAATCACTGAACTTGTACCTCATCTACATCTCACTTTTACATGGGAAAACTCCATTTACTTTTAATCCCTCTCTCGGATTATCCTCTGCTTAATGTATGCATACACACAGCTTAAAATGCCGTTGCATGTACCCTATGGATAAGTTACTAACCTCGCAAGTGAGAAAATAAATATATCCATTGTCATTGCTAATCCCTAAGCCAGCTGCATATTGCTACTGCAAGTATTATTTCACAATGAGTCTAATAATAGGCTTCCTATTATTAGACTTAACAAAGCATCGAAAATGTAAAGGGGAATGGTACCTAGTCCGCTAGTAAACACATGTGCATGAAGCTACATTACAAGAGCCGAGGGCTGGATGCACTTGTTCTCAGAAATGAACCTACATATCATTATGCAAAATAGTCTCAAGACTACGATTGTTGAGTTTTAGATGGTCAAGGCTAGCCAGTCATGACAAAGTCCACTGCTATAATATGAATATTTGTACGGCTAACTAAGTCGTTAACTTCGATAGCTTATGTACGATGCACTCATCTTTGGTAACTTAACTATCAATAAGAGACACCTCGCACATTCATTTTTACAATGATTTTAATACAGCACAAAATCAGCCAACAACCTCTTACAACAACACAAATTATCACACAATAATTCAACAACTTAAAGCAGAAGATCGTGAAAAGCAGAAAGGAAAATGATCGCCTTTCCCGTTTCTATGTTAACCTTATCAGGAGTGCTATAAAACCCGTTGTTAGGGTGTTTTGTTGAATACACGGGATTTTTTGTTGATTGAATGGGTGATGATGATGATGATGATAAAAGTTGGTATGAGTGAGAGAAGGAACAAGAGAGCATATCAGATGGTGTGTGGGCATCTGTGCATTTTTTTGGTTTGATGGTCGAAATGTGGGGTGAGTTGGTATCAATTTCGCTTTGCTTTGAGGGTATCAGTGTAAATGAGATGTATTGGTAAAGGTGAGTGTGTGTAGCATCAGTGCAATATTCCAGCAACTGATGCTGAGTTGTGTATTGTAATGATACTTTTGTTTATATTCTTTCCCAAAGTTATCCACATATATTTGAGTGAATTTTTATGTAATAAATTCACAGATTTTTTGTTAAGTAAGTGAGAAAGTTGAAATGGGAAATTCCGAGTTTTTTACCAGGTATGGAGTAAAGGAGATTTCAGATCGTAAGTGATTTTTTTTATTATTTTTCATGCTAAAATTCTTTTTTTTATTTTTTCCAATAATTATTCATTTGTTTGTTAATTATTTTCAGATATTGTCCATGGCCGTTTGGATAAGGACCGTCTTCAGCTGCTGATGAAACACGCTCCGTTGTCCACAGTAAATCCCAGCATTTGCTCTCCGGGATTGCAAATCTATGATACTGGGAGCACAAAACTGGGAATGGGAGTGAGGACTACACAATTTATAAAAGCTGGGACTATTGTCGTAACGTATGTGGGATTATTGGAAATAGGAAAGCCTGTTGACGAGACTTATGTTGTGGGCTATGGAAATAATGTGTACGTCAATGCCAGGGAATTTGGAAACGTATCAAGATGGATAAACCATCGTTGCCAAAACGGAAATCTGAGCCTCGAGAAGTTGTCCAGCCACAGATTTCCATTAATTTATTTGCAAGCAAAACATGATATTCAGCCAGATACTGTGTTATCCTACGATTATGGATACAAGGTAGTGAATGTTTAGATGTTTTTTTGCAACATAAAATAAAAGTGCACTAAAATGACATAATTTATTTTTTAATTTTAGTTCTCTACGTGCTTGTGTGAGGATTGTGTGCATTTATCTACGGCGGATTTACCATTGGAAGTTTCAGATTCCGATGAAAATATCGAAGGAAGTGATTGCGAATTTTTTCCAAACCAAAACCATCGTCAGCAGGTTAACGAAAACAAAAATGGAAAGAAATCTCATCGAATCACTAGATCCACAATTGAAGGTTCGAGTTGTAAGATATGTGTTAGCACTCATTATAATAGTATGATTTTTTTATTTGCTATGAAAAGGTTTTCATGAAATATTTGTTACATTTAATTTTACAGATGATGCTCAAGAAGGTGCTTTAGTGAGGGTTTCTTCTAGCTCCTACCAAGACATTCTGTCAACTTTACCTACTCCAAAGCTTGTTCTTACACCATTGAATATAAAAGTGAAAACATTGTCAGCATCAGTGCCAAATGAAGCGAACCATGATCCTAGAGCGTCCGTAGACCCAATTCCATCGACATCCAAGCATGCATTCACAATATGCTTGGAGAAAAATGCATCGGAAGTGGTTATTTGTTCCTCAGTAACTTCACAATCCACATCTGAATCAGATAATGAAGATGATGAAAGTAATGCTGATGCAATCGATGACGAGGAGAGTGAAGGAGAATTATACTACAAGGATTCCAGGATTAAAGTGAAGACAGTAAAAGGGAAGTTTTCGGATTTTTTTCGCCGTACGCGTTTGATGAGTAGTACAGGGAAACGTTCACTACGGCCCAAATTCAAATGCAATCTTTGCTCATTGTAAGCATTATTATTATATGTATACAACTAAAATTAATCATTATTTTTTAATAGTTGGAACTTAATATTTTTTTGTAATTTTCAGTCGAACAAACGAAAATCATGAAATACCTCGCCATGTTTCTACCTGTCACGGTGATATTGTGAAGTTGTATTTTTGCAAAGTCGTTGGATGTCAACGGGAAAAAACTGAAGGGTTTAGTTCAATTGGCTCTATAAACAGACACTTGTGAGTTGCTTTATTTTACTTAAATTTTTATTGTAAAAATTTAAGTGTTGTTATAAATGTTTAATTTGTCGTTTTTTTATGCAGAAAGAACGTCCATGGAACGGTTTCCGCTGGGGCTCGCAGGAAGGCTTCGCCTTCTTCACAATTTACATGCAAATTTTGTGGGAAACGTTTTACAAGAAAGTGTTCATTAGATAGACATTACGTCACTCGATTGAAAAAGGGTAAATCCAGGCAGTCTTGTGTTTCTTCAACAAAATAATTCTGATTGATTTTTTTTTTGTAAATAACCTTAGTTAAATCTTGCTTCAAATTGCAAAAGTGTTCATTTTTTATTACATTTATGATAATTTTCTACTCATGAGTCTAAATATTTTTTGAAATAATATGACACACATGTTACTGTGTAAAATTTTTAAAAAGAAACCTTATTCAACTTGTTTCAATTTATTTGTTTCGCATTGTACAAAGCATACGATGTTACTACCTAATGGAATTTATTCCAAGTAGACACTTTGATACAGAAAATACATGACATTTACAATAATGTTTTTTGTAGCTGAGCTTACGAAATTAAGTCGTCAGCGCATATCATTCATAGTTCTTAAAATGAAATTTTGCATTTTACAGTCGTCATTTATTTGAATACCTATTTTGATACAAAGCAAAATTTAATTTATATGGCACAGATACTGCAATTTTTGATGAGTTTGGTTTTGATGGACACCAATATTTCGGGCTTCTAAAGCTATACACATACTAAGTTTTTTCATTTCTTTTTTAACGCTCAATCTTTCATCATGAAGCTTTTTCTTCTCTCGACCCTGTGCTTATTTGCACATGCCTGCCTCGAAAATAAAATTTGTTCCAACTGTATTCGGGAGAAAGGATGTGGATTCGCAGTTATCAACGAATCAAATTTAGGGCAGTGTGTACCGTTGTCGCGAGTGAAGCAAATAAAGGCCAAAATGACAGCCAAGACCATGGTGCAATGTGGATTTGCGGAATCAATCATAAAAAGTAAAATTATATTGACATAATCCTATTATATAAGTATTTGTATCCGTTGCATTAACGTTTTAAAACGTATTTTAGTTGCTGAAGAACGCAGACATCCCAAAACAGAGCAACGGTCTACAACAGCTAGCCCAGTGATAATTGCATCTCCTGCCTTGATCCATAAGTTGATTGATGTCAAAGTGCCAAGCGAGAGAAACTCAAGAAGTGACACACAAATTCTCAACAACATAAGTGCTTCCTCAACTTTGAGGTCAATACACGAGGAAAAAGTTGAAGCACCAACCACTGGGAAGCCTAAAACCACCACATCTAATTACCAAGATCGACGGCAACAACCCATAGCATCAGTGCAAACCAGTACTGTTAGGTCAACTAACCTTTTCAAACCTTTATTTAATAATGGTGAGTTTTTTTATTCATGTATATTTTATGCATTAATACATCTACATAAAGTTTTAATTTGTTTTAATTATGTTTTCCCCAGTCACAGATGTGCAGCGACAGACAACAAATTATTTGGCTACGGTCTCAAGCACATTGCCACCTAAAGTTTTATCAAACACGGCTCAAATGGTCCCAACGCCCAAAGCAATTTCCCACAGACATGGTACAAGTGAAAAAAATGTCAGTGGTCCATCAACCCCAACTATGACCCAGCAAACTCATACATTATTCAACAGAAATATCCCTTCAATTAGGTATGCAAATCGCACCAAACAACCATCTACCAGCAAGCCCATGCCTTCATCTGAACGACAACCTCATCATTCTGAAAAACAATTATCTGAGAGACCAATTTCTCTTCGCCTAAATTCAACTCAACCCAATGTAATCAAAATGAACAGCTCTACAAGTTCAGCACCATTCAGCACAGATACCAGATTCTTAAATTCAACTGCTTTTAATTATTCTCAAGTGTCAACTGAGAAAGTTGAACCAGCCAAACAGCAGCTGCATATTACACTCATACCTCATCAAATGGTAACTTCTTCAAAGCTGTACAATGAATCGGGTTCATCAAACCTTACAGATTTCCCCATCAAACTAGTTGGTGCAGTAAAGACGTCAAACTTGCCAGCATCAGTGAAACCTGGAGAAACCTTGACCAAGAGGCCTTTCTCTTTTTGTGAGTTGGATGAGAATTCAAAGCCCTTGTTTGACACTGTACGTTTCTCTTTCTCATGCAAAAATGTAAGCCAATTATTATCTGCTTGCATTTACTCATTTAGCGATGTCAACAACTTTCGAATATTTAGTATAATTATAATGTATGATTTCGTTCTAGGTCACTCAAGAATCAAAAGAGACACGATATATGCGAACGCTTTGCACTGAAGCTAAGTATGCTGACAAGTACAAGACCCATATTGATGACTATTCATATTCTCTCAGCATGCTGAATCCATCTAGAAAAGCATCTCTCGCCTGTACTTCGCTGATGTGGCAAAAAGAAAAATGTCTCACGAAGAGGAACAAGGGAATTGGTATGAAGGCAACATTTAAAAATGTTAACGGAGCGTCATCACCATTATTTAAAGAAGTCGAAAATAGGCATCAGTGTAATCCAAATGTAATGTGCATGTTATTTCTATGACATATTTGCTTAATATATATAACTTTATGCTGAGCTAAAATATTATGTTTTTTTATGATTATGTAGGTGACTGTCGAATCTCCAAGAGTCCAATATATGAGAATTTTATGCAGAGCTGCGGTTTTAGCGAGCCAGATAAATATTACTAGCAGAGTTGACATGCTTTATGCTTTTGCGAATCCCGCAAATTCAGAACAACACAAGTGCTCAGTGATCTTTTACAGAAAAAAGAATTGCTACAAGCAATAATATATCCAATTATAAAATTTTAATTCATTATATACACACATTTACATGTACCAAATATCTTCAATTTGCTTAAAAATAAAAAACGAATATACTAAAATTCAAAATAAAAATGGTTATATTATTTATATAAAATGTTAAACTAGTATAATCTACATAACTACTTGATTTTTTTGCTATTTGTTCCTTACTAGGTTTGAAAGTGCAAGCACATTTTAAAGTTTTTTTTCTTAAAATTATGTTCTCTTTTAAAGTTTTTTTTTTTTTGAATTCTATTCTTTTAAAGTTTTTTTTGAATTCTATTCTTTTAAAGTTTTTTTGAAGGGATTTTCTTAATTCTTTTTTTAAGGGTTTTTACTTTTTCACTGTTTTTATTAATGAGGTAACCATACGGTATGCTTACCAATTTACACCATACGCCACGGCACACTACTCTTGCATTGATAGCTTCACCTCGGCTCCATCGGACTGTCCTGTGTTTGCCTGCATCCGTTGATCCACTATCTGATCTTTATTCTGCCGCTTCTGCAATTCCTTCTTGCGCCTCTGCTCTAACTGCTTCTTCCTTTCATTCATGAGTTTCTTCCACTCGATTTGCATTGTCTCAAAGTCATGAGCAAATATGAAGAAATCCCCAAGCTTGATGTTGATAAAGTTGGCCTCTGATTCCGGGTACTGCTGCCATGCTTCGTTCGTGTCCTCGTTGGATTCCAAGTCCATGTCTTCAGATTCATTGAAGAAGCCTTGGGTGTGTTTCTGACGCAGGTAACGCTCACGTTCTTTCGTTGCAATGTGGGGCTTCAGCTGACAGAGACGAATAAACACCTGGGTTTTGTTGTTGTTGGTGTAGGCACGAGCCATTATTCCACTTTTTCGATGATAATATGTGTAGCCATCATCGACATAAAATTCTCGCCAGTTTTCAACAAATTTTGAGATTGGGGGCAGCTCCAGCAGTGGGTTGGGCTTTTTGTGAAAGTTGTCATAGACTTTTCCCACGACGCGATCAAGAATACTCGAGGCAGATGACCCAGGAAACTTAAAATAGCTGGGGCTGAGTAATTCTGAAATAATCACAAACAAACAAAAAATGATTTAGTATCAGTGAAACAAATTTGGGTATAAGACTGGAACACAACATTGGAAAAAAATATGACATGCTTAATACAAAAAAAAATAACGATGGAATAATCCTGTACATTAAACTTACTTTCACATTCATGGACGGTTTTGTTTTTGTTGTCTTTCCGTAGCACGATAATAACTTGATCGTTCCAGTTGGGATACCAAAACGTCATGGAAACAGGTTGTCGATTGATAACCGGTTTTTTCCACAAGTCTTCATTTTTGAATCCTGTCATCATGTCGTTTTTGCCTGCATCACTAACGTTGTCAGAAACTTCTGAAAAAACTTTTGAGATACGTCGATTGGGTACGTTCTCATCTTTTTGCGCTTCCCAATTTGGATCTTCATAGTCGGTCTCTTCTTCATCACTCTCCGACGGAGATTCTAATCGATTGATGATTATGGGATTGCTTTGAGATACGGGACTACCTCTATGACCATCCTGTTCTGGGGTGGTTGGACGATCTTGTTCAGAATTATCCATGGCAACGTTTTCTTTCGGGGAACTTTTCTTTTTGCGTCCAGACATTTTCACAACACAACTTGTGCCACTACGTAAATTAATTTTAATTAAGATTTCACACAAAGACATAAACAAACTGCGAACGATATGCGTTCAGTTTAAGTTTTGGAATGAGAGAGGCATTTGCTAACAATTTGTTCTGCCTTTTTATAGCAATGGCGATAGAATTTAGTGTTGCAGAGAAAAGGGAAATGACGGAGAGATGGCAGATGCCAACTTCATATTATAAGAACTTTATTGCGAGCCAAAATAAAGCATGTGTCGTGACTCAGACCCTGCACAAAAAAGGATGCTTGCTGACGCTTACATCAAACCAAGCAAAAGCTTATCAGCAAATAAAGAAGTTAATAGACAAAGGAGATCAGTTTTTCGCAGTTTTGTCCGGTGGTCCTGGGGCAGGTTCGTTGTACTTTCAATATTTTTTTCATTATTCGTGACCCTTTTCTCAAAGTTACCAGTAATAATTTTTGTAGGAAAGACTCACGTAGCTGCCACACTTTGCTCATATTTAATGGATCAACGCAAGACATATGTTGCAACATCTCATACTGGCATAGCGTCTGCTTCGCTGAATTCTTCTTCAATATTTAGCCTTTTAGCTATACACAAAATTAAGATCCCTGCTCAGCAGATTCCGTACTTGAAGATCCCAGCATCAGTGAAAAGCTTATTTGCATCTAAACCATTGCTTATTTGGGATGAGTTATCATTATGTGGAAGTAGATATGTTTCCGCCATCTCCAGAAGACTCGGATATGTTATGAATTGTCCAGGAAAACCATTTGGAAGCTTATCGGTTTTGTTTTTGGCAGACATGAGACAACTCCCATGTATTGGGGACATTCCAGTAACAAGATCAATTAGTGAGATTGACAGCACCGATAGTTTTGCAATTGATGGAATTTCAATTTATCAGCAAGCTTTCAAAATTTACATCCCTGACAATTATAGAGCTCGCTTAGACCCAGCCTTTTCTGCTTTGCTTGAAAAAATTCGAAATAAAAATCTGAATCAGCAAGACATTGAACTTTTATCAACACGACTTGAATGCAACATCTCAGAGGATGAGATAAAGCTCTTTGATGATGCTCTACATATTAAAAGTACCAACCGCCAAGTAAGCATGTTCAACCTTGAATATGCGATTGAACAAGGAGCACCGCTTGCTTTCTTGAATGCAGAGATTACACCAGCTTGTTATGAGTGCAGCCAAGAATATGAAACCGTGTTTGTTGGTAGAAACACAGATTTGTTTTTGACTCGCAACTTATCTACTAAACTTTTTGCATGCAATGGATCAAGAGTTCGCTGTCTTGATGTTGTTTATCGTGGTGGTCTAAATATGCAAACTCCGAGTTTTTTAATTGTTGAATCAATTGATAAATCTTATCGTGGACGATCACTCATTCCTGGAAGACACGTTTATCCAATCTTTCCATACAAGGAAGACATCGTGTGTCCTCATAATGGATCAAAGTTAAAGGTTTCTCGATTTTGTGTCCAACCTGCAAAATCTTTAACTGTTTGGAAAACCCAGTCACAAACTCTGGGAAGGATTTACGTGGACCTGTCAACGTTTGGCCCTAATTATAACGTGTGTGCGTATGTAGGTTTAAGTCGTGCAACACATTTAAAAAACATTATTATTCAAGTGCCGGAATCGGTACCCCTGGATTACTATTTTCCTGTAAAGAAGTGAGTTAAAAAAGTTTTTTGTAACTATCGTACATTAGTAAATAATAGGATTAAGAATCTAGGTTAGACCCTTTTTCTATTTGTTTTGAAATGGAGATTTGGACAGGGGTGTTGGCTGAATTGAAAAGCCTGTTCCATTTAGCTGCACTTTTATTTCTATTAACGTGTACTCAATATCTCAATTATCGACGTAAACACACAACTTTAAGAAAAAGCATCAGTGCATCTCGGGGCTACTTGAGATCTGGTTATTATTTCGCTTGGCTGTTTGACATTCATACGATTACTCATCTCATCGGATATGTAACACACATTTTACGTTTGGCGAACCGTTAAAAAAACGCCGAGGGTTACAACTGTTGGTGTATGTTTTTTTAGTTTCGTGCTCCTACGTTTAGGCGTAACGACTAAAATTAATAATTTTAAAATTTGCATCAGCCGCATGTCACGACTTCATCGATCCATCTTAACCAAATAAACGTTACTATTTCGCCGTTAAAGATGAAGTTTATTTGACTTTATGGCAAGGTTTAGTAAATCTATTTGGCCTCAAGAAGTTTATTTTCACATCTCCACACTGAATAAAAGAGACAGGACAATGACTTGAATATAAACATTTTAAAGTATGCTGCATAGCAGAAGACATGGAATTCCCACCCACACCTCCACTAATATCGCTGGATTGCCTCAATAATCCATTTACGCATTTAATTCTTCCGTGTGTTATTTGTGGATACAGTTATTGTACAATCTGTAATGAAGGATGTGTTGATCTAACATTTAGTATGTATTGTGGAAATTGCGTGACCTTCCTTGTAGAAGAAAAAATTTTGTATCCACTATGAAAAATGGAAATCGAATTTGTTTAGTTTGTTCTACTTGTTGCTGTAAAAGCTGTGTTCCGGATAAAATTGCACAGAGACATGGTTTATGTGACATGTGCACGAGAAAAAAATTATTCCCAAAAAGGTTTTTAAAAGACAATGTGCTTTTTAAAACATTAAAACATACCAAACCTGAAGATTTTAACAAGTTTGAAGACCATTACTTATGGAGTATATATACCAGCCAAATATTAATCAAAACAAGTGAAAGTATTTTAAGTTGCTATGATGTGGACGAATTTGAAGAGTTTAAGGACTACTTACTAGAAAAATTTTACTACACGTGAAAAAATGGGAAAGCCAAAAACAATTCGGCTGGTAAGGAAATTTTTATTATTTAAAAGTATTTTTGTGTTGTCCTATTGCAATTATATCTGAAACTTTTACTGTTCAGTACAAATGCGGCCTAGACAATTGTGATTTTCGGACAGACAGTGTAAATTGCCTTGAAAAACATGTAGATGGTATTCACCAATGCTCGACGTGTGGTCGTACGTTCAATAATTTATCATTGCATTACTGTAGGCAACCAGCGAGAGATAGTAGATTAGCAGGATACGGAAGATTCACTCAAATAAATATAGATCCAGAAAATCGTTTTAAATTAGCAAGAAGAGCCCATGCAAATGCAATTTTTACGTTTTTCACTAATTACAAGCAAGATGAAGAACGTTTTATTTCACTTGAGATGGCAATGGCTCATGTTTATAATGATTCGTTTACACTTTTGCAAAAATTAATTAATGATTGCGGTAGTTTCAAGGTGAAGGTGACGTTTTCTGTTACAATGCGTTCCATAAAAACTGGCGAGGACTCACTAAGATATTATAATACACCTTATTTGTTTCTGACTCATCCATCCTTCATAAAGTCTACACTCGATTTTGCAACCAGGTACTTAGACAGTGTCATTGAACTGTTCAATCAGTCTGGGAGTGGCCACGTTATTGAACGAGTAAATAAACTCGAGTTTTCATTGGCAAAATTCACCAGTTCAGGATCTGGTTACTTGGCTATTCCAAACGCATTAAGAACCAGGCGAGGGTACATAAATATAAAAACACGACCTGGTGATAGCTGTTTTCTTTTAAGTATATTAGGTGGCATCTATAAAAATAAAATTAGCTTGGAGTCGCAACCGGGAAAAACATTTGATGAGCTTGATCCAAGGGGGAGATATAACATACATAGAAAAATGCAGAATCCGCGTACGTTTGACTCAATTTTAAGAGAAGTCAGGGAAAAAAAATTGCTTGACATTGAAAACTTTCAATATGATGTTTCACTTGAATTAATAGACGGATTTGAACTTCAAAATCAAATTTCAGTCTCCGTATTTGGTTTTAATGAAGAACTTGAGGAAGTGTATCCTCTGAGAATGACAAAAATGGTTAGTGATCAACATGTTTTTTTATTATACATTGAAAAATCGTCATTGCCTCCGCATGAACAGTTAAAATATCCTGGGGTTGAAGCACACTATGTGCTTCTGTGGTCTGCAAGCAAGTTTATGCGAGGTGCAAGTTCCCACAAAAATGAAATTTGTAGGTATTGTGGCCAAAAAATTACACTTTCATCCATTGAAGCACACTCAAAATCATGTAATATCATAAATCAATTGCAAATTCAAGTTCCATCAGAGGATAAATGTACGTATAATGCATATCACAGACTTTTGGAAGCGCCCTATAAAATGTTTTGTGAAATTCTGCCAATAAAAGCAGACGATGATACAATTTGCATTGCAGGATACGCAATAGTGGCACTTGGGCCTACAAATAAAAAATTATTTGTACGAAAGTACATTGGAGATGAAGCTGTTAACTTGTTGGCAGACGAATTATTAGTTAGCTCAGAGGAACTTATGACGTTGACCACAACCAACCATCTGCCGTTACAGCCTACTGCAGATGATATAAAAGCTAAAGAATTGGCTACAAAATGTCCGTTATGCGATACTGTTTTTGACAAATTCAAAAACTTGCCTGTCTTTCATCACTCTCATTTTGTTAAAGACGATCCTATAAGCATTCTGTGCAACAGCTGCAATATATTAATTTGCGCAAGAAAATACATTCCCATTATTTTAAACAATGCAACTACGTATGGCATAAAATTGCTTGCAAAGTCTCTCAAAGAACGATCTGGAAGGCGAATAATTTTAATTCCTCGGAAGGATAATGACTTCACATCACTATTCATAACATATTTGCTTCGAATCGTTGGGTTTGAAAACTTTTTAGATTCAGAGCTTCACGAGCTCATGAAACATTGGTATATACCAGACTATTACAACCACTTTCATTTATTTTCAACAGAGTTTGATGATCCTACACTAGCTGTACGTTTCCCACATGCTCAATTTTCTGTAGCATCAGTGCTAGCATCAGAGACATTTCCCATCATAGGCTCATTTTTTGACTTTCATCTGGGAGAGTGTGTCTCTGATGCTGAAAGGCAGAAAATGTACATGCTGTACTCAAAGAAACAGTGCAGAAACATGAAAGATTTTGGTTTTGTTTGGCTGCTGCATCGGTTGTACTCCATGACAGGAATTTTTACTGCAATTAATTCATATTTAGTGAAAACGTTTTCTCTAAATTTATTTTACGATTTATCTTTGGCATCATATGCGTTTGCAGCATGCATGTTTAAATGCAAGGATGGGTTTCATTACGTAAAAGATCCAGAAATTTTAAATCATGTGATGAAAACGACCACTGGGCCTCTAAGTACTGTTAACATTCGCATGGCTACGGCTGTTAACGAAATTGTTGGACATGTCGGAGTTTTGAACGAGTGCAGGACTCATTTAATTTATCTCGATTCAAACGCGATGTATCCTAGTATTATGCAACGATATAGTCTCCCATATAGTGATTATAAATTGCTTTCAGATGACGATGTTAAATGCTTTGACATAGAAATACTAAAAAATCCAGGTGAATATGGCTATATGTTAGAAGTTTCCATGGAATATCCTGAAGAGATAAAAAATTATTCACAAGATATGCCATTTGTTCCAACTCGAGAACCAATAGAAACTGCAAAGGATATGCCTTCACCATTAACCGAGTCATCAGCGCATAAGATTATGTTAACACAAACAGATAAACATCATGTCACAATGTATCACCTCAACCTTCTATTTTTTATTGAAATGGGAATGCGCTTAAAACAAATTCATAAAATTATAATGTTCCGTGAGAAAGCGTGGATGAAGCCTTTCATGGACCAATGTCTTGACGCACGTAAAAATGCAAGCAATAAAGGTGAAGTCAAATTAGTAAAGGCTATAGCGGTTCAAACATTTGGAAAATTATTTTCTGGGGGTTCAGATAAAACCCTATACTTTTGCAACAATGAAAGGCAAGCCGAAAGATACGTTCGACGTCATAATTTCTGCAACATTACAATACTGGATGATAATCTCAGCGTGTTTCATATGCGAAAAACTCGTCGTAAGGTTGACAAACATCCACTTTGTGCCAGCGTTATTTTAGAATTGAGCCGTTTGCATATTTACAAGATAGTATACGAAATGAAGGCAAAGTTTGGACACAATTTTCGGGTTTGTGGCATAGAAACGGATGGTATTCAGGGGATCATACTTGACCCAAAGAACACATTTGTTGCTGATATGAAATCCCTTTCTCACATTTTTGATTTCTCTACGCTTTCTCCATCCCATCCTCTTTATGATACGAGTAGAAAAGGAGAACCAGCCCTTATGAAGTTTGAACTAAGCTATCCATTTGAGTTTGTAAAACTTCATGGGAAAGCATACTGTTATAGAGCATTATGCGAAATTTGTCTTGGACATTGCTGCCAAGATTGCAATTTTACGGGCGAGATAAATTGTATAAAAGGTCGGAAAAAAAATATTACCTTCCAGAACTACATGGAAGCTCTACAAGGTGAGGTCAAAACACCAACTACGCATAGTTTATCAGGAAATTTACACTCTGTCCGATGCATTGAGCGCCAAGGAATGGTTTTGAAAGTAGCTGAAAGTAACCACAGAATTTTCCTCCCCGACCAAATTTATTCACTTCCAATTGGAAACCCTGATTTAAAAAAGTATGGATACTGATTGTGGTGTTAGCCTTCGTTTGCGGATTCCCGGTAGTTGTTTAGTAGTAGGTAAGGATGAATTTTCTATTAATTAATTGCTTGTTTCTTTATTCTTTTCGACGCTTTTGCTTACTAATTATGCAGGCGCCAGCAAAACGGGGAAAACTGAGACAGTATTAAAACTACTTGCAAACAGAAACAAAGTATTCTCACGCCAAGTGGACAAAATAATTTACATCTATACAGTATACCAATCAATTTACGACTCTGTAAAGGACGTTATTTTTACCACTGATACTAGCACGATTGACGAATATGCTGACAAAAGTTTAATCATCGTATTTGATGACATGGTTTTGCAAACTATAAAAGACCCACATCTACTCCAAGAATGGTTTCTTATCCGAGCTCATCATACCAATTCATTTGTGATAATGATTTCTCAGTGTCTCTATTTCAAAAACAGTAGAATTCTGTCTACAAACGCAGACTATTTCCTCTTGTTTAAATCCCTACGCGATAAGTCAATGATTTTGAGGTTAGTTTTAATATTATATTGCATTAATACTTCATTCCAAATACAGTGTACTCATTTTTTCGATGTTCAAAATAAGGTTTTTGTCTCAAGTGGACTCTAGCATTTCACGTCAACTTTTTGAAGCTTATGAAGAGTCAACAAAGGGATTCAATCATTTTTTCCTCTCATTTCACGCCAGTGAAGACGATAGCGTCAGATTTAGGAACTCTGCATTTGTGGATGACAAACTTATAATTTACCGACCTAATGGAAGCAAGCGACTTTCTAAAAACGCTGGAGAATGGAACTCCAGACGAAATCCATAAAATGCTTAAAAGCATGACAAAGCAAGAAAAGAAGGCAGTTTTATCCAGTCTGTCAGTGCGAAAGGACATGTCAGATTCTTATTCTTCAAAGTACATAAAGTTTTTAAGTCCTATTTTTGCATGCGTTCTCGTTAAAATTTTCCAAGAAGCTCTCATTTATCTTCTAACTCACCATGGAGAGATACAAAGTGATTCCTGTAGCTGAATGGAATTCTTTTTATGAAAAGCAAGAGAAAATAAAGCAGGAGGGAGAGTTAAATTCAAAATTAAGTAAGCTCCCTAAATCTACTCAGACAAAAATCAAAAGGATTTTGAATGCATTAGAGGAGAATGGAATTGAAATACAATCTAACGGGGAAGTTAAACCAGCTCCAACACCATTTAAACAGTTAAACATTTATCCGTACGTTATATATTTGGCAAGAAACAAGGAAAAACCAGCAGATTTTGATTCTTTTTTGCACGTTATTGCCGATTTTAAGTTTCCTCGTGGTTTGCTCTCACAGAAAATTATAAAGGATGTCAAAAAAATCAGGAAAAGAACAACTGATTGATCGGTACATTCACAAAGCATACACAAATCCTTCAGTTCCAGGAAGTTTTAGTGGTCTATCCAAATTTGCACAAAATCGGAAGATTAAAAACCTTAAAGACTTGGAGACCAGCTTGACAAAACTACCATCCTTTAGCTTGTACCGCGATAGACCAAGACAACAAATTCGTCGCCCTTTAATAGTATGGGAGCCCAATGAAATAATTCAGTCAGACCTTATTGACCTAAATACAATACGACGGTACAACCGCAATTTTTCTTATATTTTTTTAAGTGTTGACAGTTTTACAAAGTTTATTACGTTGTTTGCCATGAAAACCAAGAGTATACCTGACTTAAAAGCTGCAATTTTGAATTTAATTCACACAACAAAAGGAAAAATTAAATCTATTTACACAGACAGTGAGCCAGGATTAGTAAGTGGGGAGATACAAAAGCTTTTCAAGGACCATAACATTGTGCATTATACATCCAAAACAAATAGAAAGGCATTTTTAAGTGAAAATCAGATCAGATGGCTGAAAATGAAGATATTTAGGTACTTTGAATATACTGGACGCAAAGAATGGATAGGAAATTTGCAAAATTTTGCTAAAAGCACAAATAATTCAATCAGCTCCGCCCACGGGTTTCGCCCTGCAAGCATTACAAAAAAAGACTATTCAGAGGTGTCGCAAAAGCTGTATGGAAAATTTGCAAAATTACCTAAAAAGAAGCCAAAATTCCCTGTTGGTACAATAGTATCAGTGCTGAATAAACGCATTACGTTTCAAAGAGCTTGGCACAGGCGGTATTCCGCAGAAAAGTTTCGCATAAAAGCAATACACACTTATTGGCCAGTAATAACTTATAAATTACAAGATCTTAACGGCATAGAAATTGACTCATCATTCACAGAATCTGACTTGCGTAAGTCTGTTCAAGAAGATGACGAAACCATTTGATGAGTCATTCACAATTGCCCTTGCCTCCACGCGAGGAGGGCATGTGTTTGAAAATACGTCGTCG